>VXAC01005233.1:169572-289900 GCA_013399225.1 Rhipidura dahli | reverse complement strand
AAAAAAAAAAAAAAGAGATTTCTCTCAAAATTTCTAATTAAATGGGGTTGTATGGCCTTTCCAGTTTGATTAACTCTGTAATTAATAATGACCAGGTGAGGCAGGATAGTTATTTTTCTTTGGGTTTTTTTTCTGTCCCGTGAATGCTTGGAAAGAATGCAAGGAAGGCACTTAGTTGTGAGAACAGTTTCCCTCTCCTGTTGGTACAATTCCTAAAATATGACCATGTTTTAAACCCCTGTGAAGAGCAAAATTTCATTATTTCTCCTCTAGAGGATTTCTGCAAACAAACTAATCCTTGGTCCTGCTTAGCCACAGGAAGGAGGAAAAAGGACAGTGTTAATGCTGTGCCCTGTTCTTCTTTTTCTTTTCCTTTTTTTTTTTTTTTTTAAATTTCTCTTTGAAGCAAACAATCCAGGGCAAAACATGGTTGTGAAGGTTTGCATCTACCCTTAGAGCTGATGTGAGCTCAACCATGCTGGTCCACCATTGAGGGGAAAAGGGATGCACATTCAGGACAAACTATTTTAAAAAGTTACTAGCTAAATGTTTCAAAGTGTATTTAGTCTTTTTCCACTCCTATCTGTGATGCAAAAAGTGATCCCCTGCTAGATGTGGGATGGCTGGGGTAGGGGGATTGAGGTAGACTATGAGATTACCATGGGACTGTTTCTTCTTTAAGGCAAACATGTTAAGTACAGTTAAAGTTTGTATATAAAGTTTGTGTGAATGTAACTTGCAGCACTGGCACTGCTTTACTCCCCTGTATGTTATGATTAGGAGTCCACGAAATAAATGTAGATTAGGCAATCAACCTGTGTAAGACTTTTCCCTGTGGCACACCATCTACTTTTTATGTTTGCTGTATTTTTATGATAACTGAAATGGACATATTTTCCATGCCAAAGTTCATTCTGTTTCTTAGTACTTTTCAGTTAGAGGTGGCTTTTCGCACCTGGCTGTCATCCAAATTGCATGTTGAAGGTATTTTTGAGGAAACTTGATGTTTTAGAGCGTTAATGAAGTGCTGCCTGCTAAAACAAAGTCAGACTGGTTCAACATTAATGTAAAAGAGTAGGTAAATAGTAAATAATGAAATGTCAAAACAGATACAGATAATTTTAAAATATCACCCTGTGCTCAAGGTATGTTGGTGACATTTCATGAGCTATTTTATTTTCCATTTAAAAATGATGCACTGCCATATGCTGAGTATGTCAAGGTTCCCTTCTACTGCTGCTGTTTATATATTAGAGGATTCTTCTACAGTTATACAAAATCATGTTATACTCTTTTCCTTCAAAATCTTCCTTGAACCTGCACCTCAAGAATGCCTGCGAATACAGTTTTGTCTACAGGTTGTTGAAGGTACTTTTGCAAGGCTGTTCTTTGTCCCTGCGTCCCTTTTGTCTTTTGACTGTCTGCAAATCTGCATCTTTTCTTTGACATCTTTATTTGGGAGTTCTCTGAGGCAAGAGCCAAATTTACTTTCTAGGTGCATAGAGCACCTAGATCCTCGCCTATAATAATGCTCACTCTCTAGACATCCAACAACACATGGTTTTTCCTAAGAAGAGTGAGTCCTTTCCTTAAGAGAGGTGTTAGGTTGGTCTTTTATGAAATTAGTCTTTTAGCTTAGTTATTGACTTGGTACGCTATTAGAGCTTTGGTATCAAACCAGTGCTCCCTTTACATGAGTTTTCACCTGGAAGGGGCACTGAGCCCATTGATGGGACACACCTGGAAGCTCTCCCCTTTGTCTTACACCTGTCCACATGCCTTTGTCCAAAAACCTCAAGGCTGTTGCATGATGTGTAAAATGGTGTTGCTGGGGGCTTGCTCCTCTGAGTTCTGTGGCATTATGATGAGCCATGTGGTGGAGATTGAGAGAGGATTCTGGTGCTGATTCCTCACCCACTGAGACCCAGCAGGTACATCTTAATTTGATTTATATGATCCACTGACAAGTATTATGCTGGTATGTTGTTGCTTTCCGGAAAACAGGAGGAAGGGGAAGAGAAGGACTGGGACAAGTGGTTGGACTCAAGGGTCATAAGGGTTTTTTCCAATCTAAATGGTTCTCTACAGTGAAACCTTGAAAGGCTTTTCATGTATTAGCAAAGAAACTGGGTTCCAATTGCACCAAGACAACCTATACCACTTTTTTCAAGATGTCTTGAAGCACATGTAAAATCAACTTCACATCAGTTTTAATATGCTTTTATGCTACTAGACTTAAGTCAAAAGCAGCTCTTGAGTGAAGTTGGATTTGATGTACAGAATATGATTATGTCATCAGACAGGAAAGTGCTTCTTAACCACGAAAATATATTTAAAATATTTTTTTGAGAAGATTTTTTGCTAATTATACTATATAAATGTAAGAGTGGAAACTTGGTTTCTCCATCATCATGGCTTGCATGTCTAATATTTTGCACTGAGCTTTGGCATGCAGCTGAAGTGCAGCTCTTCTGGAAATCTGTTTTTAATCTAACCCCATTTTCTAGTTAAACATTTCAAATGAAATATACTGAGCAAGAAAAAGAGGGCTACTCTGTTTGGGGTGTTCTATAGGCAGAAGATTGCCTGAGGACTTCCTTATTGACTGTACCTTATCTTGCTGTGTATGCAATAACAGGTTGAGTTGGAGTGTAGGTACCTCAAGCTCTGTTTAATTTTCTTTTTCTTTTTTTTTTCATCTCCAACTACATGGATTAGAGCTATAAAGATGTTGATATAAGTCACAAGAGTTTTGGAGACCGGAAATACTTGATTTCAGTAGTTGAATTCAAAGTTATCTGAAGGTAAATATCTCTTATCTAGACGGTGTGTAAATTGTGTATTCATCTGATTTCCTTTCCTTACTGGTATCATTTTCCTTTGGTGAGTGGTTCATTTGGCTTCCTAGGCAGAACTAGACAAACTCCTAAATTACTTCATGCTTTCACTGAGCTGTGTCACCTTTCTTTTTTATTTCCTTTAATCATTCTTTTCATGCTTCTGGAACAACTGAGCTGAAGTATTGTGAAAGTTTTCCTGTCATCTTCTGTGTGCCTGTCTCAAACTTCATACCTTAAAATCCGGTGTGTTTGATATTCAGCTACTGTCTCTCTAATATTGCATGTGGGGGGGCTGGGATTTCTAATATGACTGCAAACGTTACCTTTCCAATGATACCTTGTGTTGGATTAAAAGGTGCAAACACTGGAATTGTGAATTCTGGAGTTATGTGCCCTTACCAGTCTGGGGACCTGTAACCTACTTTTAGAAATTCTTATTCACATTTCCCAAAGGTAATACCTTGCTGGAATTCTCTGATAAATGACTGTTGTGTGTTGTTAAATTTTTTGTGTAGAGCCCAAAGCTGACTAAATTCCAATGATAGTCCCAGTTTTCAAAAAGGATGTGTATGATGGATACTATACTTGTATGGGCTTTTTTGCAAGTATCATATGTGGATATTTGTTCTAATACCAAGTAATTATAGCAATTAATATCATTAATGTATTAGTTAATTCAATGCTTTGTAGAGGACATTTCTACTCTGAGAAGTCATTCTGAAAAAATGTCACCTTTCCTCCATACCATTATCGTTCCCTAACACACCATTATCAGCAAATACATGATAATGCCCTATATGCTTGCTGTTGTGAAAGAAATCAATATTTATACTTTTATTGCTGCAAGCATTGCCAGAGTGTGTGGCTGTCTCAGTTTTCGAATATGTCTTGGCATTTTTAACTATTTTGCTACTGTGGATGCAAATCCTGCCTTTAACTTAGCATTGTTCTGCCTTACTGGAAACAGGGAGTTGTCCATACTGAGTTGAAGGCAGGGTTTGGCTCTAGGAATTTCTGTTCCCAGTGGTGCCATGTAGGAAAAATGAAAACCAGCTTGACTCCAGTCAGTGTCCAGGTGAACTTTTCTCAGCTTGGCAAAACGTAATTACCATATCTGCACAGTAAATTGGTATGAGGAAGGATTGATGCACTGATGTCTCTAGGCTGATTGTATACTTTATGGTCATAAAATTAAAAATGTTTTTTAAAAAAAGAATATTCTCCCAGAAGCACTAACTGGATCTTCTTACAATCCCTACCCGGTCTCTGCATGTGCAAACCTGATGGTTATGCATTTATCCCAGCAAGTCCTGCATGGAGACACTTATTTTCATCACAATTCTTGATGTCCTTGCCGATCTATTAAATTAAGAGGCTGTTGTGCCCTCCTTTGAATACCCAAGTGAAAGATGGAGGAAGGAGGTGGAAGTTTGGTCCCATCCACATACATCTCAAATCCTTTAAAAGCAAGTTTGAAGGGATTATAGCAGCAAAGAATGTAGGTGCAGTCTTGTAGTCATGTGAAACTACCACTGCTTTTAAAATCTCTCTTAAAACTCTGACCATGCTGATGTACTAATTTACCAGCTGAGAAGCTTTGAAAAGCCTCATTTTCCATGTCAGCCAAATGAAAAAATGGGGTTCCTCCTCTGGTTGTGTGGCCTTTTGTACTATTTTTTCTACATGATGTGAGGGATGGTCTCTGCTGCTGCATGACCTTCCTGAGTAGGAATATTGATACACTTCCAGTTAGGCTGAGGCAGTGATTCACTTTTTGGTGGCATTTGTGCAGTCTCTCCTGCCAAAGTTGTGCAGCTGCTTTGCATTTCATGTCAGGAGTAGTGTTTCCTTGAAACCACTCTTCAGGAATCCAGTGTATAACTTGGAGAGAGGGAGGGCATCCTCAATTTCATTAAAATTATATCCAGGACTTCTGTGGAGGAAAAGGCTTGGAGAAAGGGAAGAAGCCAGTGTGCTATTAGTGAAAACATTCAATTCCTTGCAGAACACCACTTTCCTTGCAAGGCAAACCCCAAAAAGAGGAAGAAGTAATTGTTGGGTTTCTGATTTCTGTGGCCCTTTGAGCTGATTTGCAGCCGTGAGAAAAGGTGCCAGTATCTTTGTATTGTTTGGCAGAGGAAAGATTACCTTGTAACTCATCTTGTCTGGCTATGGCCTGGCACTGGATCATGACCAGGTTGATGGCAGCCTGACAGTTTTAAAAGAATATGTTGGCATTTTATGAAAAGGGAAGTTATTACACTTGAAAGGAAGTAAAAACAAAACCAGAAAACCTACTGCTTGTCAGTTTTATGGCAGAGAGGCTGTAAAAATTCTGGCATGTTACTTCAGCCAATCCCTGCAACAAATTAGTGAACTAAATTGATTACAAAATCAAAGATGGATTTACATAAGCATTTGTGTTTTAGTTACCCTGCTCTTACAGTGTGTCAGACACTCAAAAGTGTCAACCCCGTGCCCCTTACAGTTAAAATTAGTTTACAGCCTAAATTTAGATGTGTAGCAGCAAGAAGGGAGCATGGAAAGAAAAGAAGAGCATGGGAAGGGATGGGACCTCCTGGGTCACTGGCTCCAGTCCCTCCCAGTCTCAGGAAACCACATTGTCTTACACTCTTTAAGACTGTGTTATGGTCTTCTGACATACTATTATATGACACAAAAGATGGGGAGTTAAATTTACAGATTTGTCCAGTTCAGTACAGTTTTGTGTCTCTATTAACCACAGGATTGGACCCACAGTGAGGCTTATCACAAGTTTCTGCTGGTGGCCGTGTTTTACAGTAGGGGATGTGCCAGGGAGCTAGGGACTGTGGAGGCAAAGGCAGCAGCATTAGTGAGCATAATATGAAGAACAAGGAGGATTCAGGGTAGCTCTTGCAGCAACCAGGAGGAGCATGAACTTGGAAAATAATGTTTTCAAATGTCAAAATTTATCTTTTTGTTCCCAAGCTGCTGTCAGAGGAGTCAGAGAAGCAGATCACTTCACCCTGGGAAAGCCTAAACTGCAGTGCAGCCTAGGGTGAGCCCAGGAGGCTTGGGTGTTGTGGACAGTCTGAACTGACACCTGATGAGCCACATGCTATGCCAGCTGGGTGGCATTCCATTCCCATGCTAGCTCAAGTATTCCTATGTTGTGCTCTACAGGTCCCTGGAAACCCTTCCTCATGCCATCCTTCAAAACCCTTCATTGAGTATCTTCACCTTCACACTCGTGGGGGAGTTCAGTGTGTAAGTAAGGGGTATGAAGAAAGCTCGCTTGGTGAGTGCCGTGGCCATGAAAGCAGTTTTGAATTATTTTGCTTTGTCAGTCAGAACTGTAAACTGCAACTGTATGGCTTTACCTCCAGAGGGGGTTGCGTGGAGTTCCCAGCATTATAGCATGTTTTTAGTCAGGCAATGTAGCCAAAGAAAATTATGAAACCAGACTTCTTCTTGTGGTCAGAAAGAAACAAACAATTTGTTTTGGTTAAAGGCTCAGTGCTGTGGAGAGGCCTAGAGTTCTGAGCAGCTGCACAGGAATTAGGATGATACGGGCTGGTGATTGCCAACACAACTTACCTTGGTCCCAACTGAACCCAGGGCACAACGAGAGGCTGGAGAGATGTGAGCGAGGCTTGGAGCTGAGAGGCACTGAGTTGTCACTTCTGGCAAGAGGGAGGTCTTGGCCAAAGTGATCTGCTTTTCTTAATGCCAATCAAGATTTTTTACATACTAAATGCAATTGTCTGAGTAGATGCAAATAATCCAGGAGTCATTTTCTGTGGGAGTTCTGGCTCCTGTCTTGGGAATGAGCATCCTGGTGGAGGGAGCTTTGGGTCAGTAACATGTGCTTTTACACCTGCCTATGGCCAGAGAATCTATCATTTATGGTTCCATCCCTACAGTGCCTGTATCTTCTGGGCAATGCAGCCTTGTGTTCTGAGACTGGCTGCTTTTTTTTTCCTCAGGGCAATGCAGTTCTTGCCCCATCACAGTTATTCAATCCAAGTTGGTCCAGTGACTCCTGTTCAGATAAAACTGAACAAATTTGAATACACTTTCTTTAGATGCTGAAAACAAAGACAGCTGAGTTTGGGATTGAACCCAATATAGGAAGCATGTTTTTTGTATGCTCAGATTCCTTAAACAATTTTAGATCTAAAGACTCCTCCTAGTATGTAATTCCCAAGCAGGCTTTTCCATGAGATAAGAATAAATCCTCCCTTTTCTGATGAGAAGGTTTCAGTCTTGTGCAATATAGTGGGAAAACTGAAATATTACTTAATAATTATTACTTATACTTACATTACTCATTATTGCTTATATTATTTATTGTTTTTTTACTGAAAAATGTTTTGTCTAGACAGTGTGTTTGAGAAAAATGTGTTCAGATTTTGAATCCAAATTTTACCTTGAGGACCTTAGATGATTATGTTCAGACTTTGCCTTTTATTGTGGGTTTGTTGGGGATGGTTCTCTAAATCCTGTTTTACAAATGGGAAATTCAAAACACTTCTTAACCATTCAGGTGTATTGTTAAGACAAATATTTGAGCAAAAAAATAGCATGATAATATAGGAGTCACAGCTGACATGTGGTGAGCACCCCAGTGTCAATTGCCAAAATCTCTTGTTGCTTCATTAAAGCAAAGGTGAGTAGAAGAATCAGAGCTGCCATTTAAAAATTACGTTTGCATAAAGCTGTGTTGAAACTGCAACATCTTGGGAATTTGTGCAAAAGGAATTTCTGCAGAGCTTCTTGTTAAGGAAATCTTGTGAGAAAATGCACTTATTTTTGCTTTGAAGCCCTTGAGAAGAACTAAACCACAAACAAATGAAGTTTAGGGTCTGAGATTACTTTCAGAGCTCTACCATCCACCAGCTATCTGTCTGTAAGTCAGGCAGCTGTCTGTCCTTGTAAATCTGTGTGATGAAATATGGCCAAGACCAGCAAGAGCCATGGACGAGGATGGGAATTGCCTGGCAGGGCCACCTTGATGCTCCAGAATACCATCAAGCTGTATTCAAATAAAGATGAGCTGGGACAATGTCACAGCTGGCCGAGATGAGCATGGGAAAGAAAAATATGGTGACAGGAGATGCAGAAGTGACTCGGTGTGCTGACATTCCTTTCTTTTCTGGGAAAAGACATGTGAAAGGGCTTGTCACTGACAGAAAGACCCTCTCACATTCTATTGTGGTGAAACCTTCGTCCTCCAAATAATACCATGAGTTGTATGTTTCAAGATGTAATTGGTGTACACATATTCTCACACCACGAGAATTCAGCATCTTCTCCTCACCCCACAGCCTCAGCAACTCAGAAATCTGCTGGTTTATTTGGGCAAAGGGTTGGGGGTTTGCTTACTTTTTATTTTTTAATGCACGTCTGGTAAGTTGGTTTTACTTCTAGCATTAAATTATATGCAGGCTGAGATCCTTCTTTTGTGCTTGATTAACTGAAACTCTCATTGATAAATATTTAAAACAAGAAGTTTTTCTAATCTCCATAGAGTCACTTCACTAGCAGATTAGTGATCTCACCTTGCATCTCTAAGTGTCTAAGCCCAAACTTTCAGGTTAGTGTAAGTGAAGCTAATTCCCAGGAAAAATGGAACAGAGGAAGAAAATAACAGTATTTCTAAGGAAAAAAATGCAATATGCAATGGGGGGGGNTTGTTTATCCATATGTATTCAAGTTAAAAGCCTGTGTTGATTAGGGTCTTTGTGAAAAGTCGATTTTCCAGTTCAGCAAAAGTTATAGAAAAAACATTTGTTTCAGGTCAACTGCAGCTAGTTGCCCTCCCTCTCACTCATTAAAATGAAAAGCAAGTGTTCCCACTTCATTCAGCCTTGAGTGACCTTTTTGATCTAAAGCAGAGCTTCTCCCAGAGCTTGGTCCTGGTCACTGGACTTAGGAGGATTCTTAATTTCTGTGGTTACGATGGCACTGGAGGTCACACATAATTAGGCCCCAAAACAAGGAATGCAATCCAGGGTCCCAGCCCTTGATGGATGTCTAACCAATGGAATGTCATGGCTTGTGGAATAAGTTTTCATCAGTCCCTTGAGAGGAGCAGCTTCACTTTGTAAGAGATGGGCCACAGACAAGAGGATGTTGATCTGTAGCTGATAGAAAGGGGAAGTGTCCCTGTGCTGGCACTGCTGAGGCACTGCAAATTCCATGGGCAGTTCTGGGCTCCCTACTACAAGAAAGACACTGAGGGGCTGGAGCATGTCCAGAGAAGGGAAGGGAGCTGGGGAAGGGGCTAGAGCACCAGGAGCAGCTGAGGGAGCTGGGAGGACTCGGTCTGGAGAAAAAGAGGCTCAGGGGTAACCTTCTCACTCTCTACAACTCCCTGACAGGAGGGTGCAGCCAGATTGGGATTGGTCTGTTCTCCCAAGTAACAAGAGACAGGACATAGGGAAATGGCCTCAAGCTATGCCAGGGGAGGTTCAGTTGGCCATTAAGGAAAATTTCTTCATAGGAAGGGTTGTCAAGCGTTGGAACAGGCTGCCCAGGGAATAGTGAAGTCATTATCCCTGGACATATTTAAAAGTCGTGTATATGGCACTTGGGGTCATGGTTTAGTGGTGGCCTGGGCAGTGTTAGGTTAACAATTGGACTTAAAGTTTTTAGAGGTCTTCTCCAGCCTAAATGATTTTGTGATTTATAGAACAGAACATTGCCAAATAGCAGTGAGATGCTACATTAGCTTCTGAATGGGTAGGAAGCATCAGTAGACTGAATTGACTGTTGGTGGAATAACTTTTCCAGATGGCCATAAATTGACAGTTTAATCACCGTGTTAAGGAGGGTTTATTTTTTCAGTAATAATTTTGGTTAATTTTATTATGTGTTTCACTTTTCAGTCCAGCAATCTTCAATTCTAGAAGAGTGGCTTCAAAAATAGAAGGGAGAACGGGCAGTGTGTCAAGGAGTGTGTCGAACCTTAGGAATAGTGTCCCACAATGACATATCTTACAGAGCAGGCCAACCAACATTTTTATGGTCCTTTTTGAAAAACCTGCCTTCTGCAAGTTTGGAAAAGAGAGCTCTTCTTGTCTTCATGGTGAAGCAGTGGTGCTGAGGTGGTCTTGTCACATGCAGATCCTTTTCTCTAGATGCTTTGGGGTTTGATACTGTGCCTGAGAAGGTATGAGATCAGGGTATGATCTCATACCATCTGTTTAACAGATGGATGTGTATGGCAAGGCTAACAGCTAAAAACCTGGCTCCACTTAGGTCAGTGGTATCAAGATTTTACCCACGATTGGAGGGGGAGGAGGAAAGAAGTGTCCAAAGATAGGTCTCCTAAATCACTGCTGGGAAAGCTTGTAGGGTTTAGAGCCGTGTTTATTTACCCTTCTGTCATTTGCTGATAGTTATTTGTGCTTGGCCCTTGAACAAAGTATTTGATCTTTATGTCTGTGTCTGTATGTTTGTTGGTGCAGACTATTAATACATGTAACTGTTGAAAGATATTGAAGAAGTGCAGATCTTATTTCTAATGAAACTGTGAAAATTATAAACTTAGCTGGTATTGATCAGAATCCTGTTTGTCCTTACTGTTCTGTAATGTAGCACAAGTATCAGTCATGTTTATCAGTAAGTTTAGATGTTCTGTTTGCTGCAGCTGTTTGTTTCTTGTTGGCTGAACTGCCCTCTTTTTTTTCTTTCTTTTCTTCTCTTTAAACACCCAACAACACATAGATCATCCCTGGATTTCTTTAACCCACAAAATACAATTGTTCTACCCTCGCTGAAATGTTAAAAGTAGTTTGTCGACTGGAACATGGCTGGGTGGGGCACTATTCCGCTTTCAGCCTGAAATCCGGCAATGGCTCCTAAAATACAGTCCTCAACAGATTAAACCCAGCTGTTGCACAGGTGCACTGAGGCTGTGCAGCAAGGAAGTTTACCCACTTACAAACTTCTGCCTGTGTGCGTCATTAAACCAAGATAGTTTTGGATTTCAACTATATACTTTTTGTTTTTTTGATTAGGCAAGGCAAGTGGTCTTCGTTAAAGCCACAGACAGCAGAATGGTTTCATCTAAATTCTCCCCTATAATTGCAGAAAGACAAACACAAGTCTCATAATGCTCCAATTCTTTCCCATCCAGCTCATTCAGCCATTCTTATCATTGCAAGTAAAGCCTACAAAATCTAAATTGTTTGTCCAGTCTGACACTTCAGTATCCAGTCTGTGCTGATATAGTGTATGTGGAGTTACATTTTACAGATTTTTTTCATTGACTCTGAAAGAGTTATGATGTCACATTAGGAATATGGTAAAGGGTCTAGAGAGTCAGTCCTGTGTGGAGTAGCTGGGGGAGCTGGTGGGGCTCAGTTGGAAGAAAAGGAGGCTCAAGGGGACCTTCTGTCTCTCCACAGCTCCCTGACAGGAGGGGGCAAATGGGGGTGTCAGGCTCTTATCTCATGGAACAAGGGACAGGACAAAAGGAAATGGCCCCAGGCTGTGCCAGGGGAGGTTCAGGTTGGACATTAGGAGGAATTCCTTCACCAAAAGGGTGGTCAGGCAATGGCAGGGATGGCCCAGGGAGGTGGTGAAGTTCCCACCCCTGGAGATGTCCAAGGAACAACTGGATATAGCACTCAGTGCTCTGGTCTGGGCGACAAGGTGGGGATCAGTCACAGGCTGGACTCAATGACCTTGGAGGTCTTTCCCAACCTGAATGGATTTGTGATTCTATGGAATGGCCCAAGGAGTCAATTTAGTAGAAAAGTTGCTTTAAAGAAGTAGGGTGGTGTATTTTTCTGAGTGAATTTACATGCAGACCCAGACTTCTCTTGCCTCTGCAGAATTCTGTGGTGTAAATAACGTGCAATAAACAATTGCCCTGCAGCCAGGAAATAGTGACTACAGTGTATAACTTACCTGTGCTGGCTACTAGGGAAGCTCCAGGTAGTGGCAATATCATTTGTTCCAAATGATTCCAGCTGCAGGTGTGACTGATAAGCAAGGGGAAGGAAAAGCCAATTAGTTCCCACATATTTTGTTTTTAAAGACAATTCTTCTAATGTGTGCAGCCAGTAAAGTTGGGGCTAATTGTAATCTTCGCCATAACCCTTCCTGGCTTGAAGACAAAGCTTCGAGTCACTTGCAGTGACCCCTCCTCAGGTGACAGCTGTGGTCTGGAGGCAAAAGCTTAACACTTCCATAATGACTAAGGAAAGAGGGAGTTTGCAATTTTATGCAACTTTTTCCATACCACTGTGTACTGCCTTTCTGAGTGTTGACTTGCTCCTGAACAGGACAGGAGGAAAAAGAATATGTCTCTGCACAGGAATCCCCTTGAAATTTTTTATTTTACTTTAAATACTTCTCTTGGTGCTTTTTCCAGCCAGAGGTTCAGTCTGCACTCCTGTTTTTTATAGCTACTGACAGATGCATTGTCATTGTATTTATCTGATGGGTTTTTTATCTCAGTCCCAAAGACTCCTGTATCAGTGAGGTCTACAATTTAATTATGTGTTTTGTAAGAAAGCACTTCCTCTCTGTTTTTGATCTTATTATCTGATCATTGCATTTGATCTACATTTGTACTGTATTTGGAAGCAGGCTGTTCTAGTAAATTTGACTTTAATGGGCTCCAAACAGAAGTTTACCATGCTGATTCAATTACTAAGTACTACAGATTGTTGCAGGTCCTGAACATGCTCAAGAACGTGCTCCTGAAATGTATCTATTTCCAAGCTGAAAATGGCAGCACAGCAAGACATTGGCAATAGCATTTCAACACAAAAGTGCATTTAGGTCTTCATCAGGCTGCTATTGGCTGAAGTGGGATTTGGTGCAGAAATCTGATCTGGTAAGTAATATTCTTGCAGAAGAAGTCACTATGAGGAATTGAATGCTTTGAAAGAATTGAGGCTTCTATTACTTTTCATTCAAAAATAAATGCTTTAAATGTGGTTATGAAGCAGGAGCTCAATCATGGGGTCAATCCTCTCCTTGAAGGCTTGAGGCCTGGTTATGTTCAGGCTCTGCAGTTGTGCACACAGCTGATACAGCAGTGAATGGGGTCGTGATCAGTAGCTTCAAATGCATCAAGCTGATCCCTGATGTTTCTGAGGTGATGTCCACCTCACGGAACTTGAACTGTGTAGAACCTTCACTCTTGCTGTGAAGTGGCTTTCAAGAGCCTTTTGTTTTAAGGACATTTCACTTGTTTACCAAGGTCTGCTTTCTTGTGTTTCCATTTTAAAATAGAATAATGTATGGTTTTTAACTCTTGTTACATTTACATTTATTTTTATTTCACTGTTCCCAGGAATCCATCAATCTTGTTGCTGAGAATACAAAGTATTCTACCTCTCCTCAGCTGATACACAGTTGAATATCTATTGTCCCCTTCATAAGGGACTGGAGAACTGGATTTTGATCCAATTCCACAGCTGACATTCTGCTATGGGCTGTGGATATCAATAATGTGAAATTTTAAAAGTAGATGAAAACTATTGTAAAAACATGTTTGTTAGGGTTGCTGTATTATGCAGTAGATTTCACTGTATCAGAAAGCTGTTATCAAGGTGGAATGTATTTTGAACTTGAATTCTTCAGAAAGTAACCTATATATATCTGTGATAGCATCAGAAAAATAGATATTTTAAATTGATATTTGCAAATGAACAATAAAACCAATGCCATAGTTCTCATGGGGGTTGTTTCCATGTTTTTAGTACATTTTATTGAAAGATTGGGATGCGAGCCCATTTTTTAAGATTATGTGGGTCAGTCTAGCTTCCCTGTTCATGGCTGATATTCTGCTGAGATGCATGTGACTTTTCACATGACTCCAGTCTCACTTTAGACACAACAAAAACACAGGAAAACTGTTTTTTTAATTATTTATTTTGTCCTCTAAATTGCAGAATCATAGAATGCTTAGACCTTAAAGACCTTAAAGATAATATAGTTCCAAACCTCCTGCTGTGGCGGGTACAGGTTTCTAGTGCAACTGTGGTAGCAAAACAAAGAAAGAAACAAACAAAAAGCACACTTGTTCTGGTTTTATTTAATAAAAGCTGCAAAGTCCAGCACGGGTGATTGAATTCCCAGCCTTTTGCCAGTACCTGAAGTGACATCCACACTCACAGCACAAAACTGTTCATTTCCATTTGGTTTTTCCTCAGCTACTCCTATGGGGGGGCAAAACTTTTCATCTCTAGTCCAAAAGCACTTGTGAACTTTCAAAAAAAGTTGTTGGGAAATCCTCTTAGTCCTTTGGGTTACAGGACAGTGAGCTCTTTCACTTGGCATCTGCAGCTTTGGAACACCTGAAGTGAGAAGCCTGTGGCTGTTTATAGCCTGTGCCTCTAAACAAGAGTGCTTCTACTTCTTTTTGCATCTATGTGTTTGCAGAGCAGCTGAGAAGGACTTTTTTTTCTGTGTGTGTGTGACTGAAGGAGAAAAGGGCAACTGGAGTGAAAGGTGAAAAAGACATTATTTGCATTTTTTTATTTTACTTTGGGCTTATTTTTTTTAGTGTGGTAGATGTAAAATCCATACTCTGATCTGCAGCTCACCATTTTCTATGATTTCCTTTATTTTTTTTATTTCCCTTGAGGTCAACAGTATCAAACTTTTAAATATACCTTCATACAGATTTTTTTTTGTACAACAGATCATTTCTCTAACCGCTATTTTCTGTGGGGGCAATGGTAAAGCATATTCCAACCCGTTTAAATTAAAGTGCAGTGTCTGAGATTGCTTTCCTTGTCAACATTGGTCAGTGTGAGGTTCTCATCAGATTTTTTTAAATAATTGGTGAAATTATTGTTTCAAAATGAGTTCAACAAACTCATTAAGTTTGGACAAACAATAAATATGTCCCAGTTTAAGCCAGCAGCTAATGTACAGGGCTTGTCCCTGGACTTCTTTGTGTCAGGTGCTGTTCCCAATTCTCCATGCAGCTGTGGCATTACCCTTCTGTCCTGACTTGTAATGACCTCTGATATTCCAGTCCAGGCTTTGCTTTAAGCAGAATTTTCAGTTATGCAGGATTGTGTGGTGGGTTTTCACTGTTGACAGAAGTCCACTAGGATGCAAACCACCAAACTCATTCTCACTGTGACCTAAACCAGGACTTAAACTGATGTCTCTGGAGGTGAAAAACCAAACTACTAATAAGTGATGAGAGAGCCTCACATAGCTTGGTTCAGATAAAAATCTGAACGTTTAGCTTTTCTGAAACCATTCTGGTCCAGAAACCAGCATTTCAGTCCCATGAGAATAGTCTGCCTTTTCTGATTTATTGCATAATCAGATTAGGACTGCATTTCTGAGACAACAACAAAAACAGTGCTTTTTTTCATAATGATTTTGACTAAAACCAGTGAGAAAAGACATGCATGAAAACATTAAAACAAAGGAAAAAAACATTAAAAAGGCCTCATGTTTTGCAATCTCAAGCACTGTGTTTGTTTTTCAGAATAATCATGTTTCCTCTTACTTGAAATTTTGTTTTCCATAGTGGTAAGTCACAATGAGAGAAAGAAAACTCTAGTCCTTATGCCAGTGGGGCCTAGAAGAAGGATTTGGTTTAAATAGACATTAGAAAAAGAAGCTAATAGTAAGAATCTGAATCATTGAGACCAGATTACCTAAGAAATTGGTGTCATTTCTATCACTGAACATGAGAGTGGCTAGATAAAGGTTTTGGAGAACTGAAGAATTTAGGGCTGGTCCTAGGATAGGAGAGTGCAATTTAAACTGTCTTCAGATTGCTTCCAGGGGTGTAATTCTGTAATTACTTGTCTGATGCAACAAAATTAAGTGTATTAATCTTCATGTGAAAAATATCACACTGAAAAAAACCTACCGCATAAAGATCACTCTAATTTACTTTATTTGGCATAGCTTAGCAAAGACTTCTCTGTTAAAATCATGTCAGCTTTTACTTGCTAAGGCTTCATTTTGGTCTTCCAGAAAATCTTTGCACAAAGCACTTGGGAGATGCTAATTGACTAATAACTATATCCTGAAATTGTTGTTCTGATTCTAACCCCAAAAGAGTGGTTTATTTTGCCTGCTAAATGAATAGGGTGTTTCCACTTCCCTTATTCTTGATACTCAAAAGTTTAAATATGTGTGGGAGATACATGCAGATGAAGAACTGATGATGTGAGAAGTACAAGATGCAACTACTGGAAACAGTGGTTCCAGTAGATGAGACCCACTCAGATAATAAAAATGTGAGTCAACTCTCACTCATGTACTAACAGAGAAGTCAAATTTTCTCTAACCAACTGTTTTGAAATTTTCTACATAAACACAATGATGCATCAGGATATGTCTAAAAATAGTTCCTCCTCCTGTGGTGGATATATCCACAAACCCTGCACAAAACCACTTGTGCTTCTCAAATACAACTACTGGGCTGTGAAGCCGTGGGTGAGTGAATGGGCAAGGTTGAGTTTCAATCAAACTTTAGTTAAAGATGAGAAAAAAAATTATTTATAGAAAGCCTGTTCTGAAGGGAAGCAATGAGCTGAGTGTGCTATCATGGTTCCTCCATTTAACATGGGTTTGTCAAGTCTCACACTGTTCATTGGTGTGGTGAGCTTCTCTGAGCTTCTCCTATTTTTGCTAGTTTCTGGAAGTGCTGTGTCCTTCTTAGCATTGCTGTTTGTTCTTCTTCCCAAGAGCTATTAAAAGTGCCCCTCATCTGAGCTGGATAGTTTCATACAAAAGTTTAATTCAGCTGAATTGACATATGGCAAAGAAAGACACAAGAGCTGTTAGTTTTGCTGTGGTCAGCTTGAATGGGAGCTGTCTGAAAGGGCAAGATAATATTTGAATGTGATGTAGGGAAAGTGATGTTACACTGGAAAGCAGGAAACAAGTTCATTTTTACATTTGTGCTTTTGCTTTTTGGAAATCAGCTCATAAACTTGCATTGATCTGCTACTGCTCTGTTATATTGACCTACTGCTGTTTGGCTTGGTGAGAGAAGAGATACCCTGAGTGCACTCTCTGTGGCAGTGTTAGCTTGGTCTGGTTGAAGTGCACACAGGTGCTGCTGTTGGGGACTGTGTGGCCAGGAGTTTTAGGGTTGGCTGTAGAGCTGGACACACACATGGGAGAAACAAGGACGAAGAGGATGTTTCGGGGCAGCATTGAGGTTTGTCATCATGTGGACACTGTGCTTTCTGTGAATCACTCAAGTCGGACAAAGCTTTGTGCTGACCTCTATAGGAGCTCCTTCTGAAGACCATCAGGATGTCAAAATCATGGAAATACAGAATGCTTTGGCTTGGAAGAGACCTTAAAGCTCATCCCATCCCACCCTCCCCCATGGGCAGGGACACCTTCCACTATCCCAGATTGCTCAGAGGCCAGTGTCCAACCTGGCCTTGGACACTTCCAGGGATGGGACAGCCACAGCTTCCCTGGGCAACCTGTGCCAGGGCCTCACCACCCTCACAGGGAAGAATTTCTTCCTAACTGCCAATCTAAGCCTACTCTCTGACAGTGTGAAGCCATTCCCCTTGACTTGTCATTCCAGGCCCTTTTAAATAGTCTCTCTTCATCTTTGTTGCAGGTTCCCTTCAGGTACTGGGAGGCCACAATGAGGTCACCCTGCAGCTTCTCTTCTCCAGGCTGAAAAAAGCAAATTCCCTCAGCCCTTCCTCCCAGCAGAGCTGCTCCATCCCTCTGATCATCTCGGTGCTTTTTCTGAACTCTCCCCAGCAGCTCCATGTCCTTTCTGTGCTGTGACCCCAGGGCTTGAGGCAGCTCTGCAGGTGGGGTCTCACCTAAGGGTACCAACTACCCCTGAGTACCATAAAACACTCAGTAAATGATAGAGAGGTTGTTTTAAGCCTGACATAAGGAGCACAGCTGCCATAGTTTCACGAAAATTATGTCTCAGAAGAGCTGCATCATTTTACACCTCCTCAAAACCTGCCTTGTGAGCTCCACAGCACTGGTCATCAGTCCTGCAGCTGGTCCCTCACACCGAGACTGGGGTGAAAGCCCAGCATTTCTGGGCTTTTATAAATCCACATGTCAAGGGTCCATCTTAGATTCCTTTTGAGCCATGGAAAACTGTGTTCTTAAGAGTGTTAGTTCAGTACTCTGCAAAAAGGAGTTATCATGGCCTAAATGAAGTAATAATAGAGATCAATTTTGGATTTTCAAAAGTCTTCTGAGATGACATAATCCTGCTCTCATTTAAGACACTATAGGGATTGAGGTAGGTTAGATGTGAAAAAAAGTACTTTCAGAAATCCCATCCTAAGTGCAGAAGAAGATTTAGGATTGTCAATGTGGTGCATTTTTGAAAAGAAATAAAAAACCAAAGAAACCTATTTGAAGTATGACTTCAACAAATACTGTCATTTTATGCAAACAGGTGTTTCACAGATATGAACAGTTTCCACAGAGATAACTTTCACATTAAAACTTGAAAGATTAACAGTAATCTTTAGGAGTTTAAAAAAATTCTGGCTGTGTTTTTCTAGCAGTTCTAAATTTTAAATATAAAATAGTAAGTGTTGCATGGATTTTATTTTGCCTTAATTCTCAAGTGCATAATCCTGAAATAAATTTTGATCTAAGTCCCCTGTGACCAGAAATATTCCTTTAAACTCTAGGGACTGAGCCAGCTATAGTTTCATTTCATGCCAGCAAGCCAGATGTATTTTAAAGAAATAAAATTCTATTCTAAGAAAAATAAATTCAAAACTCTATACCATAAAGTCTAAAAAATAAAGCTGAAAACCAACATAGACTTTATTTCCCCAAAAGCACAGAATAAATCTCTAAAAATCCATGTCATATGGGATCAGAACTGCTGTTTGTACATTGCAGGGCAGTGCCTGAGTAAGGACCAGGGCAATTGCCTGGACATACACAGGAAAGAAATTGCTGCAGGGATTTTATATTTGATGGTGGCATCTCCTTTCTTATGTAGCACTGAAACATTTTTGACCAAAAACCCCTGAAATTTTTGCAACTTCCATTGCTTGTCTGAGTTTCAAGAAGCTTTGCTGTGACTGAAAAGCTCTAAATAACAAAAAAGAAGCACGGGACTTGACAGAGTCTGATTCTAAATGCAGTGGAATCTGACTCAGTGCAGAGAGGCTCCCCTGGCCTGGCATGTGGGTATGGGGATCTACAGACACATCTGACTCCTAGTAGTGATTTACAAACAGGGGCTTAGAATTGTTCTGAATTGTTAGAATTGTTCTGAAGTTACATCCTCAAATACATGCTGGTGCCCTGTTTTTCTCTCATTCCCCTCCACCATCCTTTCCTTGCATTCCCTTTTCTGTGTTCCTCTGTTGTGAATATTCCTCATTCACCACCTCTGCTGCCTTTTTTTCCTATTTGCTGCCATGTAGCATTACACCAGCAGGAAATTACTGCAGGAGTGACTTCCATAATGCAGCAGGTAGACTTAAAATCAAGGAACAGTTTCAAAAATGGCTTTGTTGTGTTCCTGTGAATATGTCATAACTATAATGAGGGTTTGGAATACATTGACATATGCCATAGGGGTAACCTCATCGTTACCCACCCACAGTGACTCTGATCTTGAGTGATCTCATTCCATATCCTCAGCATAGTTCTGGCATGTCCCTCTGTATGGAGGGGAAAATAGAGAATGACCTTCCTTTGAAATCCTAGATGTATTTACATGAGACCATGCCAAATGCATTAACAAGTGGTGGAGTGGAAACCCTGAGTGAGTAAACATGGTCAGCCTAAACACATGTAAATATATCTAAAATTTTGTAGTATATCATGGTTTGATTTACACCACAAACTATAGGAGGAAATGCCAGGCCAGTGAGAATCTGCTCTATTCATCTATTTTTAATTGGTATTTGGTCATGGCATAGCATATCATGCTCTCAGGGAAATTTTTAATCTTCTCTTTGCAAAGTAGATTTGGTTCAGGTGACAACCCTGTTGTGTTGTGGCTGACATGGCATTCCTCGCATACAGTAGCAGCTCCTGGTGGTGGTTGTTTGTGATGTTGCACTCTCCTGTATCCCCCCTTATCTGCTGCACTCCTGCTCAGAGAAAAAGAGAAGGATGCTGCTACTAAGCTTGAAGTAGATATTTGGCCGAGTGCTTCCCTGGTTTTGGACAGGCATTCCTCCTTGGAGCAGCATGCCTAGCTTTGAGAGGCACATTATGATGAGTGAACAGCTATATGAGGAACTTTCAGACTTTAAATCGTATCCAAGGAACCTCCGGTAATGAGGGCTTCAGCTTCTACCCACAAGTAGTCCTGCGGGAAAACTGGTCTTTGGCTTTTATTTCCTGAAAGGAAGGATTGTATGGCAGTGCTGGGGCTTCAGGGTCTGTGTAATCAAGGCTCGGCATGATGAATTTGATGTACTGGCATCTGTTCTGTGTGCTTTGTAAGGCTTCCAATAAAATATGAATTAAAAAGAAATATGCTTCATATGCCTATATAGGACATATGGCATTTAAAGCTTTAGATATGGCATTTTTATTGAGTTAAGAAGGATGTGTTAGAACACACATAAGTTGCACAGTTCTTACAAAAAAACAGAAAGACAGGAAAAATTTAGGAAGCAAATCAATGTAGATCTGACCTTCAATGGTGAGGATTTTTGGGGGTGTCAGGGTTTGCTTCAAGCTTGAGTGCACTTCTGAAAACTGAAGCTCCAGAGTGCATCGTGTTACTGCATATAATCCTTCAAAGAGGGCAAGGTGTGAAAACAAGCTAATAAATGTGTAAGGGGTAAAGGAAGAATTTTTCAGATCAGAGTCAAGGTTGCCAGCCTTTCCCCACCACAAAACCCCAACATCCCTCTCCAGGAACTCAACCCAGAATATTAGTTTTGGATGACTGCCTTTGCAAGTCCATACAGTGCAGATGGGGACCCTCCCCCATTATCAACTTCCAGCCCTTTTATGACTGCAGAAAAGGCAAAAGTAAAAGATGAGGCTGCAGTTTGGGTGATTTTGGTCAGCGATGGATTATTCAGCACTGTCAATGTACCCTGGCTTTCCATTGCAATAATTAGAAACATGATTAGGTAAATCAGTTCTTTCCTATCTTGCTTGTGTTCTGTCCCAAAGCAAAACCAAACAGTTGCTTTTCTTCCTTGAGCTTTTTCTGCAGCTCCTTCCCCTGGCTCCTCCTCAGGACTTGCCTGCCAGAGCTGCAGCCCTGCCCCGATGTAGGACAGACCAGAGAAGGAGCCCTGGGAGTCTTGCCAGGAGCCTCCCCATACTGCTTAAGGGTGACAGGCCAGCCCTCTGCCCTGGTCCCACAGCTGTGAGCACTGTTTTGTTACTGCCTGATCCCTGTCTGGGAACAGAGAAAGGTTTGGCAGCCCCTCTGAGAAGCCCTTTGAAATGTTGGGGTTACACCCATAAAGCAAAGGATTGTTAGAGTTTTCTGCGCATGAACTCCCTCCAGATGCCATTTGTAGGTTTCTGAAGGAGCTACAGACAGAATTGAAAAAGAGAGCGCTCTTCCCCTGGAGGTGATCCAAGGGAATACTTGTGGAAGATACAGCAATGGG
Organism: Rhipidura dahli; assembly: GCA_013399225.1. NCBI lineage: Eukaryota > Metazoa > Chordata > Aves > Passeriformes > Rhipiduridae > Rhipidura > Rhipidura dahli. The sequence continues at coordinate 268,521 of VXAC01005233.1, read as the reverse complement.
TAGTTTATGAATCCCCTGCCTCAAGTTTATGAGATGAATTGAACAGAAGATGAAATGCTTTGTAACATGATTTGGTTTCATTCATTCAAGCTGATCATGAGCTACCCACTGTTCAGACTGGTTGCTTGCAAGGGCAAGATATCCCCCTCGAAAGGTTTTTAAGTTCAGTGCACTGGACTGACAGAAAACAGCTTATCACCATCCTGTGCCTTCCACTTGTAGAGCTTTCTCTGGTCCCAGCACCATGTGGTCTCTTCCACTTGGTGCTTTTGTTTCTGCTCTTCCTGAATCCCCCAAGACTGTGAAACATCTGGGTTTGATCTGCTTTTCTCCTGGCCCAGAAATGTCCTTTCCTGCATCTCACCTGGGACCTAACTCACCATAGCAGCACTAACCCATATTCCACAACTGGAAAAAGTCTCCTGGGGACAAAGACCAAAGGCTGTTCCTACTTCTCAATCTTCTTCAGCATATGGGTGGGCTGGAGCCAGAACCCTTTGAGGGAAAACCTCTGAGAAGGGAAAATGTTTGAGAAGGACCTGAAGCCCCTGGTGGACAAGCTGTCCATGAGCCAGCAGTGCCCTGGGGTACAAGAAGGCCAATGGAGTCCTGGGGTGCATCAGGAAGAGCAGTGCCAGTATTTCAGGGAGTGATCCTACCCCTTTGCTCAGCCCTGTGAGACGCATCTGGAGAGCTGTGGCCAGGTCTGGAGTCAGCAGGACGGGAGGAACCTGGAGCTCCTTGAGCAGGTCCAGTGGAGGCTGCAAAGATGAAGAACCTGGAACATCACCCTGACAGGGAAAGGCTGAGGGAGCTGGGGCTGTCCAGCCCCGAGAGGAGCCCCAGCTGAGAGGGGCCCTCAGCCCTGGGTGTCCCTGTCTGCAGGGAGGGCTCAGGGCAGGGGCCAGGCTCTGCTCCGGGGGCCCAGCAATGGCACCAGAGGAACGGGCAGGGACTGATCCCAGGAAGTTCCCCCTGGACAGGAGGCAGAATTTCTTCCCTGGGCAGTGCCTGAGCCCTGAACAGAGACCAGAGAGGGTGTGGAGTCTCCTCACTGGAGCTATTCCAGACCCATCTGGACACAATCCTGTGCTGTGTGCTCTTGGATGTCCCCGCTGGACCAGGGAGGTGGGACCAGATGAGATCCCTTCCAACCTTACCCAGTCTGTGATTCTGTGTAAAGCATAAAGATTTCATTTTTCTTTCAGAGTAAACAAAGAAAGTACATGTAATTTGTAATAATGCAGACATAATTTATGGCAAGGCAATTTCTGCCAGCTCTTAAGAGCTTTTATTGCTAGAAATAGATAAGAAAAGGTGTGTAAGGTGAGGGAACTCCACATGAAAGAGATTGGAAGAGATGTAGGAAATGCTTCAGATTGTTTTATGTCGAAGCAGAAACCATCTACCTGCAGTATGTTGGGGTAATATATTCTTGGTGCCTGGTCAGAGGCATCACATTCATTACCTGTTCCTTTCCCTGGGACAGGTCTTTTCCCTGCAACCTTCTTGACAGAGGGTATGGTAGCAATGACTCCTGGCCTTGTTGGGCACAGCTTAGTGTTGCATACATATGATCCCATGAAACCAAAACATACTGTCAAAGAGCTCTTGTACTCCAAGGCTTCCACTTCAGGAAGGGTATTCAATTTCAAAGCATATTTACATATTTACTATAGCACTTCCAAGAGCAGGGGTTCTTTTGAAAGGTTATAGCAACATCTGTTTGCCTTTGATGGGGACAATTCCTCTTGCTTATGTTCCCTATGCTGTTGAAGTTCTGAATCTTACAGAAATCTTCAGCATTTGAATTGTCTAAAGGTTTGACAGTTTTTGGTGTAAGTGGTTGGAAACTAGGAGACTGCAGAGTATTCACAGGTTAAACTAATAGTGGAGCAGTGCACTTTTAAGGCCCTGTGCTTCTTGTGTGTTGCATTTGCTAAACTTAAAGAAAAAAGCAAAGTCTATTATCTGTGGCTCATACTGTGTTGTGTGGGGTACACAGCAGCACAAAAGTCAGTTTTCTGGTTACTCCATATTAATGAAGCGGATGAAAGGTGGGGAAGAAATTCCACCATCAAATAGTTTTGTGAATCCTTTGTGTAATCTTCAGTGTTCAGGACTCATAAGTCTAACAGTAATAAGATAATTGGATCAAAAATGTGAAATGCAAAGTATGAAACTGGGAGAGTTGAACCTTGGACATAAACACTGGTTACACTTTCTAGCTATTTTTTGCAGCTATCTGGTTCAGCAATACATTTTTCTCTAAAAACTAAAGATCTGATTTCCTAGTGGCTGTAAAACGTATCAACATCAAATACTGGGGGACATGTCAATGCAACTCCATAGAAACAGGCTAATGCCAGTTAATTTTGCCTGTTTGACTGTCAGGTATGCAGTCGGCGTTCACCTGAATATAGGAAAGCACATTATAATAATTTACTGGAGTATGCTAAATGAGAGACAGTATTTCTATGTGATTAAAGAGTTGCAGTAATAAAACCCTCAAAAAATATGAACTGGTTTGAAATCTGTTAATGAAAAGTGAATGCATCACTCCGACCGTCACTTCAGCTGCTGTTTGTTCTGTTGATAGTTAAGCGTAAACTTTGGGAAACCTCCCGTTATCCTTGCTCCCACACTTTTCAGTTTTGTGTTTTCCTTGGAAACTGTCTTTCATCTGGAAGTAGATATGGCAGAAGAACAGGATATTCTTTTGGGAATTACAGAAGAATAGAGTAGAAAAGCTGGACAAGTTGGGTTCAGCTGTCAGAGGAAAAAAATAGCATGGGGCAACTATTTTGGGGTTTCACCACCCCTTTCCAGCCTTCATAAAACTACATGTGAGTTTTCCAAGTTGGGCTTGAGGGGTCTATCAGGTGGAGAAAGGAGGCAAGCTTGGAGGGTCCATGAGCTTTGGGAATGTAATTGGTCTGACAGCAAACAAGACTGTTGTGCTTTGATATAGAGGAGCAGAAAGGGCAAGGAATAGAGAAGTGTAAATTCCAGTCCCAGTTCTGACTCTAACTGCAGATGCCCAGAGAATAGATTAAGACTCTGCTCCTTGAATGAGAATACCTTGGCAAAAAGTATAATCTAGATTCATGATTCTTCAAGCTGTCCTAGCTTGAAAAAGCATATGGCTACCAGACCTTAAGACCTCTCCTAGTTTGTTCTTCAGGGAAGTGGAAAAGACTTGAATATTTTGTTTATTTGTTTGACAGATTCTTTCAGTGAACATGGAAGAATGTAGAAATTGGAAAAATGCAGAATTAAGCTAAATCCTCCCAAATATTAACCCATAAGTGAAATTGCAAGTACAAGGGTTTTTGTTGATATGTGCTGGAGTGAAAGCATAGGTAGAAGTGCGGTGAAGAACCATGACTTTAAGTTTATGCCTAAAATACTTGTGTTTTCAAGAGGCAGTCTAGACCCAAGGTTTATGTTTACTTTAAGATACATGATATATATGGTATGATAAGATATATCATATCTACCACACAAAGAGCATCTTCCCAGGTGGGATGGTGTACCTGGATAGCTGGGGAGTTGGAGCATTAGCTATCAGCACAAGACAGGCCTGTTCTCAGAAGGCAGCTTACCCAGGGCTATTAATACACTTGTCTGAGGAGAAGGAGGAGGAGGGTGTTCTCCTCTTACTTGTTCAAGGCATCTCTTTTCGTTCCTTCCTGTACCCTTGAAGGGAGTATAGGTGATCCTGATCTTCCAAAGAGCTGTAATAGTCTACAATTAAGATTTGCTGGACTTCTTTTTCTTTGTAATCACCTTTCTCTTCTAAAAGAAATGAAAAGGAGAAGCAATTTCTGGTAATATCTGATGGAGATCATTTGGTACAGTGAAAGTTCTTTATCCCACAGCTGCAATTATCTTAAATAAACAAAACCTAGTGGGTTTGTCCCATAAAAAGGATTTCTATTATTTTCTGTATGCTAAACCATCTCATTTGAATTATACCGGGGATTAGCCTGGGAAATGTAACACAAATGACTGATTTTTTTTTTTTTTTTGATAGATCAAAACGCCTTTTCCGTTTATGAAGGCCTTTTTCCCATAATTGATATTATTCCTTCTATTTCTTCTAAGTCCTTAGAGGATTATGAATGTCAGTATTAGAATAAAAGAAAGATTGCTTTTGATAATTTTATGTGCAGGGCTGTGTTCCAAAGGAACCAAACTCACATGGGGATCTTTGAGAACACTATTAAAGGGACATGATGAAAATAAGGTGGGGGTGAAGAAGACCAAAGGAGGGGGGGAAGGAAGAAAAATCTACTAATCAGACTCAGCACAGGTTTCCAATGCAGCTGACATTCAGTACAGCTGCACTTTTGGTCATTACAATCTATCTTGATGCTGTAGTGTAACATTGATTCAAGATTCTCACTTACCACTGGCTATTTTTTCCTGACTTCGGTGAAGCTTTCCAGTAGTTGAAGTAACATGGTCTTATTCTAGATTCGCACGGGAATCAAAGGCATGGAGACCCCGTCCATCCGGCTGCAACGTGTTACAGCACAGGTGTTTTCAGATTCAGGAGCAGATGTGGCTTTGAAGGACAATTCTTAGTGTATAAAGTCATATTACTCCAGTTCCCTCAGGAGAAAGTGTTGTCCCATATCACAGAGATGTTAGCAAACCTCTCACCTACAGCTAGGACTGAAGAGAGCAGTGGTTCCTTAAAAGTAAAGAGTTTTCTTCTTTCCTATGATGTAAATGTTAAGTAATGCTTTTGAGATTAAATGCAATATGGTTTGAAATCACAGCTCCCATCAAAAACCTACAGTGAATATGCTTGTAGAAGATCTTTTGCCATTAATTTGAGTAGACATATGGGAAATGCCCTAACTTATACCAGTCAGCCAACAGGTTTTTGTTGGCAGTCAGTGATCAAGATTAACCTTTCCTCCAGAATTTTTTGTGCATTGGCCATAGCAACTCTAGATTAACAAGGAGAAAGGTAGGGATGCAAAGGAAATCTAATCAACCTAATGCAGCTTCCTAACAACTTATAGCCTCCTTCATAGAAGATGACAAGGTTACCCCTAAAGGTAAATTTTTGGGGATGTTTACAAAGTTTCCACTTTTCATGGGGGTAGTTGTCAGGTTGTTTTCTCTAGTCCATCCAACCCAGTTCAAGTCTGAGTGACAACAGTAGCACCAAAAATCCACAAGATCTGAGGCTGTTTGCATTTTTTTAGACTTTGACTGCAAGGGTATCTTGCACACCAACCAGTATTACAGAGCCTGATGGAGAGGAGCCCAGTTTGTTTCATGGGAACTTTGCTGTCCTCTTCTCATCCCCACTCTCCTGGAGGCCTCTTGATGGTCAAGGTGCAGCCAATGTCAGGTGATGTCATCAAATCATCCAGTCCCTGTGCAGTGCAGCCCCTTGGGGGAGGAGTGGACCAGGCACACAGCAGTTGCTGGACTTCAAAGGAATTCTTTCCCTGGTTGATGCTGCCCAGTAGGACCATGGGGAGGGCCAAGCTGCTGTTTGGGGTCCAGTTAGCAACTGAGAGAGTTGGGATCATCTCAGTTGCCATCCTTGTAAAGGTTCTGCTTGCTGGCCGAGTAGTCCTGAAGCTGCAGTTTTGGATGACAGGAAATGGTGCTGTGCAGGGGTAGATTTGAGGAAGGATAGATCAGAAAGGAGGGCACTGGCTAAGAAGTGAAATAGGTGGTCTCCAGTCTTGGCTTCATTACAAATTTATTCTGTAATCACAAAAGTCCTTACCAAGGTATAGTCATCCAGACAGCCAAGTTAGCCCAGGATATTGACTCCCAAATTAATATAGTCCAGTAGGAGCATTTTCATGGCAAAGCTTTTGCCTGCTGCTACTCTATGGGTACTGGGTCATGTTTCATTCTCCCTTGGGCTGAAGTGCTTTTCCCTAAATACCCATTGAGCAATTTGTGCCTTGATAGTGTTCCAGATAATTTAGCCACTTCAGGTGTTGATATCATTAAACCCCTGGAATGCCATTGGATTTAGAAGCTGGAGAATTGTCAATACAGAAAAGCAATGAATTTTGCTCTACAGCCAGGTTAACAATCCAGGATAACCCTAAAAGTTAGAGGTTCACAGAGTTAATGGTAAATATTTTAAAATAGATCTTATCATCATAGAACATACATATATTAGATGAATGAAAGTTTGGAATCCCACTCTAAAGCAACATGCTGCAGTCCAGAAATACTTAGCAATTGGATGAAATTGTGGAACTGTGATGTGGCGCTCACCTACTTCTGGTATCATTTAGAGGCCTTGTAAATGTATTTATTATACCCAGCTTTGTGCCATGTGGACATCTCTTCACATCTTGATCCTGTACCATCTGGTTTTACCCAGCTACTTGCTTCCCAATTAGCAAATTATGTGACTGGTGGAGATCTAAACTGCTCATGGCAACTTAAGCAATTGCTGTCAAATGATGTGGAATTATAATCCAGCGGATAGGCATTCCTGTCAAGATCTTTGAGCCCACAAATGAAAACCTGTAATTCTAATTTGCTATTTAGGAACATGAAAACAAGATCTCTGTTTTCCATAAAGCTGAGCCTGTACCTGATACCTCCTGTCAGAAGATGCTTTACACTCCAAATCTTTGAAACCAAAACCAGTTAACAAAGTGCTCAAATAAGTTTAGGAAAGGAGAATTAGGCACCACTTTGGGAATTTCATCTCTGAACAGAAGGAGCTTGGCATAAACCATGCTGACAATGACTCAGTGCAGTCTTTCCCAAGAGAAGTGAAAGATGGCATGGAATCTGGCCAATGTGAGATCAAAGCAGCCATAGCAAGGCTGCAGAGAAGTCAGCTGCAGATGAAAAGCAGAGATAAAAAGCTTTGCATATTTTTGTTTGAAGTCCTATGAGCTTGCATTTATGTGGGTGAGTATCACTGATTTTATAATGATTCACTAGAGCCGTTGAAGGAAATGATTAAATGAAGAGTAATTTTGTGTTGCAACAAAAGCCCGAAGGAAGTGGTGTGTCCCAAATCTCCTGACATCTTCAGACAAAGCTCCTTCTGGAAGGTGAGCACTGACAAGTTACCAACTCAGGTGCAGAGTAGTTTAGGGGTATTTGGCTTTGTGTCTCTGCTGTCTGGCTGTGGGGCTGAGAGGCTGCCAAGTACCCACTGAATTGCTTATTTGGCTCTGAGGGGAGAGCTTTGTCTCACTGGCCTTGTCCAAATGGCTCTTTAACAAGTTTTCTGATCATAGAACAAGTTTAGATAGACTGTTACAACCACAAACTGGATGTTTTCAAAAGTGTTATTGAATTAAAATTCTACAGGACTCACCCAGGTGATGGATACCCTCCAAAATTTCCACCTTTACCCTAGGTAATGATGACTTGAATCAGCTCTGTTGTTTCAGAGGGTTTTTTTCATGCTCATCTGCTTTGTTGGATCACAGCATAAGTGATTTTCCCTGCAAATCTGTCAGAAGCCTGTCAAAATTCAGAGTGTATCACAGTCTGAACTTACCTCATCCCACTGGCAAAATTGGCTCCCATTTTATTCAATCACTTTATTTCATTTATTTCAAAGCTGTTTTGCAGCAGTTAGACTCATCAGTACTTCAGTATGTGCATTTCTTTACTAAGGAGAAATCCTGAGTAGTTTACAGTTGTTTCATGACTGCACCTTTACATGGAAGGAAGACTGGATAAATCTACAGGGTTCTGGGTGAGAGGTTGTTTCCTTTTGTGTGCAGCATTCAATAAATTAGAAATACAGTTCACTTAAAGGCTTTTTCATCTCTTGTTGAATAGTGAGATTCATTTTGGCAACTGGAAAAACTTAGATTCAGTGCCACCATGTAGATTTTCAGTTGGACAAAATGATGCCATTGCCTTGTATATTATTATAAAAAGACCACATCAAACTATGCAAGTGTCCTGTAATGTCATGATTACAGTGTTAGGCTCATACCAGTTGAAAAATATGACTAATTGAATATTAGAATATTCCTTCAATTATATGTTTGGTCGTCCACATAGATATAGGCAATCTGTTAAAATACTATGTCAATTTGTATTATAGCAAGCTTTGGAAAGTTCCTGAGAAGGGAAGGGGAGGCTGGAAGTGCAAGTTTTAGTATGTATTGTGGTATTACCTAATCCTGCCATCTCATCAGAGCCTGCTCATGGGGAGAGCTATGGGAAATAAAATCCCAAAGGAACACCCAGGCTGGTGCTGGTGGTCATCAGGGGCAGGGCTGCTTTTCCAACACAAACCCATACCTCACTGTGGAATGAAGTGGCATCCTGTGGCAAAAGAAGCCTGTTTTGGATGATAGAAGAAACAAGGAAGCTGGTCATGGCATAGCTTCTGTGTCTTTTTGTGAGAACTTATAAAATTATAGAATCATTTAGGTTGGAAAAGACCTCTAAAATCATCAAGTCCAACCATTAACCCAGCACTGCCAACTCCACCAATAGACTACGTCTGTAAGTGCCCCATCTACACATTTACAGGGACAGTGATTCCACCACTTCCCTGTTCCAATGCTTGATACTCCTCTCAGGGAAGCAATTTTTCCTGATATCCAACACAAACATTCCCTGGCACTACTTGAGGCCATCTCCTCTTGTCCTGTCCCTTGTTACCATCCCCTCACCTTGCTACAACCTCCTTCCAGCCTGTCTCTGCAGAGCACCCACACAATTTGCTGTCATCTGCAGAGTGGCTGAGGGTGCCCTTGATCCCCTTGTCCAGTGTTAAAAAACTGACCCCAGTTCTGAGCCTTGGGAACGCCTGGCCCCAGCTGGATGTGGCTGCATTCCCCACCACACTCTGGGCCCAGATGTCCAGCCAGTCTTTTACCCAGTGAACAGCGAGTGCCCCTGTCCAAGCCATGAGGAAAATGCTGTGAGAAACAGCATCAAAGGTGTCACTGAAGTCCAGGCAGATGCATCCACAGCCTTCCCTCATCCACTGAGAGGGTCACTCTGTCCTAGGAGATCAGGTGGGTCAAGCAGGACCTGCCTGTCATAAACCCTGGCTGGCTGGGCTGATGCCCTGGTTGTCCTGCACGTGTTGCATGATGGCACTCAAGAGGATCTGCTCCATGACCTTTCCCAGCACAGGGTCAGGCTGACAGGTCTGCAGTTCCCTGGATCCTCCTTCCCGCCCTTCTTACAGAGGAGTGTCACACTGGCCAACTTCCCTTCACCTAGGACCTCCCTGGTGAGCCAGCACTGCTGGGGAATGATGGAAAGTGGCTCCATGAGCGCTGCTACCAGCTCCATCAGTACCCTTGGGTGGATCCCATCTGGCCCCATGGACTTTAAATTCTTTTTGAAACAACATGAGTTCTACTGCCAAATTACAGCCTCTGTAATTATATTCTAGTTGCCTCCAGCAATCCTGCAATTTCAATTGAATGCACAAATAAATAACAAATAAATAAATAAATAATGTGCTTTAAAAATGCTAACTGGACAGAATGGCAGGAGGCACAGGGGTGTGGCCATTGGGTTTGAAAAAGCATACTTTATTTTTTGATACTTTTGCCTGAAATAGCCTCATATTTTTGGGTCAACTTATGGCCAAGAAAAACACAAGTCAAACCAAAGCCCACAGGAAACTGTAACAGCTCTAAGAAAGGCCAGCAAATGAAGGTTGTAGAAAAAATCACTGTGAATGATATCACTGACCACTGGCAGTGGGAAAGTCTGAGGACTTGTAGCTGTTCATGAAGAGAGACTGGGGAAATGAAATGTTAAAATATTCTGGATTTTTATTTATTCGTCTTCTGTTTTCTAAGAATCCTGGGAAAAACAACTTTGTTATGATTACCACCCATTGCTTTCTGACTTTTAAGGTCCCATGAATGCAATTTATGCCTCTGAGTTGCTATAGATACAGGACATGAAATCTGTTCCTGGCCTTGCTAAAGTTGCTGGGAGTTTTGACATTCAGTAAGGGACAGATTTCACCATAGATTTTCAGTGCCACAATCTTAGCTTGTGACAGAGTCAAAATGCTGCCACTTCAAAGAGCAACACTTTGCAAAGGAAAGGAGCCTCCATATAACTGTTTGTAGAATTGCTTCTGTGACTTTACTGGCATTGTGTGTGCTGGCACAGTGTGAAGAAAGTGCATGGGATAAGAATTTGGGGGAGTTCACTAGAAAAAGTTTTTCTCAGGTTTGATGTGGACCTCCTGCTAGAAAGCAAAAGTGAGGAAGCACAGAAGCAAATTGGAAGTGCTCCAGGTCGATATTGAGCTGGACTTATTGGATAACAATCATCTTCTGATGCCACAAAAGGGCTTTGTGTTCAAGTGTCTTTATGTGACTGGCCCTAATCTTTTGTTAATACACCTGAATGCCCTGGTTTGTGGGCTGGGGTTGTATTGCTCTCCTCTCCTGCCTTTCAGAGACTTGATTTCATTCGTGTGGTGGACTACATTTTCACACAAAGCTTGTGTCACAGATCACCTTTCCTGCTGTCTCCAAGCACAGACCGTGCTTCTATAGTATCTGTTGCAATGATTTTAATAGAAATGTGATACTGGGAAAGGAGGAAAGACATTGTATATATGGTTTCCACTGCTCAAAAGTCGAGGAGCAAATGCCATATGATGAAGCAATTCTCATATTCTCACTCCACAACCTGGGGAATGTGGAGTGTAGCTGCACTTCCCTGATGCTTTCCTTGTAGGAGAGGTGGGAGTTGACTTCTGAGGTGTTCCTGTGCTTTGGTGTGAGGGTGGTAGTTCATGGCACTGTGTTTGGTGCCTTGCTGCTGCTGTTGGGGTTCAGAGCTGTAGCACACAACAAGAAGCCCCAGCCTGCCCCTACAGTTGCAGATATTCCTACAAAACTGTGCTGTGAGATTACCAAAGCTAAAATGGGAGCAGAGGCAATGTGAACCAGGGCCAGGAGTGAGTGAACCCAGGACAAATCCATAGCTCCGTGTCCCAGCCTAGTGCCTTGTCCACCAAACTTGGTGGGTTGGGGCACCTTTCCAAGCTTCAGCATCTGGCTGACATTGGAATGAATTGGCTGAAGTTCAGTCCAAACAAACTGAAGGTGACATAAGCAGGTGTTGGCGTGGTTCACCTTGTAGAGATGGTGAAGGAACTGTGTTAAATACTACAGTTTTCTTGCTATCATTTTTCCCCAGAGTCCAAAATACGTCACAATGTTAAATTGTCTGTATTAAAAGTCTCTCCAATGCAACTGGAGACCACCCAGAAATGATCCTAGATACAGCAGCATTCTCTCCAAGGAGATAGGCTGAAAATATTTGGAGTTCACTGCCCATAGGGCATATTCCGGGCTGGATTTATGCACGCAGGCAGTGCTCAGGGGACTTGTCTCAGAGCACTCTGTTTCTGGTGTGCTTTGTTTCCATTTGTGTAATGGAACCATTTAAAAAATAAATAGCAGTTTAAAAATAAATGAGTGATCTTCATAGCTAATGTTTATCTAGGATAACTGGCATACGTGTCCATGCTAAAAAACCTTTACTGGCTTCATGAATCTGTTTATTTGAGTATCTGTATTTGAAATGAGGCTTATAATATTTGCATGTTGAGTAGCACAGAATTTATTTTACCAAGAAAGCATCTTCTCTATATAATTATATGCTGAAAAGAGAAAGTTGTGCTTTATAACAAAGCTTACTGAGATAACAAAGCAAATGAGACCTGCCAGGTTCTCAGTAGCACCAGTTGCTCCAGTTTAGTTTTGCTCTGCCTTAGTCTTTTATCATAGAGTCCAGACGTGGTGTGAGATCAAATCAAGAGCCTGAATTGGAATTGTTATTTTGTTCAGCTGTACCTGAAAAAAAGCGTGTAAGGCTGTCACCAAGGGACTTCAGAGAGAATTTTCTGTCTGATTTTTAAATGAAAGACAAATGCCTTATCACACATTTATTCTGTATATGCAGATTTTATGGTCAAAGGCAATATGGAATACTAGAGGAGAGTTAATAAATTAAGATGATAAGAAGATGTGAGACACTTTTAGCACCTGTCTGATTGATATGTCTCTGTATGGATTGTCCTTCAATTTTACATTAGTCATTTGATGAATTTGCCATATTGTCCCAAATGTTCACTTTCTCAATGGAACTGCCTCCATACAGGTCCCCTTTTGGGCTGTGTGTGTTAAATGTCCTCCTGCTGAAATATAGCTGATACTCATTTCAGCTGTGTTAGCTGGTGTCCATGGTGCTAATATGAAATACAACAACACAAGTGATGTAATTTAATTATCTAAAGCCATTTTGAAAAAGCTTGGATCTTTCTTAACCAGCCCTAGTGTAAGTTACATTGGAGTGAGCTTACTAAGGGGATTTGAAAGATAGTCGCAGGGATCAGACACCGAGAGTTCATACCAGTACCAAAGGAACAGAAGAATTACAATGCTCTGCGGAGCTTTGATTAACTGTCTCCAGAGTAAATACAACCTCTGGAAACAAAAGCTTTCTCTCACACCAGGCCCCAGAATTGGCAACTTTAGCACATTCTCTTTGTTCTCCTCCAGGATGGCTGGCAGGTTCAGCCAAAGGAGAGAGACTGTAAATTACAACAAAAAGGGAATTAGAAGATGTTATTTTAATCAGACTACTGAATGACTTCACCACCGAGCTAGTGCACGGTGTGCACAGTAATCAGACTTCTGTGGGCCCAGGCAGTAGCTTTCTCTGTGGGGTTGTGCAGGAGGAGGCTCAGAAAGAAATCTTTCAGCACACCCTTACGGTTGAATGATCAGGCAAGTCCTGTATCCCTTCCCTTGTACTTCTATTGTATCTACTTTAGACCACTCTTCGCATAAGCAATAAGGCCAGATTGTTTTAGCTGGCATACCAGGCACCAATTTTGCAAAACATGATCTGCTTTTGTAGACCTGAGTGCCCACAAAGAGTCCAACACCATTCCAAGAGTGATTGAGCAGATCCTTGCTAGAAGCTGCTGTTGAATGATTAACTTTCACCCAAGCCCCCTGCATTATTTTAAATTCCACCCTTGTTCTTATAGAAAAATGCAAAATATTAGAGAGTTCCTGGTGCTGTGCTATGCTTTACATCGTCAGAGCTATAATCCCACTGTTAATTACTGTGTTTACTTTCCTGGTCTGCCATAGCTCTTCCATGCAGGCAAGCCGAATTTCCTTGCAGTATTTCAAGTGAGACATTTACTGCCACTGTTAGCCAAAGAAAGGATTTTTGAATGCTCTGTTATTTTGAATTATTTTCCCTTTTCTTTGTATGCTGTTTCACACTCACTTTCCCTAGGCTCCAAACAGGTCTCAGCGAAAGTGACCTGCCTTTCCCACAGCAAAGTTCAGGAGTTGTCCCCCAGAGTCTGTTCCCTAGAGCTGGCATGCTTGAAGCAAAACCAAACTACAGGATTGGATTTTTCAAGGGAAGATACCTACTGTTGTCCAAAAGAAAAGTATGTTTTCCACTGAATATTGCCATCACATAGTTGGCAGCTGCGTGAGCAAGAGGGAGGAGGACTAACAGGCTGTGCCATACTTAAAAATAGTTGAATTAAAATTGCCAGTTGTGAATCTGTTTAACAGGATCATTTACAGAAGAGCATTAGTCACCTGAGTGTTTCTGTGGAGCTTAGTGGAGCAGATAACATGACTATTTGAACTTCTTATGGGGACAAGCAGCTGGTGGTGCAAACTGGGAATATTCTTTACTGCAAGGCTGTGTTTTTGGGGAGAATGTGTGTTCAGCCCTTATTTCCAGGTGAAGATGCACACCACGGTCACCAGAGGAGGTCCACTTTGCCTCACTCAATTTTTTAAAAGCTTGTCTGCTCAGGGCAATCTCCACGTTTGTACCTCTGTTGTACCCTTCCTTTTCCTAAAACCACTGACACAGTCCTTGCCCTCAAAATTCCCCAGGTCTCTTTGTGTCACAAGGAAAGGCAAAGAGAACTTCACAAATTCAGCTTCTGCACATGTAGATGTGTGATGGGGTCCCCTGTGTCATGGAGTGACCACGAGGGGCTGTGCATGTGCAGATGGGTGGTGTGCCCGGGCAGCACTCGGTACTTGGTGGCTCCTCTGGTTGCTTCTCCAAACTTGGCAGAAACGTTTCCTCTGCCTGGTCTTTTGGGGCTGTCTAGAGAAAGTCTTGAAAAGTCCTGATGGTTTTGTTGGACTATGCTTAACCCAGTGACTGATGAAGGCTGATTGGTCCCCAGACAGATTTGTCCTTCAGCACCTTAAAGCCAGGCCACCCCTTGGCAGGGCAGGTGTCTGAGGCATTGGGAACTCCTGTTTTACCACTTCGTTACTTACCTGGACAGCCATCTCTTGCAGCATATGGTTTGCTCTTGCTGGCATCATGCCAGAATAAAAAACATTTTAAGAAAAATAAATACTACATAAAAAGAAAACCCAAACCAGAATTCGAAGTTGTTTCTTAAATTTGTGACTTTCTGTTCCCTATGTGAGAGAAATTAGGGACCTGGGTTTGTTTCCTCCCCCTTAGCCCTGTTGAAAGCAAGTCGGGCTTCTGCTCCTAAACTTCTTCAGCCTTTTGGAGTGTTGTTCAGTGTCTTTGTCATCTGTTTGTCCTCCCACCTCTCCTCCTTGCTCAGGCTGCCAGCTCTCTGGAGCACTGCTGCTTCTTGCTGCTGTTCCTGTGCATGTGCCTTTGGACTACTATGGTGGGATCCTGGTCACAGCTCATGGTGATGGCACCTCGGAGCAAACAAATGCAGGACCAAACTGGAGCTCTCTGTGAACAAATCTAAAATCTAGGCTGGAATGATCTGACCAGGACATGTTGATATTAAATGTTCTTTTCTGTTAATTGGTTACATATGGTGGCCTGAATAAATAGGTGTATACAGGGCTGGGTGCAGCAGTTTAACATTCAGGAGGTTGTGTTGCACACAATGAGTGTGGAGCAACCAGGAGCCTTTAGCAAGCCCCTAAGTTGTGGAGGAGTCCACTGCATGTGGGCAGGGCAGCAGCTGCTCCTCAAGGCATGCAGATTCCACACATCCAGGTGCAAGGGATGCCCTGATCCAGCCAGGCAAAGCCACACTGCTGCAGCCGCCCCCAGTGCAAGGAAGTGGCAGCAGAGGCCCGTTAGCTGCCCTTGAAAGATCTGTGCCCAGCTATAATGTAAAGGAAGGTACAGAAGGTATGGGTGAGACTGGGCACAGATTTATTATTTTAAATCTCCTTTTAGTAGAGGGAACAGAAAATCCTGCTATGTAAAATATGACAAAACATTTTTTTATTTTCTTAAACATTAAAAATTGACAGGGAGTTTATTCCTCCAGCATTTTCATGTACAATTTAAGACATTTGAATCAATGTTTTAAAGAGAGGAATTTAAAGCCAGAAAACCTGAGACATAGATTTACCCAATTTAAAGCAGAAAACCAAATGTAGGAATTCACCTAAATGAACAAGTATGCATCAGTTCCATCAGAAGTTGATCTGAGGTGCGCAGGAGATACTACTGGATAGTGGGAGTTGTTACTCACTGTGCTGTGTCTTCTCAAGTGGGAATTTGGGGTCATAACTTTATGGCTCTGTTTGGTAAATCTGGTATCAAATTGCTCAGTGGAAAACATTACAATCTCTGCAAAACTGTAAGTTTTCTGTGCCACAAGCCTCAAACTTTCACCACTTGACTGTTACACCACCTGTGTGTAATTAGCAGCTTGACATCAGATGGTAGCTAGAAAGTTATGTTAAAAGGGAAAACCTAGGCAACCTGATTTTCTATTTTCATTTTATACAGACAAGAACAGATACCACAAATGCATAGTCCCTTCCATGTACATATTCTCTCAAACATTTCTCAAAGGCTTTACTGTTTTAACCAAGGATACAGCTGGCTGAATGCACATGAAATACATTGTTATTCATACAAATATTTTCAAATTAAAACCTATCTGTGGTGTATTTTACAGAAACTGTTTCAATGTTAGCACAGGACAGCCACATGAAACCCACCTGGTCAACTGTGAGGTTTCTGGTTTCAGAGCCAGCTTCACTGAACCTAGCCCTCGTTGCAGAGTTAATTGGAAATATTTGTCCAGGGAACTTGCCTGGCAAATTTCGTGTGTTGTTTGATTTCCTCATTCTTGGTGTTTAATCTGTCATATCAGAACATGTGGTTTGGTGCAGTTGGTTGGTACTATCTAGAGGAGGGGATGGGGTTGGAGGGCAAAGCCAGCAGCCAGCACAGCTCCTGCTCCCGTGGATCCCCAGCAGCTGGCAAGCCTGGCGAGGAGAAGGGGGACAAGATAGCAAGCACAGGTTGGATCTTTGGCATTCAGTACAATGCCCTCCTTTGGGTAAAAAGTGATAGCAGTAGGATATCTCTGTGCAGGATCGCTGGCTGAGTACCCCAGTGTGACTGCCAAGTAATCCTAATTGTGTTTGTTCTTTAATCCAAAATTAATCTGTGCTAAATTATCTGAACTCTTTAAAGTAAAAGCATTTGTTTCATTGCTGCTCTAAAATAGGCAAACCTCTTCTTCCTTGCTCTTTTCAAACTTTTGAGCAATACCGTGACTTTTTTTTTAAAGCCCTTTTGCCAAGTTTTTTTTTTAAGCACCAGTGATAGCACCAGAATATGAAAGGAATTAGAAAATTATTATGGGGTTAAGACTCATGCACAAAAGACATGTAGATTCCTTTTCCTCCGAAGTGAGCAGGATCAGTTCTGCAATTAAACCTGGTGTACCTGAGTACAAAAGGGTTTCATGTGCAGTGATGTATGTGGTAGGTAGGCAAGTAATGCATGAAACAATCTTTGACTAAAAAACCAAACACTTCACTCCCCCAGACAGTCTAAAAGGGAATAGTCAAAAATCTATTAAAATTTTTAGAACCGAACAAAATATATTCTTCACCTCTGTTTGCAAAAAAATGTTGTCTGTCAGTGGTAAATAGCAAAGTGGGTACACTTCTGACTCTACTGGTTTTGTAATATGTTATTTCTATCTTTCTCATCAGCAAAGAGATGCTTTGCTGCATGGACAGATATTTTCCTAATTCCATATTAAGTTCCTATGTAGAGTGGAATTAGTTAGGATACAAGAATGGTTTATTTTATACTTCTTTGAGAGTTGTCCTCCCCACCTAATTTTCAGCAAATGGAAATGTCACCATCCATATCCTTTTCCTTCTAACCATGGATATGCCAACAGTTTTCATAACAATGCTGCGTATATGAGAAGGAAACTGGGGTTTTTTGAGGAAAATTACATACAGCTCTCTGGATTCCTGTTTGTTACAAAATCTGACCAAGAAATAATTACTTTAAAATTCTACTGACTGGACTCTGGGCTCTTTGGAACTCCAGCTAACTGAGCGCCAGTCTTAAACCATGAACTCTAAGCTTAGTTCTTGGAAACCATAAAGGTAATGTCGTTGGGAATATTGCATCAGTGGGGGCTTCAGGATGTGGCTGTGTCCATTACTCTGTACCTTATCCCAGCTCCTGTTTTCTTCTCCCTTTGAAAGCCCTGTTTGAAGTTGCTTCTTAATCTCCTCAGTTGGTGACTTGAAAATGCAGCAGACCTCCTAAGCATGAGTCACACCAGCCCTCAATCATCAGTATTGTCCAGAAATTCTGTTTCCCTTCTCATCTCTTCTTACCCCTTAACCAAGGGCAGCGATGATTCATAGCGTAAAAGGACTAGATTTGCCTTTGATATGAGTCAACAACTAATTCAAGATCAAGAAATAGCATCAAACAAGCCTTGTAAAAAAGGGAAGGAAACTTTCTTATTTACTGTGGCTGAATCAAAAGCCCTGGTATAGACATTATTCTTGAAAAATCAAAAGATAAATTACACTGGCTTGAAAATCCCCTCATACAGATTGTGCAAATGTTTGAAAAAATCAATGTGTGTTAAAATATACTGTGTTCCAAGCAAATCAAAATCTTGTTTCTCTTTTAAACACCTATGCAAGGAAACCTTTCTGCTTTTCTTTTTATTTATTTTTTTTTACAGAAGTCTTTGTGCTAGGCACTTTACAGGCGAACAGAACGATGAAAAAATCTCCCTTAAGAAGTCTTTTTAGGAATGCACTTAAAGGGTACAAATCTCATCTTATTTTAGACATAAGTAATTATGTGCTTACCTGCTATTGATGTCTTTAGGCATTAATCATCTCTTTAATTTTAAGTACATTTATAAATTATTTTCCTCCATTGAGGTCTAAATACACAAAATAGGGGGGAAATCTAGGGAGGGATCAAGACAAAATGGTTTTAATGAATCTTGCAAATCTAGAAAGTTACTTCAGGGATCTTGAACTTCTAGTATTGATCAACTCTGGGTGAGTAATGCAGTTGAGCAGGAGCAGACTTTGCAGGATGGCTGCACCCCATAGTTTTGGGGCAATTTCCTCTGAAGCAAATTAATATATTCACTATAAATATTGCTTGTCTCTTGTCCTCTCTTTTGCAGAACTTAGTTTGCCCAGAAGATGACCTGTTTCTTTAAACTGCCTTGAAAAAGATGCTGGAGGAGATGGAAATTGAATTTTTTATTAACATACTGAAGGAATTAGAAGGTTTCCTTTTCCTCTGCCTGTCTCTTGAAATTCAGCTTATGTTGCTTCCCTTTTCCCATCTACCATCATTATAGTTGTCTAACTGAACTCTTAGTTCTGTGAGGCTCATCTTGTGCCTTAGCTGGTGGCCAAAACAATCACCTGGCATTTTCAAAATAATCTGACAACTGCTCAGAGGGAGAGTTTGGGAGAAAAGGAGATGACTCCCTGAGCAAAGTCAGGCTGCTTACATTGGTAGGTGTAAACTAAAATAAGGTCTTGGACCTCACTGAGGACTTCCATTTGTCCATGAAAGCATGGACAAAATCCATGTGATGATGTGGCAAGTTCTTCAGGGCTGTCCACTGGGCTCTGAGCTGGTGCTCCTTTGGTTGTAGCTCTCCACAATGTTTTGTTCAATTCTCAGACTGATGCTGGCTAATCCCTTCTCCATTTCTAGTCTACTCTGATTCAGATCTTGGAGCCTCTTGGGTGTTTGTTTTTCCTCTTTCTTTTGTGAAGCTTTTAAGGTGGCCGCTATTTGTGTGGATTTTCTTAGTAATCTCAGAGTAATGAATGAATTTGTTTTACAGAGCACAAGTGATTTTCATAACTGCATTTGCTGTCAAATACCTTCAGTGTGCTATTCTGTGCATAAAAAGATTTTAGGTCATGTGATATACTGTCGCAGTAGGTCTTCTGTATCAGTTGGTTTCAATATATGTGCACAAATTTTTAAAAATGCATTAATACCATCTTTGGTTCTCCCAGGCAAGTAACTTCTATGCAAACAGAGATTTTGTATGTGTGGTCACAAATTTCATGGCTGAGTACTCAGATGATCATATTCCTGGAAATTAGGAATAACCATATAATCACAGAATTATTAAGGTTGGAAAAGACCAGTATAATTGAGTCCAACCTATGACTGATTCCCACCCTGTCACCCAGCCCAGAGCACTGAGTGCCTTGACCAGGCATTTTGTGGACACTTCCAGGAGTGGGGACTCCACCACCTTCATGGGCAGCCCCATCCAATGATTAACATCCCTTTTGGTGAAGAAGATCTTCCTGATGTTCAACCTAAACTTCCTCTGGCACATCTTGAGTCTCCATCTGCTTGTCCTGCCAACCAAAACATGAATAGTTATTCATCTCTGTGTGTACACCTACAAGCATCAAATGTGGTCTATAGGTCTTACCTTGTTTAAAATAACAGTTTCTTCCCCACTCCTCTAGTTTCTGAATATTCCTGGTTTTGACATTTGCTATTGTATTGTTAGGGCTTTATTTTCCCTTGAATCTGCATTAATTTTGAATCAAAAATCATATGTTTTTAAACCAGTCTTCTCCATTCCTGGTGTCCACAGGCCTTGCATGTACTCACTTTTGTGTTTGCTATGCTGCAATTTTACATGCCGATGATCTAGAACCTCTAAGCAATGTGCCATCTGCCACATAAATTTCTCCTTCGAAGTTGATAAAAGGAGTAGGTTTACATTCAGAAGGTCAGCCAGCCTTAATCACTGGCATTACCTTTTGCAAAGTCAATGCATTTTTGTATTACTGTCTCTTGCAGTGACTGATTGCATCCTGTCTGAGACTGAGAAGACTTTTTTAAACCTATTTACACGAACAACATCAGACTCTGGTGTTTGTACTACCTCTCTTTTTTCTGAAAACTCAGACAGAGTTTTTTCCAGATTTATATTCTGGCTGCAAATCATCCATCTGCAATTGAAATAACTTTTTCTGTTTGTGAGACTCTTTTCTCCACCACTGGCATAAGCAGTTTACAGCCTGCTTTGGCAAACAAGGAGCTGGGGAGTTGTGCATGCATAAGCACTGGAAGCTTTTAATTTTCCTGAGCATATTTTCTGGCATTCACCTTCTGTTAGGCTTCCTGCAGCATTACATACAGTCTCTGATGATCTCCTTCACTGCAAAAATGTTGTTGCGAGACCTCACATAGTGGGTTCAGGTGATGATTCTGTACAGCAATTACCATCAGAAAAGCAAAGGAAGGGTGTCTTCTTCATAAGTTGTTCTTAGGCTAATTATTATGATTAATGTGTTTTGTACATTTTTTTTGCAGATTAAAGTTTTTTAGATCAACCATTGTGGCAGTCAAATTGGATAGAATTTTTTTTCCAGCCAAATTTATCATTCATGTGTACTTTTCTTCTCTGTAAGTAAAGAAATAATTGATAGCCATCTCTGACCCCCCCACCAAGGCCTAGAAGGGCCCCTAGATCAGACCTGGTTTTCCTATAGAAGTTAATTATTCACTCCTACCTTTACATTGCTGTCTGTTATGTTCCAAGCTGACACCACCAACTCCCCGTCCATGATACCATTCTATTGTTTATACTCACAGCAAAATACCTTCAGTAAACTTACATGACTTCCCACATTTGGATATCCCTTCAGGAAATGATGTGGGTGCAGAGAGTAGCCTAAAAGTTACCATGAAACACTGTGTTTAGAGGGTGTAAGTTAAAATTTTGTGGACTATAATTCTCTTTCTAGAGAAATTTTCCACAACCCCACTGAACTACTTAGGGTCAGAGGAGAGGAAGAGGGGGGTAAATGCATTCATTAACAAACACTCTTGCTGGTAGATATGTGGAGTTCTGCACACGCATTGGCTTGGCCTCTTAGGAGGTAGGTAGAACATAAAATCAGAGAATGGTTTGTGTTTAAAGGGTTGTTAAAGCTCTTCTCATCCCGCCCCCTGCCATGAGCAGGGACACCTCCCACTGTCCCAGGGTGCTCCAAGCCCCATCCAGCCTGGCCTTGGACACTGCCAGGGATCCAAGGGCAGCCACAGCTTCTCTGGGCCCCCTGTGCCAGGGCCTCACCACCCTCACAGGGGAGAATTTCTTTCTAATATCCTACCTGAATCTGCTTTCTGTCAGTGTGAAGCCATTCCCCCTTGTCCTGTCACTCCATGCTTTTATAAACAGTCCCTCTCCTGTCTTTCTTTCAAGCTCAATGTGTGGGTAGAATGTTTCCCCTTCCTCTTCTGGAGCTGGTAGACAAAAGACCCATTCTAAAAGTGCATCAGTACTCTCTTCTGGATTCAGATCAATAAGTCTAATTTCTTGCTTAAGTTTTCATCTATGTATGATTCTAAGTATGTGTTGGCACACTTATAACAGAATTTGAATTCTGTTAACTTTATTTTGTGTTCTGTTGATAGCTTTTCTATGCCATTAAAAACATCTGAGAATATATTTTTGAGCTTTTAATGGCTTCTGTCTTCCTACTGTAGTCACATTCTTAACAACCTAATATCTGGCATTTTCACCCCTTGAGTAAGTACTTCTTTTCCTGAAAATGTTTTATAAGAAAACAATTATAAATGTTATTTCTTCTAGATTTTGTTATACTTTCACATGGAGTTCATATCCACGTGTTATGGTTTGATTTCACTCTAGAGTCATCAAAGAAAGATTTTATCAATTCTTTCCTTATAAATAGGTTTTCTTTTCAAAATTATTTTGGTAACTTCGGCTGACTTGTATCCTGTACACACTCTCTGGGTGTGAGAATAATTTATGCACCCAAGTCTAACCTATAAAAACTTGTAGCTATATGTGAAAAGAGTCCCTCAACATTTTCTTTGCTTTTATTTCTCACAATATTGGCATACACACTCTCTCTTTTTGTCCTGGTATTTGGCTAAGACTATGGCTAAAGTTTTGGTTATGTGATCCACAGAGCTAAATCAAAATCTGATCACAGCTCTAATCAGTCACAGTTAAAAAATTGTCCTAAATACCTCAGAAGTCTTTCCATCTTTTTGTCTCTTCCAGGAAATTTCTATCCCCATGGCTTGATTTTTCCCAGAACTGCAGCATTATGATTTCTGTAATTTAGAATGGCAACTAGTTTGCTCTCCTCCTCAATAAATCTAGTGCTTCTGACCCAGTACTATGTAATAATAGCCACTTTTGTCTTCTCCCCAGTCACTGTCTTCACAAAGAGGAAAATGCTGGTTGAACCTCTTTCAGTTGTGTAACAGATGTAGTGGAGCAGTGTTGGGATTGACATGAGCCCTGCATTTATCCCTTTATCATCTCCTCAGGTTTTAGAGGTTGCATCCAAATTCATGGGACCAAATAATGCTCAGTCACCGCTCCAGTGAGAATCTTGCATTGCTACTTACAAGCCATAGAAAGTCTTTTCTAGAATAGGCAAACTGCGAAAAGAGGGGATTCGTGAGAAACCAAGGCAGAGAGGGCTCGCCACAAAGTCAGTAAACATCTAAGGACAGGATGAAATTAAATGCTCCATGCCTTTTAGATGGCCAGTTCTCTTGCAGCATGTGTCCTCTACTGCCCTAACCCACAAAAAACATTGCCATCATGCTTGCAGGAGCAATAACATGGGCTTCTTTTTAATCATGTTCCAGTTGCTATTGTGCTTGATCTGGAAAGGAAAATACCTGAGGCAAATAATTGGCAAACTCTTTTTGTGTAGCAGCTAAGATTAAATAAATGTTCCACTGAGCTAATAATCAGAGCAAATTTATATCCAAAACCATTTCTGAAAATATGTATTCATTTTTAAAAAAATGTTTTCAGACTAACTTGCCTTCCACAATTTTTCAAAGAAACTGGTAATTCAGATTTCTCCAGATTTTTCTGTGAATCCTCTTCCTCTCTGAAAAGTCTACAAGCATTCACTAAAGGTACTAATGTTTGAGATGACATTCCACTCTTTGTCAGACGCTGCTGCTTTAACAGGATCATTTACAGTGTATAGATTACATTTTTAATGTTTTTTTGAGCATACATCCTGAAAATTACTTTATTCCAGTATTCAAGCTTTTGGGAATTCATCTTTTCCCAGTATGCTTAGTTGAAGGACAGGAATGAATCACAAAAATAATTGAGCAAAACTCAATTTAGCATTCCTAACAAGTTACTTACAGTTCATTTCACCCACTTCTGCAGTGGAGAAAGGGGGAGGATTCAGGTAGAAGCTGAGAGCCTGTAAACTCATCTTTTATGGGTGTACGATAATGCAAATGCCACCCAGTTTCAGAGGAATGATACAGGTGGGTTTTGCATAGGTAGGTAGAGTCAGACTGATTTTAAGTAAAATAAATATAAAGGAGAACATGTTGAAGAAGGGGGGCAGTAAAACTCAGAGCAGGGTTCAGATTTTACAATATGTATCTGTTCTGATGGCTATGGAGTTATACATATGCTCTTTGGCTCTTGCATTTCCACTCTGTTTTTACTGTAAAGTTTACAGTAAAGTTTTGGGTTATTAAAATACTGATAAGTTAAACTATTACCTTGAAAAAGACCAGGTGAAATAGCACTTTCCAGTGTTCACAGCCGATTTTCCTGTGTTTTGGAGCAGTGTAACTCTAAGCCAGTATGTGACTGTACACAAAGTTCCTGTGAAAGTTGGTCGGGATATGTCCTGGAGGATTGTTATGGAGCATGCAACCACAAAATATGGATCAGAAACATAAAAATGGACACAGAAATCTGCAACTAGTTGGGGCTGTGCAAAATGTCCACAATGAAAACAGAAACTACATGAGATTTGTTTAGTTTGAGGATTTATTTTGAAATTGATTATAAAAACTGCGTTTGTCTGAAGTTTTATTCAAGTCCACTTACTTGTCTACTGATTCTGAATTCTTCTTTCAGATAAATCTGGGCTGATTTATAAACTGGTATCAAAATCTGTCTAAACTTGTGGTTTTGAACAGTTTAAACTGCCTTGCTATAAAATCTAGGTAGCACCCAGTGGTTTTGGCTGGGTTTTGAGTGGCTGTTTTGAGTTTAGTAGAGCCCCAAGCTCAAGGTGGAAAACCTGGAGGTGCCAAATCTGTCCTGCTCCCTGCTATGAGCCTTTAGCAGGGCTGCAGGAGTGCACAGGGAGCTGAGTCTGCTTCTGATAGAAGGACTTTGAGGGAATGTGTCCTTTCTCCCCAAGCAGAGGTGCTCTGGTGCTCAGCCACAGAATGAGTGTGTGTCTGTGTAGGGCTGAAAAGCTGCTCTGGGCAGTGAGCACTCAGGCAGAAGAGTAACTGCTGCAAGTTCAAGATTTTTTATCCAGTTGTGAGCTAAGAGTGTTTCTACTTGTATTATTATGTCTACTATTATTAACCTCTCTCTTCAACTCATGCCAGATTTTATCAGTAATGTGTGTTTTGAGAGACAAACAGCTCTTTTCGGAATAGGGCTTGTGTTTCTGTGACCACTTGTTCTGCATCTGTCTTGAGTGATTCAGGAGCAAATTCATCCACTTGTCTCCTCTGAAGTGTAACCCACTGTGCTTCTGTTATGTGCATAATTTCACATATTAAATTTACTTCTTGTGCTGCATTTATTTTAAAACTTTATTCAGCCATGTACCTCTGTGTGCATTTAAAAGGAGCCACAAATATTTATGAGGCAATTTTAACACTTACCAATTACTTCTGTGGGGCTTGATATGTTAATAGCTGTAGTTGTATCAGCCTTGGCTGATATTTCCTAATTATTCATATCCTGACATGTTATCAGCCATCATAGAGCGTTACCAGCATCATTTTAAGCTCTCTTCACCTTCTTCAGTCTGGGTTTTATTTGAAAAGCAGACATGCAGTCCCCAGTGAGAATTAAAGTAGAAGCATTAGCTTGCAAAATATATGCCAATGACCTAATGATTCTGACATTTCCACAATACAAGCTTTACAAGAAGGCATGCAGACAGCAAAGTCTGTTTTTCTATCTCATATTTTTTTAATGGCTAAATGTTTGGAGGAAACAAAATGGATTTATTCTGCTCAATCCAGGGTATAATATCAGGACTTATCCGGTTCCGGGCCCCAGGGCTTCAGACAACTAACAAAACACATCTTACTTCTGCTCTGCTAGTTCTCTGTTATGCTTTTCACATGCAGGAAGAATGAGTAAAAGCATAACCCAATTGAATAAAGCAGCATGGCCTGCTATTCTTTGCTTATGAAGCATCACATGATAGACACCAAATTAAGAAGAACCCCCCACCTGTGGTTAAGTATGTATGCAACTGTCAAGCCACTTTATCTAATAGAGAGGGAATTTTACCATTCCCTTCACTGCCAGAGTACAAGAGTATGTTAAAAATGTTAATGCCTTACCAAAGCATGCTTCATTGTTTTTGAATAATCCAGTGATTTTACATCATTTAAATAAAATCAAAGCTGCTCCCTGATCTATTTTGAACTGCTTACACCTTTCAGATCCTTTGCTCTGATAGGAAGGAAGACTGATCTGAGGTGGTTCTTGTTATAGAGTTTATGTTGCAATTTGTTTTTTGGCTCTTCAGTCGCTGTTTATGTAAGGATGTATTGGGATAGGGCTGTCTGCCATTATACAGTAAAAAAAGCAAACCCATCTTTTCTAATAAAAATAAGATGCTATTTAAACAAGAGGCTAAAGGAAATCTATCCTCTCTGTTGACCTTTCAGACTGTGGTAAGCAAAGAACATACAGTGCCAATTTTATGACACAGTCATGTCAAATAGATTGCATGTGACATATTTGAGTTGTGATTTCAAAGAAGGTTTAGATGTAAGAGTCAGGAGGGAAAACCCATTCAAATATGTTCGTGTTACTCTTTGTGCAGTGACTTCATGGACCAACCACCTAATGACTAAGACATGCCATATGCAAGAACATTCCCTTAACCACAGATTTTTCTCGTTCATTAGCTTGAAGAACTCCAAATTTTTCCTGTCATTGCCTGGGAAATCACAAGCAAATCTAGTGGCAGTGTCAAAGTCTTAGAGGTGCCTAGCTTTTGATCGGATACTGGACTGGTCATTTCCTCTTTCGTGTTTTTCCTTCCTCTTTTTTGCAGCCTTTGTCTACTCAGGTGATGAGCTGGCTGCAGGAATTTCTCATATCTACAGATAGTGGAGTCCTTGCAGTAAAACAGTTTATATATCAGAGGTGGCCTTTGGACATTAAAACCATATAAACATGGATTGCTTTCTTGTGATGCAGTGTTCAGTAAACAAGCAATGAAAGAATCACTTCTAAATCAGGAAAAAGATTTGTACTGCAATTGCCATTGCTGAGTTGTGTGACAGAAATATTCCAAATACCTGTCTTTTAGACCAAGGACATTCAGAAGGGGTTTCTCACTGGTTCAAAAACCCAGTCCTTGCTGAGCATAAGAATCATTAGCTGCTTTCAGGGATTTAGCCTGGAATTAACATGACTCCTTTTCTTCCAACATTTCTTTCCTGCAGTTGCTGATTCTCTCTGTGCATATAAAAGCACTGATAGGGCCATCATTAATGTACAGCACCTCTTTTCTTCTTAACATTGGCTTCTCTTTGCTGCAGAAGTGAAAGCTGTGGAAGCCTTCTGCCTTTGAAGAACTACTTAAGATGAAATGGTTTTGAAGTGCATTTAAGGGTATTTACTTTAGGCACTTTATTTTTTTCTTTATTTTTATTTCTATTGGAACTGGCTAATGTTATTCATTAAACTAACAATTTCTCCCCTGCCTGTTCTTAAGTGTGACTTGTGACCTTGCAATCTGTGTATTTTGTCATCACAATGTGTTACCATGGAACTGATTTTGATGTCATGA
Source organism: Rhipidura dahli (assembly GCA_013399225.1). Classification (NCBI taxonomy): domain Eukaryota; kingdom Metazoa; phylum Chordata; class Aves; order Passeriformes; family Rhipiduridae; genus Rhipidura; species Rhipidura dahli. Next base: position 241,390 of record VXAC01005233.1, on the reverse strand, counting down.
ATAAGACCATTGTGAGTTTCCACGTTCCCAAGCATATTTGAGACAGAGGTTTGGAAACAAAAATGACTTCACCAGTTAAATATTGTTAGATCCTATAGTATATCAAAAGGTAAGAACACTTGAGCCCTATATTCCTTTACATAGAAGAATCTAAGGTTAGGAATTTCAAAGCAGGTATATACAAGAATGACACTACAAATAACATTTCACAAGATTAAATATTTTGTGAGAGTATTGAACTCTAACCCCTTTCTGTTACTGTAGACAAAAATCTTTCATATTGTTCATGGAGCCTCCTCAGACTGTCTAATAGGGATTCTGTATAAAGAGGAAGAAATGCAGTGTGCTGAACAGCTCCAGGATGCTGCTGGGACTTAACTCCTTCAAGACAATAGCGGCCAAAGTGAGTTTTCCACCCAAGATCTCTCACAGGCAGACAGAGGGCAATGTACCATTGCTGCTTTTGAAGCTGAGAGGAGTGTTAAGGATTTTTCAGAAAAGCACCTTACACAATGCACAAAGGGAAAAATGTACTTTCGTTGTGCAGCAGAATGCAAGTATTGCATGCCTTAAATTTAAAAAGCAAGTTCCCTCAGTGATCTACCTACCCACATGAGGTTAAAAGAGTTCAATGGAATCTCTTGTCAAGCTGTTCCCCAGGGTGTTTAATTCATCACAGTTAAAGACTTGATAGCATTCTATTATAATGGAGAAGTTTGAAAAGCCTCAAGTGGGGTTAAAATCTTGGGTTGAAAATAAAAATCTAGTTTAGCAGGAAACTCATATACAGTTCTGTTTACTTGATCTGCTGGAATTTTTTTTTCCATATGAGACTTACCCATCCATTGCATTTTACAATCTAGCTCAGTAGCAGTTTGCTCCTGGCACCAGGCAAATATGTCCTCATTAAGTAAAATTTATGCTAATACCATTCTGATTAGCCAGCAGTCATTGATATTCACTCTCATTAGCTAAATTTGTTCACTGGAAGACATCCCGTGGAGGATTTTTTCTGTTTTAAATGGAATATAAAATGTATGGATTCAGAGAAGACAGATGATGATAATTATACCCTGTGTTTACTCCAGCCATTTTTTTATCCTGAAGCCTCCTGAAGTAATTTGCAGCATTTAGAACGGCAAGGAGGGAGAAGAATTTTTCCCCCCTTAGAAAAAAAACCCTGTCAGAAATATAAAAGCCATTCTGGTTTTATTGTTACAGATTACACAAAGGAACAATTACAACAGATTACACAAAGGAATCTTCCATTCTGAATTTAGGAGCACTTTTTGATGAGACAAAATGCAGAGCACTTCATAGGAAATCTAGCTGGGGAATAAGCTCAATTTATGCAGCAATGGGACATTCTACATGCAATCCTTTTGGAGTAACCTTGTGACTGACTTACCATCTCTAGGAGTTGTGCCTGCAGTGATATTGCAAAATTAGCTTTGGAGTGAACCTTTCATCAAAAGTACAAGGATCCTGTCTGCCCATGCTTACAGATTTTGGTTAAAGGGAATGGTAATTTCAGCTGAAAATTTTATTGTATTTTCTTAGGTTAAAATATACGTGATCAGTTCAAGCCATGGTTTGATGCAGTCTGGCATCATGCTGTGATGAATTACCACCTGCTTTCTCTTGCTGGGCAGAAAAGACCAAGTTGGAAGCTGTTACTGCCAAGATGTGATAATCTTGCCATTAACACTGTTAGGTCCAAGAACAGGTTTATTTGTATCACAGCCTCCATTTCAAGTGCAAGAAGGAAAGCAGTGGTCTTAATGCCTCATATTCTTACTGACATTAACAAAAATCCCTGTTGATGTCTCTCTCTTTATGCAGACATATCTGTCCTTTACAAACTCTGCCCCTACAGTTGTCTGATAAAGCTGTTTACCTTTAAATATTGACACTGCATATACTCCATTCTCTTTAAAGAGGAAAAACATTTCTCTGGTCCATTCAACCCTTGACCTTACTAGAAGGATTATAAACAAGGATGTCTCTTCTTGCTAAATTTTTACCTTTTGGATCTGCAATCAATACTGCTACTTCATGGAGGCTGCCAAGCACCAAAGAGATGGCAGCAACCACTGACCATTGGCAATGGTGAGATGGGAAACACTGGCCTACAGTGACCTTTGACTGGGCTTGAAATTCCTCAGTTTGCCTTTGAATTCCTATCATTGAATAGCTCACATCACTCCTGGGCAATAATTGCAGTGTTTTCACATGAGCACTTCTGTTTCAAGTCGTCTCACTCTTAAATTGATCTAATCTTTTCTTCAGTAATCAAAACTAGTTCCACATCCAAAAGATGCTTTGGAGGGGAGATCTGTAGCCACAAGCAGCAATGTGAAACCACCCTGATGCAGATAAATTGCCGTTCTCTCTCACTGCACAGAGAAGTTGTGTCTTAATGGTATAGCAATTACTTTGTTTCCATGGTAACGTGTGTGAGCACTATAAATAATGTTTGATGTTTATAAACAATTCAGTTCACACTGAATTATATACAGTATTTGTATGCTAATTTATGGGATGCATTTCTAGTTGTTTCACAGCAATAGAAGAGCAAACAGAAAGCTGAAAGTTTTGTGAGCACTGCACTGATCCATGTGGTTATTAATTTTTCCAATGTTTATGTCCAAAGGAAAAACTGCATGAGCTGAATCTATCTCCTTATCATAATGTATACAGTCAATAATGAAAAAAAATCCTGGAAAGAAAAACATACAGAATTAGCAGATTGTTTTACTACCCATCACCATTACTGTACTGGGGGTTTTGTACCAGAAGGTAAAAAACAATTAGGTTACAATTCAGCAAAATGTTTCCGTGCATGCTTATTTTTAGGCTTGTAAAGTGATAAAATGTCTTAGTTTGATATTTAAAAATTCAAATATTTAGAACCAATTTAAAAATTGGGGGTTTTTTCCCATCTTTCATTATGTAACAGCAAAATATTTTCTCTGTTTTAGATTTGGCTGTGAATTTTCACAAATTTTTCACAAAACCAACAAAGAGCTGCTGGTATTTTTTCAAATATCATAATAAATTCACTGCAACAGCAGTTTATTTGCTAGTCACAAATAGTGGTTGAGGGGGAAAATGGGGTTACTACAAGTATTTAATGGGCTTGCAAGAGTGGTTGCAGTGAAGGCAAATTTTACTAAGTGGCATGTGAATGTCCACTTGCAGCTGGAAACACGGGGACTAAAGCACAGCTCTGAAACGAAGGAGCCCTGTCATTACCAGCACGTGTGGAGGCACGAAGGGAATTCCTCCTCCCTCCTCCTGCATGGCTGGGGAAGCAGAGCTCCCTCATGCAGCTCCTTGGCCACGGGCCAGCGCGACTGAAGCACTGGCACTGCCTTGGTGAGCTCTAATTGCTGCCTACACACTCTGCGAGCAGTGTTTGTGCTTGTTTGGCTTGGGAGCTTTGATAGGCTTTAGCAGACAGGCTGGAAAAGAGAAGCAAACATGAGCAAACAGATTTATGTTAACAGACTGTGAGTGTTCATAGGGCACAACACCTGTGGGCAGACACGTAGACAGCTGCGGGTACACCCCTGAAACAGTAAGAGAGTGCCATTTACCCATTGTTAAGAAGTAAATGAAATACATTGCATTAAATTTGTTCCTTGGCAGTCATCCCAGTTGAACTGCCATGCTGGTTAGCTGTGGACGCCCCTGTATTTACATTAAAATTGTTTGGAAAATTTTGCCTTTATTCATGCCCTGAGTATGCAAACTCAGTCTCCTCAGTGCGAGCTGCAGGCAAGGCATTGAGGTGGGGTGAAGGCTGAGCTTACACCTCTCTGGTTCCTGGTTCCACACCATGGCTCCTTGCTGGTGGCAGGACAGCCTCCCAAGGGCAGCAATCCCAGCCCATTCCCCTCAGCAGATGGGGTCCCCTGTAACTTTGATTTCCTGATACAAGCCACAGCCAAAATGACATGAATAGAATATTTGCTTTATCATCTGGGTGAGAGTTGTTTGTTTGCCTCATCCACACTCGGAATGACTCCTCAACCTGTTCTGAAGCTGTGTAGCAACAGGCAGTGTGTTTATTTTGCACTGTTTGGTTGCTGGTCTTGAAAAGAAAAACAATTGGCTTTTAGGAAAGCACCAAGGAAACAAATATGAGCCAAATAATAAGGCTAAATAATATGGGATTCACTAAAGGGCTGTTAGCATTTTGACAGGGCTGCAGTGTCACATGGGAGCCTCTGTTTGGGCACTGACTGCATCCTGTCTCTCCCTCTCTTAAATAACTTCTCCATCACAGCTCCAAGTGTTCTCCTGAGCTGGTGCCATGAGAAGCAGAAACAACTACACTACGTTTTCCAGCAGTTTGCCTGTAGCTCTAAATGTAGCCTTCTGTAGCCTTCTGTAGCCTTCTGCCCTCTTCTCCCCTGGAGGATGCAGAAGTAATCACTAGTCAAGAAGTGCAGAGAAGCCAAGCATTTTCCATTTGGAAATATTGAAATGACTGAAAATCGTTCTGGCCATAGATTGCCTGTGGTATAGGTGTTGGTATGAGTATTCCTGTGTTTCACAAATAGCTGTGGTGAGGTTAAAAATCCCTCATGTGTCTGTACCTTGCTGCACCTACTGTGTGCTCCTTGATCCCTGTGTTTGATTTGATATCTCTGACATGTCCTCTGCTACACCTGACCTCAGGACTGAGTTTTACCAGGGTTTGCTGAATGAAGGAAAGGGAAAACTATGTAGTCATTGGGAAATATTTCACAAATGAGATCTCAGGTCAGGCCAGTAAGCTCCTATTTAATCAGTTGTATTTACTTTAAAACTTTGACAGAATATGGTAGCCTGGCTTTGTTTTCATGGTAGGTTTCTGCTATTTAAATGTTGTTTTCTGTGTTGTTTTGGGGTTTTTCCTCTATATCTTAATATCTTTTAAAAGTACTCTTAATACCTTTTGGCTTCATATATTTCTCTAAGATGAAGGTGCTGGTATGCTCCATTTGTTTTAATTTGGATGTCTGAATTTAGAAGAATAAAAATAACAGAATATATCTGAGAAGGATTAGAGTGGGGGAAAATACAGGCCTATCTTCTTTTGGAACTGGAATATGAAACTCCACACTGTCACCTAGTCAGGATTTTTACAAAAGTAGGAGGAAAGAAAGATTACCAGCTGCACTGGAACAGAAATGTTAAAAAGATAACGTGCCCCTTAACTAGGAGTAAGATGATTTCCCTATTATGAATACACAAATGCGCACACACATAGAAGAATTCTGAAAAGTTTTCTCTTTCCAAGGAAGAACAAAAATTGATAGTTCCCTTGATTTAAGATAGGGTCTGATCTGAACCAGCCAACTAATTGCAGTTTGATATTTGTGAAACCTTTCTGTGTCTTGTTCCTCCATTTTTTCAAGCTTTTAGATTAAATATATTAAAATAGGTAATTAAAATAATGCAAAAATTAGGACACTGAGGAAGCCTGCCTTAAAAAAATGTTCTCACTCCCTAGTCTTCTGTTTTTATATTGAATTTGAGAGATGCATCACAACTCTATTTTGGTCTTGGTTAACCCATCTTTTTTCACCAAAGATGTTTTATTTTTTTTGCATAGTTTGAGAGGTACACCAGAGTCAGAAAACTCCCTCTAGGATCCTCTAGTCTGGCTTTGCTGGGTGTAGAGTCAGAGCTGAATTTGGTAAAAACCATCACCTTGGACAGGTTTCAGGTCAGGAGCTTGTCCAGGGCCTGATTTGATTTATTGCTCCTTAAGCTGATGTGTCTTACCTTGCAGTCATCCACAGTGGAAGGGGAAGCTCAGCTCCCTCCTCTTTCAGCTGGAGATGATGGGAGCAGGCAAACACTTCACTGCTTTCGAGTACCAGCAGAAAGGCTTTCAGGATCGTGGCCAACACCCTCTGCAAGTGCCTTTTGGGTCCGTCTTAGCTTGAGTAGAGACATTTGAACAGGTATCAGGTTGTAAGGGAGTGTAGCCAATGAAAAAGCTGAAGTAGAGAAAGAAGCTCAAGTGAACCCACCTAGGGAAAAGAGGCAGCTCTTGAATGCAAAAGGCTTTAAACAGAAATCTGAGGGTACTCTTTTTAGAGGGAAGCAAACGTGGGTCCTAGGGAAAGCATTAATTTAGCTGGGTTTTGAAAAATTTTATTTCTGTTTATTCTCTTTGCTGGTGGGTAGTTAGGCATGAGGAGAGAGGTTCAGGAATTACCTAAAACAAAATTGACAGTGCTCGTACTTACACTAAATGTTTTTTATGTATATATGACTTCCTAATGTAGAATCAAAAACTACAAAAATAGTTCAAATACTAATAGAGGGCATTAAATTCACTAAATCATGATTTCTATTTCAGGAAAACATCCCTGGAGCGTGTAGGACCTCTTTATTTTCTGCTTGTAGAATCAAAAAGAGTGCTAGTTCTTTAAAAAGTAATATGATTTATGCACTTACTAAAATCAACATTTTGCACATGCACATTTTCATTTTAATATTAAGTTTGCAAATACAGCCAAAGCATACAGTGGCATCACCAGGGATTGTTAATGGCTCATTGCTTCCTCTTCCAGGTCTTTGGGACCAAAAGTTGATATTTACGGATGCCTCTAAAATGGGGATAGCTCTGGATAAGTTAATGGGAGCATTATAAATTCAGGAGTTTCTGGTTTATAATCCTGAGGATTAGAGAAGCTGAATTTGAATAAGGTGCTTGGAAACGGAAATTTGGTGTTCTGACCTGATGTCTGTGTCCTTTTGCTACATTTTTTTCCTTTTCTAAAATTAACATTATAGCTTTATTGAGTATCTCAGGGGTTATTTCTATTTCATGGAAATGTTTCAGCACAGACTATGTGAACTGCTGCAAAGGGTTTGGAGAAGTAGAGTGCTAGGGGTGTAATTAGCCAAAATCAGTGTGGGTGAAAAAAATCCAGGATATCCAACTTCTGCAAAAAGACCTTTAGCCAGAATAAAAGAACAGAAGCTTATTCCAGGAACATTAATGCTTAGGAGTGTCTCTGTTTGACTAAGAAAATGCCATTAGAACCAAGTATTTATGACTAAACACACTTGAATAGAAAACATGCAGAGAAAACTCTTGGTAGTTCATTTGTCAAAAGCTGGCTGAACTGTAATAGCCCTGTAATAATTATGTACTGGGTATCACAGCCAGAGAAGCTGGTAACCACAAACTGACTTCCTCATTCCTTCTCCTTCCTCCAGGAGTGGTTTGGATTAGGTAGTCAGCTGAAATTTCCAAAGCACGTATTTTCTTACAATGCTGCTGTGACTCATCTCCAGGTACTTCTTGCTTAGATTCCCCCTAATTCCTTCTTTTTTAAATTCTTTCATGAAAAGAAAAGTTTATTAATGGATTGGCTTAGTAAATCTTTCCCAAGTCCCTCTGCATATGTGCACACTCACAGGGAGGAAAGCAACTTAGACACTAAAAAAAGGACAACTGGGCACTGTTGAACACAATCCAACAACTCTCTGGTTCCTTGTCCTGAACAACAGATATTCTGTATCACCTAATATTAACAAACAAAAGACTTTTTCCCACACCATTATATATTTACATTAGCCTACTCTTCAGGCTTGGCATGTTGGCTTCCTAAGACTATTTGATCCCAGATGCAGCTCTGTGCCAGAATTGCTGGAACAAAATGCAGTGGGTGGACAAACCTGTCCTGCTGCATTGCTTCTGGCCTTTTAAAAACAGAAAGCATTTATCTGACTCATTACTGTAAATGTACTAACAGGGCATACCGGTGATGGTTTTCTGACTGAAAGTGCCTGCATCTGCTCAAAAGGTTAACATGGGTGCAGATCAAGTGCATATCATGACACATTTGTTGATATCAGCCAGAGGCAAATATTAAATAGCTTATCTTTTGAAGAGAGAGATAAGGAGGAAGGGTTGTGAGGTGCTTGCCAATAAACGTATATTCATCACAACTGTCGCTCCTGTGCGCTGCAGAAACCACAGCAGGTAGGGCTGGTAACAGCACTAAATCCAGGACACCTGAGTTCAGCCTTTACTCTTGGCCTTTGCTGGGGCCCTTTGGCAGGGGATTTAGAACTAAATTAGGCTGCCTTCTGTTCCTGACTAGGTGGAGGGAGAGGTTTCACACATAACGGATTTAGCAACTGCAAAATCATAGAATCACGGAACAGTTTTGGTTAGAAAAAGCATGTAAACATCCTCTAAATCTAATTCCCCTTCTACTTTCCATTGAGACCTACTAATAAAAAAAATACCTACAAATAAAAAAGGAGGTCTTATCAGAAGTTATTGGGTGCTGATGACACCGACATATGGAAAACAATGTAGAAAATTTGTATCCCTGTACTTCAGTAGGAGGCCACAAAATCCACTCCCCTTGAAAAGGGAAAATTGAGGAAGGGGCTTATAGAAATTGTTCTGAATATCTGCAGTGAGTATTTTCAGATATGCACACACATATACATTTTTGTGTATTTACATATTTTTGTACATGTGCATGGAAATACAAGGATAATGTGCATGTATTTTAGGCTTTTTATTTGGGATATAAGGCGCAATTTGAGGACTACCTTTTTCCCCCTCTGTCTGGGTATGCTAATTCCTTTGAGTATCACAGAATCATAGAATATCCTGAGCTAGAGGGAACTCACCAGGATCATGGAGTCCAACTCCTGGCCCTGCACAGACACCCCAACAATCCCACCCTGTGCATCCCTGAGAGCATTGTCCAAATGCTCCTAGAGCTCTGGCAGCCTTGGGGCTGTGCCCATTCCCTGGGGAGCCTGTTCAGTGCCCCACCACCCTCTGGGGGAAAAACCTTTTCTTGATATCCAGTCTAAACCTCTTGTTATGTGTATATTTCTGTGTCTTGAAAGAATGCAATACTTACCTCAGCAAAGTGCTGAGGTGATATTTAGCACTGCAGAAAATTCTGTGTTGTTGAAAATATGTGATTGTTAAATTTCACTGCCTTTTGAACAAGCCTAAGCTGGAAGCTGAACTCAGCTGGGTGCAATGGCAGGGTGCAATCCTTGCAGGTAATTGGGATGCAGTTGCTGTGGCAGCCTTTCAGTGCAGCCTGGGTCCACTCTGGTGAAAGAACCAGGAGAAGATTGCAATGGACACCCATTAGGATTGTCTACAACCCGTGTCATAACACTATTAAATGTTCACCCTTTGAATAAGAGTTCTCTGGACAGCTTATATGTTTAGAGGAATTAAAAATCATAAATAAGATGCTTTGTAGGAAAAAACTTCAATCATCACTGAATAATAATCTGGCTTCAACAATTATCTTTGAAATAGTTTCTGCATTAAATCAGGAGTTGGAGATTGGTTGGAAGAGAGGAGTGGGTGGCAGAAAAAACCAAAATCAAAGCAAATTTCACTGATGTAGGGGCATATCTATTCCCCAACATATAAAATAACAAAGATTACACTTAAAAAAAACCCAGGGAAAATAGAATTTGTGCCCAAGAGCAACTGAGGCAAATGGTAGATGGAAAATGGAAGTTCATTCACATGATACATATTTTGGTGTTTAATTTCAGCAGATAAATTATCCAGCATTGTTTTCCTAGAGTTTTTCTCCAGATGAGAGGGAAAAGGTCTGTCAGAGCTGAACTAGAGCCACCCCCCCCCCCCAGCAAGATTGCTCTCCCTATTGTAGAGGGGCTCCAGAGAGGCTGTCACTTCCCTTAACCTGTCTTTTAGTCTTTTAAGTTGAGTGATGTGAATAGCCTTCAAAATGCCTTTGGGTTTCCCTTTACCCAAAGATTGAGGGAATGCTCCTTTTCATTCTCAGCCACAGGAATTAAACAATAAGATCAAAATCTTGTAATCTCCTTGGGAATTCCTTTTAGTTGTATGGGATCTAAAATGCAGGGTTTTCCCTAAATTGCTGGGCAAATTAAGGCAGAGGCTAATCATACAGCTGGCTTTCGATGCAAACATTTCCAGTCTCTGGTGAGGTTGCCAGTTGTTTGGGATCGCCTATGAAACAAATATCTTAATTGTTTTTATTACCGATGCAAGTTCAAGTCTCATTAAGCTGGTTTTTTATTGATCTGAGGATCTGTTTGTATCAAAAATAAGAGGACCTGGAAACAAAGCAAACTTTAATATTTCAATTTTTTGGTCATAGCACTAACTTCTGAAAAGGATGATCAAAATAGACTCCCACTGGGGTCTCCAAACAGCTAATAAATAGTATATTGCTTTTAGTAAAAAGAGCACGACTAAAGATTTTGAGTTTACAGTAGTACTATACCCTCTATCTTCATGCTCTGTGGAATAGTTGCAAACAATTATCATGTATTATGTGAACTTCCATTCTTCACTGAACAAATCTTTTAGAGCAAACATATCTGTACTGCAGGGATGTGCAGGGGGGAAATTACTTAAATCTTCATTTAAGAAATTGGATTCAAATTTTAAGTTTGCATATGTATGTTCCCTGCCAGAAAATGATCCCCTACCATTTCCTAATAGCAAATAAAACATGAAAAAGAAAATACTTGCCAACCTTTAGGTAGGTTTGTTCTAGTCTGGATGTGCAGAGATGCAGACAGGGACTTTGGATTTTTGGGGAGATGAGTTTGTGGGTGAAGTTCAGCCTACAATGTGGTTTGTTTCGCATATGGGAGGTTTCTTACAATATCACTAACACAAACTGAAATTGCTTACAACTTCCCCTGCCTTTCCTACTTTGATGGTTTTTTTTCCTCAGGCATAGGGGTTTTTTTGTGTACATCCCACATCTTGTTGTGGCCATCACTCAGAGAGAAGAATGTTGGGTCTTTACTGTACCATTTACTGTATCGCCTTCGCTGTGGGAACTGTCATTGCAACAAAAGCTCTGAAGGGCTGGAAAGGAAATGTGCAGTCATTCTGCCCAGTTATGAAAATTTATATGAATGCAAATTGGCTTTATAGAAAGCATTTTCTGCTGAATGCCATTTATGCCTTCAATAGTGAAAGCCACACTGAGTTATTTGCATGGGAAAGCTGCTGTAAGGGAAGGCCTTGATTTGTTACCTTCAGTATCACTTTGGGGGTTTTAGCCTTCAACTGAGAAAGAAACCTATGGAAATATGTTTAAAACTTTAGGTGACCTACTTGCAACATTCTTTGGATTTGTTAAAAGTTTGCAAAGCCTTTGATGAGTTTCATCTAGTTTCCAGATGTCTTTGTAGAAACAAATGTAATAATACCATGTGCTATAAAAACTTCCTGCAGCTCTATTAACTAGTTTCCCATGATGTAATTAGAAAGAAGGTGCAGTGTTTTCTTTGGCATCTGTGAGTAAAATGCTGTGCATACTTATGCTTCTGTAAACCCAGGCCAACTTAGTTCATTTTAATGAAGCTATTTTGGACTCAGTTCATGTAGAATTTCACTATATCTATATCTGGATATCTTCCCCAAGGGTAAATACAGCAAAAGTTATACATTTTCTTTAGATTTTGTATAGGAAGACACTATTCTCAATGTCAAAAAGGTTGTAACTATTCTAACCAAGGTAAGTGCTGTGAAGTCCTTCAGGTTCAGGTTCAGGTAGGGTTTTCAGATGTGTCCATAGCTGGCTTGAATAAGCTGGAGCATGTACAAGTGCCTAAGTCAGGGCTTTCAACCCTCTCTTCTAAGGCTCTTATTCCTCTCTGTTTGCTAATCTGTTATGTGAGGTTCATGGTCAAGCACCATTTTTGAGTTGGACGCCAAATTTCTATCACAAAAAAAATTATTTTCTTCCACAAAAAAATGTATCTTTTCATTGTAGGCAGCTAAAGTCTCTGGTAGTAGCAATGTTGGTGCCGGTTTCTCTGTGGCACTGGTGTAGGTACATGGCTCGATTCTGATACCACACATAGTCATGTTCATTACTATTTTTCCCAAAACACAAAAACTGCTTAGGACTCTGAATTTGCCTGTCATTTCTCATGTGGAGAAGTCTGTAAACAAATGGCCTCTCCATAAGACCTTGTTGCCTTTTTTTTTTTTTCACATAAACAAAGAACAAATAAAAGAAAAATGAATTAGAAGGGGAAAAAATTAAGTTTTAATGGAAACACATTTCATCTTTTGTTTTCTGCTTGCCATAAAACATTAACATAGTAAACAAATTGATCTTTGCTCTTAGGTTCTTTTATATCATTTTGAGTTTTGTCATGGCTAAAGTATGGTTAAACCACACATTGCTGGTCATGTTCCATCCTCTATTGTCATAGGTCTTTGACATCAAACTACATTTTTAAAAATAAAAGTTGTGTGTAACCCACTTCTATTCACAGACACCTTCATTAAAAGTTACCATTTTGGAGGGGTGTTTCGGTATATTGGTGGTAATGATGTTTTCTGACTAAAACTACTTTTCCTTGGGACATATTTCAGAGTCCAAGCATTCCCACTGCCAGCCCCTGCTTTGTGCCATACAGCACTTTTTTGAACGCTGGACCTCCACATGAGCAAAGCTTTTGTAGGATGCTCTGAAACATTACATTCTAGACTGCTAACCCAGTCATGGGAATGTTATAGTTACAATAGCAGACAAAGCTATTTCAAATAGGGGTGTGGACGAGAGAAAGTGTCACTTTGGTCCACTTTTCAGAGTGGTTGATGTTATAATATATAACCTTTTTTCCTATTTTTCTATTTTTCATAACGCAGTGTAGTTCACAATAATTTAAAATACTCTATAGACATTTAAACGATATACAATTATATAACTTAATTGGATTCCTCAATTGTACTTAACAAATACTATTCTAATATATTTACAGTATCTAGTACCATTAGACTGTGCATTACTGTGTTTGGGAGCTTTATTTGCTTCCTGTCAAGAATGTAGTGAAAGTACAGTATTATCACTATTATTCAACAACAATACCCATGAATCCAAGGACCTTTAAATTACATGGAGTGAATCTAGTGTTTTGGGGCCCCTGTTGACTTCTGTGAAGTTGCACTCATTCATGCCAAGGCCGGTATTTAGAAATCAACAGCAACATTGAAAAAAATAAGCAATTTTGCATTGCTCTGTGGGGGAGTTATCAAAGGGGTCTGATTTTCGGAGGGTAAGTGCTTGGGGTCAGAAAGGCAGGTCCTCACATGTGTTCAAATGAAGGTCCCAGAATCTTTAATTACCTTTGATAATACAGGTCCACAAATTACAGAGGTAATTCTGGCTCATTCCCATATCCAGCACAGGAGCTGGTGGGGCTCTAGGTCCACCAGCCCCTTGCCCCAGGAGCACCATGTGGATGGACAAGTGCTTCTGTGTCAGCTGGGGAGGACTCATGGCTCTGTAGCCCCACAGTATAAGTAATGAAATGAAACAAAAGCTAAAAAGCAGATATGCAGATGTAAGGACATTTTTAATCCAAGTTTTCAGAAAATCAGGCAGGGACCCTTGGAACAAGCAAATAATTACGTGGTTAAATGGGCTGTGTTGTAAGTGGGCATATGTGGGCTCTTGGGGTTAAAACACTAGATTTTACAGCAGTAAAATATCTGAGGCTGTTTTTAAAATATCTTGTAGGGAAATGGTGTGGGAATTAGGATTGAGTGCTTTTAAGAAGTGAGCTTCTTTCTTTTAACATTCATGTGCTTACCAGGGGGTATATTATTGACAACCTTAAAGTAATAATGACACAGACTAACCCACAGGTTTTTAGCTTTCTTAATGCTGGTGAAGCCATGACAGCTCAGAGAGTGCAGCAACCTAGAGCTCAGCTGCCAGACTTTTATTGACTTCTGAGTGCATACTGAGCATAAATTATTCAAAATTCTTGGAAATATTAACTTTCAACCATTAAAGGGAAAACACAATGCCTGAAAAATCCTGCTAGTGCATTAAATGGCAAAGCAAAACCTGTGATATTTGCTGAAGCATGTTTTTGTATCCTAAAACTCCCTATGAGGAGCTGTGAGCAGGTGCTCCACACCTCAGGCCTGAGTCTAAAAAAAGTCATTCTTATTCAGGAGGCAAGCAGGAAAAGTCAGTATCAAACATTGGTAACCAAAGGTTCATGTGATGTTTTCTCTCAGTTCTGGCAATTGCTTAAGGCCTACAGTAATTCAACTCTCTAATAGCGGAGTGACAACAGATCAGTAGCATTGAAGAACTTAGGGAGAACCAAATACAAAAGTCATAAAGTCAGAGTTCCAATAAGTTTACATTTAGTACAGAATTAAGACATAGCTACCCGTTAGTGCTTAGAATTTTTTTATACTATTAAAAACATAAATAATTATTTTTAATGTTCATTCAAAGAGTTCCAGTGTCACTGGCAGCTGTTGTAATTTTTTGAATGTCTGTTGGGTTTTTTTCCCAAACTGATAGTGGAGTATTTCTGCCATATATTTTGCTCCCTACCAGTTGTTTTCTCTACCTGCTTTCTTAGAAATTTTGGTTTTTGCAGTGAGAATGCTGTGTTCTAGTCAGTGAAGATTTAATTTCCTTTAAAAAATTCTTTGCTTGCACAGGGCTAGACAGTTTTGTTGCTGTAAAACAGGAGAAAGTGTCTTTTTCTTTTAAATGTCATGGGAGCTGCAATGCAATCAGCTTCTCTGATATGTATAATTTAAAACACTAAGAGAACTCTACAACACCCAGATTGTAGTTAAAAAAAAATAATAGAGAGAGACAGAGAGAAAGTTTCGTGTGGTTGTCAACATCACCTTAATCCTGTTGCCCTTGTTTCCAAAGCAGTTACAACGGCCAGCCAGCCAAAATGCACCATCCTTAGAAGTATAAGTAGTAGTGGGGAGGGAGTGGTTGTTGTGGTGTTGGCTGGGGCTCTTTTCCCCAGGAGGATTAGATGTGCAAAATGATGCTGTCGTTTGTTGTCTTCCACTTTCCTCACTCACGGTGGTTTGTTCTGTTTGTTTGCACATGATGCCATTATTTGCAGGTGAACACCTCTGTCCGCTCGCTGCACGTGTTGCACTTCACAAAGCAGCACCAGTGGAATTTGCAATTGCATTGCCACACCTTGGTGTACTGGTGTGTGTTGTACCCTCTTCCACAGCACATCATGTCACACCCGTCCGCATTGGGAGAGGTGCGGTTGCAGAGTCGTCCCTGGGTGCCGACGCTCCCTGTGGAAGCATCTTCCTCACAGTAGTTGGGTGACTTTTCAATATACACTAAATCTGTTTCCATGGGTTTCTGGTAGCTCTTAATCTGCTTGATCTTCAGGAAGGTTGGCTGTCTCAGTCTACTGGCTCGTACCACCTCCACTTGCACTGCAGCATTGTATTTCTCTTTCAAAATATATCCAATCTCTCTGAATTTAGGAAGCGTGGTCCAGCAGGTCTTAGTTGTACAGGAACCTGAAACTCCATGACATTTGCACTCCAGTTTCATTCTCTCTTCGAGAACCTATGTGTACAGACATTTGCACATTACTGCAGGAAAACAGTATTGCAAGCCTGTCTAAACCTGGGTTTGTTTGCTTTGTATGAATATTCATTACTGCTGGTTGAAATTTTTAGTATGCATTCTTATAAATCTCCTCACCTCCCAGCAGAATGCTCATAACACATTTTGTTTCAAGTGGCACTTGGTCAGAAATACAGTGTTTTGTCATTTTTTGGGAAAAAAATTCCATTCTGTTTCCAAATACTGGAAAATATTTACACACATTTTAGAAGACATTTCTTCAAAGCCACAGGGGAATTAAATTTTTTCAAAATATTTTCATTTCAAAAACAGAAAAAAAAATGGGTTTGGGTTTTTTTAAAGTGGCATAGGATTCAGAATACTTAATTGCTCTAAGTAATGATCAAAGAACGCTTAAAAAGAACAGTATATACTGTGTGACTGAATAAGCCTATATGCAGGAAGGTGGAACTAGATGATCTCTAAGGTCACTTCCAACCCAAACTATTTTATGATTCTATATTCACTGAATAATTAAAGATTTTGCCTATATACCTATACCTATACCACCAGTGGTAAACTTATGGACTATTCCACCCACAGAATGTCCTATCCCTGCTGTTAAAAGCAGCATTCATTGCAGTATTTAGTCCAACTATTAAGCAAATAATAAGCCACAAATATATTGTTTTCCACCAGGGCAATGATAACACAACATTAGAGGAAAAAAAAAATCCACTGAAGGGTCCTGCTCAATAGTGAGCCAAAGAGAGATGCATTGCTGTTGTAGAGGAGGTTCAGCCAGAGGGGTTTAATTTAGAGCCAGAAGGGACACAAACTGCTGGGTGCTTGGGCTTGTGCTCCACTGTCATCCTGCTGTTTCTGCTGCAGCCAAGCCATGCCATGACTGGCACATCCCTCCTTCACTGGGCCAGGTTGTGCCCAGGGGGAAGGCGAGCAATGCCCTCGCGCTCCGTGTGTGCAGCAGAGGGAAGCCAGCTCCATGGAAGCGCCTCTCTGTTTTTCTGCCCTTGCGCTACCACTTAAGCCTGACCATAATTACACCCACAGGCACCATTAGCTTATGAAAATCAAGGCCTAAGAACAAAGCGAACTGATCTTCCCCTTTGCAATGGGATGCTAACAAAGAAATATGAGCTACCGAGCTTGTCTGAAAGCATTACTGATGCTGCAGACCATCTCCTGTAGTGGTTTCGCTGCAGAACCCAGAACATGACTGAAATGGGCAAAGGATAAAAGGGCTGAAATCTGAGTACAATGGCATAATGAAGTAGGAGGGAGTAAAAAATGCTTACTGCTTCAGAAACTGGCCTTAAAATAAAAGCTGTACAGATCTGGTTATCCCTGCAAATAGAGGGCACCCTCCTGAGTTGTTTGAGTTTCACTTAAATTGTATGGTTTGTTTTTTTCCCAAATTTCTGGGGTTTCAATATTAAAGAGAATATTTGGATTTGATTCTCCCTTGCCAACATACAGTAGTAAGTATAAGATAGCTGAGCAACCTATGAAAGAATCATAAAATATCCTGAGTTGGAAGGGACCTATCTAGTCCAGCTCAAGACAACCCTGTCCCTGAGAGCATTGTCCAAATGCTCCTGGAGCTCTGGCAGCCTTGGGGCTCTGCCCATTCCCTGGGGAGCCTGGTCAGTGCCCACCACCCTCTGGGGAAAGAATCTTTCCCTGATACCCAGCCTAAACCTCCCCTGACACAGCTCCAGCCATTCCCTGGGTACTCTCCCTGATCACAGAGATCGGAGCTGCCCCTCCACTGCCCCTCAGAAGGAGCTGCAGCCCCTGCTGAGGTCTGACCTTGGTCTGCTCATACCTTAGACCTTCTGGCACCACAGGCTTTACCCAGGTCAAGATCAAGTTAGCCTATCAGAGACAGAAGAGGTGTTTTCCAGCAAGGTTTACTGAGTTGGGGAAGAAATTCCTATAGCTGCAACTGCTCTAAAAGAAAATCAGCAAGGCTGTGATGAGCTGGGTTTTTTGTGGACACTGGAATGCACTGTATCACCTTCCTGTCTCCTGTACTAGTAGAAGGGAAAACTTGCCACCTTCTGCTGCAGCAGCAGCATTTCAGTGGCCGTGAGGAGATGGATGCACTATGTAGGTACTCTGGGGTCTTTTAGGGGTCTTCAGGATCTCCTCTATAACCATTTCAGGCCTATGGAGACGATCTTTCTCCAAAGACCCCCAAATAAGTTTTCAATCCTGTTCCACAAATCTGGGTTCAAATAATCTATTGGTATTTAGATGTGTTTGTAGGTACGTATAAACATGCTTGGAAGTTGTGCTTGATATTGCTGAAAAATGTTTGGTTTTGTTGAAACTAACCCATTCCTACAGCTTTCACAATATGCAGTTGCAGCTGTAAGAACTACAGCAAAATCCAGAAGAGGTGGATGGAGGCAACATTTACACCTCCACCAAAGAGCACTAAGACCTAAGGATTTCCAGGAAAGTATTGCTGATGGGATCTGTCACCCCTGAGTCACAGTCCTCCCTGAGCAGTAAATCCTGATGAAGTGTACATATTTTGTCATGCTCTACATGTGTTTCTGGTGTCTGCATTTTGGTTGAAAAGGCCAAGTCAGTAACTTGCTAAGAGAGATGGGGAGGTGAAGTGCATTAGGCTCCTTATTCTTCTGTGGGCTCAACGCTGTGGGCACTGTCCCAAGGAGCCTCTGATGTGCTTCCCTGATACACTAGAAAGTGTCATTGTTCCTGAAAGACAGACATCACCCATTTCAGTGTCCTGGGTGACATCCTTGGAAATGTGTATTTATATATGGATTCCTGTCTGTCTATATAATAATTGTTTGCCTATGTGCATTTGCTGATGTTTATATACATTGTTACCTACATTTTGTGTGTATATATATATATATATATATAAAATTTATGGACACTGCTTGGCAGCCTCTATAGTACAATCTCCAGCAACTTTATCCTAAGTCTTGATATTTTTTTTGCCATTGTCTTTCTGAAGGTCCAGTTTTGTGATTCATTTTGGTGAGCAGAAACCTGATTTCACTGTTGTGTTTTTTCAAAGGTTTCCAGTGTTTGTGGTGGTGGGAGGACTTGCAAATGCAAACCATGCAGGCTCAAAAGAGCAGAAGTTTCAAAAAGTATTAATTCATGCTCCTGAAGCCAATCTTGCAGGTTTTTAAAATTTTTTTGGAGGCTTCTCTCATGAATGTGGAATGCTTGGGGTTACAACACTAAGCAGAGGCCCAATCATCAGGTAGTTAAATTCCTGAATACTGTAATTTGTGTGCCCACAGTCAGCTGTGGGTATAAAATTGTGCCCAAAAACTTGGAGGTCAGGGAATACAAGGCCCAAACTAAGCAGATTCTAAGCAACATTTTTTCCCCCCTCTTTCTACCCAGATGCTGCAGAGTGCCCCTCCTTGCTGACAAGCCAGCGTGCTCTGGCCCTCCCAGAGGATTGTCTCTGTGCATGATATCTTGAGCAGCTTCCCACTTGCCAGGGAGGTGCCCTGGGACCTGACAAAGGTGGCCAGACTGACCTTGTTTGCTCAATGCTCTGAATGAAGAGCAACTAACATTTTGCTTCCTAAATGTCCCTCCAACTCAGCTTTCCTCAGCGAAATTCCCATCAAAGCTCTGACCCTGAACCTCAAAGGTACTTATTTACTCAAATCTAAGACACGATGCCAAACTAGGTGCTTAATTAAAGATTGAAAATCATTAGCTCATATGAGCCACTCTCTCAGCAGTTTCATTTGTCATATGTCAGGGCCTCGTATCTAATCTTGAATGGTTTACAGCACGATCTACCTCCCAGAGCAAATTCCCATCGTGGGGCTGTGCTGCCTCAGGTTAATCATAGGAACATTCCTCAGGTCCTTTTTCCACATACAGGCCCACTCCCACCCCAGAATGATCTTGCCAAGTAAAATTTTCCAACTACTGCTACTTTGTTAAATGAATTGTGAAATACAACATTAAAGCTTTCTTAACCCCACATCTTTTTATGCCTATATAAATCATACATTTAAAATGCAATTTGAGTGCTGTCTGCTGCCAGTTAAGTAGAAGACTTGTGAAGACCAAAATAAAACAAAATTATATGCATGAAAAGAAATTCATTTTTTCAATTTCCATATCTAGACCCAACTGCATAACATCAGATACAGTTTCTGTACATTGTAAAAATCCTATTTGGATAAAATATGTAAAAACAATAGATACATTTTTTGGGTGTGTGTTTTGGCTTATCCCTGCTGGTTTGTGTTTTCCTTAATGGAAATGCACATTGTTGGACCATATGTTGAATGTAACAAAATCCATGTAACTTTTTGACTGAAGTATCAAAAAGAAATACAAGACTTTAAGAGTTTTGCCTCATCAAATATGCAAGTGATCGACTTTTTCTTTTGGGTAATAACTACCAAAAGAGAAGGATTCTGGTCATAAGATGTCACCACTTCTCTGATGCTCATGCAGCTGCAGCCACGAGAGCTGATGACTTGCTGATGATGTGTGTGCACTGGCTAACCCAAGTCTCAGTGCAGCCTGGGGCCCACCACTGCTGACAAAATGCTGATTTCCTGGGCCCAGCTGGGAATCCAAGATGAGTTTGTTTGGGTTTGGTTTTTTATCTTGGATAGGCAGGGGTGTAACTAAGATCAGTAGGGGGTAATGCTACTCCTCTAATACAAATGTCCTGAAATTATTATTTGTTAATAGCAGATTCCAGAGCCCAAAATTGAGCAGTTCATGTCGCGTTTCCTTGGGTTATGCCCAGCCCTGTGAAGAGGGAGCATGGAACCAACAGGAGAAGAATAAGGGTACTTCAGCTGCATGGTTTTCTTGGAACTGCTTCCTCTGTGAAGCTGTTCCATCAAGCATCATAACAGTATTTATGTTCTATGGGATGTGGGATGAGGAACTGAATTTCTGTGTTTATTCCTCTTGTCACATCCCTGGTTTTTTGTATTGTTTAGTTTAATGGGAGCAGGGAGCCTCAGCTTTGCACCATGTCAGTATCCAGACACAGTATGAGGCGGTTTTTCCGTGGCACTGGCCAGAGCTTAGCAGGGCTGGGGACCATCAGGGGTGCCAAGAGGTATCAATTCACCTCCTCCTGCCCTCCACTTGCCTCCCTAGGTAAGGCATCCTCTTCCATAGTGACCCCACTTAATGCGTTGAAAAAGCTGAGGAAGGCCCACTGCACTCTTTACACAAGTTCTCCTCTTAGCTACCAGGAAAATTAACCCAGCATTTTGGGACCTGCTGCCCATTAGATGGATGTCTCTACTGTTACGAGGATGAACAATAGCCTAATCCATCAGTGTTTCTTCTCTACTTTCTAGGTGAAGAGAAAATAAAAAAAAAAATAAAGAAGAGAAAAAAACCTGTTTGAGCAATAAACTGCTGCAATTGGTTAAAACTTTCTGAATATTATTTTTACAATGGAATGTTGCAAAAAGCAATTTTCTTCAGAAACATCCTCTCAATCATCCCCAAAGCAAGTGTGCTTGCAGTGTTGCATTCTCTTTTCTATGGAATTTGTTGTAAACCTTACAGGTAAAATTTTAAATATCACCTGAAACAGTTTAATATATTTCACTGGTAGTTTTTTTCTTCAGGCAGAACAGATGTGTTAGGTTTGAGGCTGTGCAGTGAAATTTCACTGATGTTTGATACATCTTACATGCATGACATGGTATGCAGGGGCATGCACATTTATTGAATAAGACCATTTAGCAAGTACTAAAATGTTTGGCTATTCCCCCCTCTAATTTTAAAGCAAAATGTTCAAAATAAGGGTAGTACCAGATGTAGCTGCTGGCAGTCAGTATTAAGGGTGTGTTTCTGGAAGAAAAAAATAGGCTAACAAATCCAGACCAACTGGAAGCAGGAGATCTATCCTCGTGAGATTTTGAGCCAAAGCTTGCATATTCAGGACATATGGATAAGCCTTTAGTTATCCATCTAACCCACCCAAGCTGCAACACCAAAATTTTTGAAATTGGGTTTATGTCTGCAAATCACTTTCAGTGGGAAGATGGAAAGTATAGCATGAAGCACAACTATCAAAAGCTTTTCTTTCATGAGTGGTCTCACAAGGGGTGTGCAGTGAAATAATTTGTTGCTTTTAGAGAAAGAAACTTTCAGCAAATGATGGACTCGAGGCTGTAAAACCTGGAAAGTCACATTCTTTGCATCGCTGAAATAACTTAGGAAACAAAGTCACATTTTAAAGAATATTTTAGGATTATAAGAGCATAAAGTTAGTTGGCTTTCACATTTGAAACAGGGGTTCAGCCTCCACTGTGACTTTAGAACATTTCATTCAGAGTCTTTTTCTGGGCATTGCTTCTTATCTCTTCATCCTGTCAGGTGACAGTGTGGGTAGTCTGCAGCTTATCAGGTGCTGTGCATCTTGCAGGAGTGATCTGATTAATTATAATGCTTCATGTGAATTGAAGGGAGCTTACACTGTCTTACATAGTATATGCACAGACAATATACATAAATATGTATAAATATGCATAATTACAGGCACACACACTACATATATTTATGCCTGTGTATGTAAATAGAATAGAATAGAATAAAATATTATTTTTATATCTTCATATGTGTATATATATATATATGTGTGTGTGTATGTATATATATAATGAATGGTAATCAACAAATCACCTCCTTAGCTATTCTACAGCCAAAGCAAGTGAGCAAAAAAACCCCTTCCCAGTGCCACATGCCTGTTGCACTAGAAACGATGAGACAAAGACATGGCTTAGATGGAAATGTTGTCCCAAGTAATTGAAAAATCTTTTCTGAAGAGAGCCTGAATTATTTGTTATTTCCCGACACTCTTAGTGTTTCATATATGAAATGAGCTGTTGTCATCTTTCAGGCATTCCAAAAAATGGAACAGGAGAAACCCATTGCCGCTACAAAGGAGTAAATACTGGGATGGTATCAGGCTGAGTTGCTGGCAGTCAGTGTGATGGGTGTGTTTCTGGAAGGGCCAGTTTGTTCTCCACGTAACCATAGCCACTGTCTATTGTAAGAGCCTAATTGATTGATAAACTGTTAGAAACATTTCTACTTTTTGGTAAAAGCTACAATCTGCTACCAATTTGTCAGTTTGTTCTTTTAACTCACCCCATAAAAACAAACAGAAACCTCAATTTTTATAAATGAGATTCCCCGTGAGAGACAGTCGTTGTTTTGAAGCTTTCAACAAAAATTTAAGATTAATGATATGTGCTCCCAGATGTTATTCTAAATTCATTTATCCCCGAATAAAGATACTTATTTCTAAAAATACATGGTAGACAGCTATCTCATAAAACAGCATCAAAGCTGACTTGGTTTGTTGGTATTTAATTTTTCATTACTCTGTCAAAGTTTTGCCCACAGATCTCTCTGTAATCTTTCAGATTTGCAACAAGACATTCTTTCAGTAACATTTGCGTTAGATTTATACTAGTCCTCCCTTGGGGGCTTGTTTTCATCTACCACACTTGTACTTTCCATCCCAAATCATAGTGGACAGTTTAGAAATTGACAGAGAAGTTTCTTCCTCTGCTCTTTGACACCATGCGGTGCCGCTTTGCCACCAAGCATAAATCTTTTATCAGGAGCATCTTATGTCACCAGAAATCCCTGAGCATTTATTTATTCCAAATGACACCAATGGCAAGATTATGATTTTGTCACTGATGCTATTTATTGCAAATTTATCAGAAACTTTGCAAACCTGCCATTAGCAGCTAGAAACAATTCTTAGAAATGCAATGCAGAGCCATTAGGGGATGCAGTGCAGGGCACTTAGGGGATTCATGCTTTCCACAGTTATCAGAAACTCCCTGAAAAGACTAAATGACATTTTTTTTCAAGGGGGTAATTTATCAGAGGGAAGTAATGAACATCTCAACCCTAGGCTCAAGTAAAAGACCCCGCAAGACTGTTTTTCCCCTCATCTGAAAAGTTTGTGCAATTATTTTTACAGCATCCTGCTTTTTCCTCAAAGAAAAATTCCTCTGGTCTCTGCTTTTAGCAACAGTGAAATGCCAGCAGGCCAGCTTTTGAGAGCATCCCTACAAGGGCAAAATACTAGAGCCATACTGCTGTACTTACAAACCCCTCTGATGCCCAGGCATGTGTGGGGCAAGTGCTGGGAGAGATTGAAAATGGGCAAGATTTCTGAGAGCACATGAGAAAGTCCTTGTGGTGCTATAAGAGAACATTCAAATATTTGCTCAGGGTGGAAAAACTGGTGGCCAGAGTCTTGACTAATGATTCTAGCAATGAACTTCTGACCAACTGGTAGATATCAAGTGAGGTCATCAAGGACCTACCACCGACTTTAGAGAAAGTTGGGAATAACTGTAGTTGGGGTTGGGAGCTCTTTGTGTCCTTTTTTCCTCATGTTTCTGTCTTAGAAGGATCTGGGATTCAAAAAGAAGACTAAAATGAAGGTAGCACATTTATTGGCTAAAAATTGCTCTTCTTAGCTAACTCAAAAATCCAATTTGGTATGACTGAAAAAATAACTGCAAGCCTTACCATTACAAATGTGAATGTAGGGTTTTTTAAATAGTCAAAGTGCTGTAAAATCTCTGTAGGAAGCTACAAAAGCATATACTTCCTTTACTGTCTTTACTGTCCATTACCACTCTATGGCTGAAAATACTATTTGAGAATTTCTGAAGCAATAAAGTAATAAGAAAAATAAACTAAGTTGCCTGTGTTTTCCTTCTTACCTTTCATTCCTATTCACAACACAGGTAAAATATCCTTACTTTGGCTTTTTATAATAGCTATCATGAACCAGAAGCTTGGCTCCAAAATGTTTCCAAATTTTAAGACAAGCCACATACAGATCAGCAGGATGATACTGAGAGACTTTCTCAGAGCAGTAGAAGCATTTTCCAGTTGTGTTGTGAGAGTTTTGGAAGGGAAAAGGAGAAAGACGGAGATTCGGTGTTGTATCCAGGCAAATGGAGGAGCCAGTGAGAGAAGCCGTGCTGCTGGACCTTGCTCTAACAAACAAGGAAGGCCTCGTTGGGGATGGGAAGGTTGGGGGCAGCCACGGCTGTAGTGACCACAAGATTGTGGAGTTCAGTGTCCTGTGAGGAGGAAGGGAGCTGAGGGAGCTGGGGCTGTCCAGCCCCGAGAGGAGCCCCAGCTGAGAGGGGCCCTCAGCCCTGGGTGTCCCTGTCTGCAGGGAGGGTTCAGGGCAGGGCCCAGGCTCTGCTCCGGGGGCCCAGCAATGGCACCAGAGGAACGGGCAGGGACTGATCCCAGGAACTTCCCCCTGGACAGGAGGCAAAACTTCTTCCCTGGGCAGTGCCCGAGCCCTGAACAGAGACCAGAGAGGGTGTGGAGTCTCCTTCTCTTGACATACTCAAAAACATTCTGGACACAGTCCTGAGTAACATGGTCTAGGGGATCCTGCTTGAGCAGAGGGGTTTGGACCCTTCCAACCTTACCCATTCTGTGACTCTATGACTGCTCCTGTGATTGCTTCTGTGATTCTGTGATTTCTTCTGTGATTCTGAGATTGTTGACTTGAGTGTGAATTAGGACCATGTGGAGTATGTAAGAATTACATTCATTCACGCATAAGCAAAATCTCCTGGTTTCAGATTTTGTGTCAGGCTCACAGTCCAATCCAGCTTTACCAAGGACCCCCAAAACTGCCAGATTTCAAGTGAATGTAGGCCAGATTACAAGTGTGCCTGGATTCTCAGAAGGAACTTGTGATTTCACACTGAAATTGCAGAAAACTCTGTAACTGCTTTTGTAAGGGTCCAAGTCAAAAACACAGAAAGCATATCCAACATTCCAGAGTTTTGTTCTAACTTTGTTTCAGTCAGCCTTGAATTCAGAATGTCTAATTTATACAAATACCAAATTAGCTCAGAAGAGCCAAAATCAGTAAATACTGTAAATACTGTACAACTCTAAATATTCATTTTATGGGAATATATATCATAACACCAACATTATTTCCAAACATGACCCTCAAACCATCTTTTATATTAACACATTCCTCCAGATTTGATGGATTATACTTAAAAAACAAAAAACTACACCACATCCTTTCAGTCATTTTCAGCTTTTGAAAGCAATACAATGAATTAATGAATAGCTATGGGTATAAATAACTGCTGAAAAAATGCCAGCAATGAAAAAGTTAATAAATTCCAAAATACTATTTATATTTTTAAAAATGGGAAAAAATATGCTGTCAGTATTACAAGCCTTTTTATTCCTTTCTTAAAATATGAAAGTATTATGATTTTTCTTTCTTGCAAAAACATTTGCAAAAAATAAATTTTTGGAATTGTTAAACAAAATTTATTTGCTTGAATGCTGCTACCATAAATATCTGCAAAAACAGGCACTGCTTTAGTTTGCTTATGTCCTACTGCTTATGAAATTCTGATGAAAAGTAAAATATAATGTACTTAATAAGAATCAGCAATGTGGTCTAGTGGTTATTGGGCTGTATTTAGAATTGGGGGACCCATGATCAGTGCCCAGTTCACTTAATGAGCACTTTCTGTCCTTGGGACTTTACTGTTCTCCATCTCAGCATCTGCTTTTGCTCTTTTGTACGTCTTTCACATCTAGACTGTGTCATGTTCCTGGCAGGAACATGCATCAGGATCTCCATGGGGATGGCACAGCACACACCACAGAGGATGCCAGTTTCAGTAGGGATGATAATGCATCTAGCAGTAATAAACTATCCCAGACAAGTTTAAGAGTTGGCTTCCATCTTCTTTTGCCTCCAAACACAATTCATGATGCTGAGCTGAAATTCCCAGCCTAAGTGAAGTGGTCAGACCTGGAGCAGGTCTTCTAATGTGATGGCCGTCTGCTAAATGAAGTTTTATGTGCCCATGGCCGCAATATTTTAGGAAAAAAAGACTGTGTCCCTCAAGGCTGCTTTTCTGTTTGGCTCTTCAGTCAGCTTTCTCCTGCACATCTGGAGACCTCAGTGTGAACTATCACTGAAGTACCAATCCCATCTCTACGCTTGAGATTATGCCTCTCTCACTACATTGAATTTATGTAGTATTTCCATCCCAGTGAACACTGCCCATACAGAACCTTCAGTTTCAGTGCACGGCCAGTGCAACTGTATTAATTAGCAAGATCCAGGCAGTAAGATAATTGCACTGTTTCTGTCACCACCCGTTCTACTCTCTCTGCCCAGTGCTCAGTGCAGGACTGAAAGCACACATGGTTTTAGAAGAGGAAAATTCAGTCTTACTTTGGGGACTAGAGGAGAAGGATTTAATTGGATTGCTATATTGATTGGAGTGGAGGGTTTTTCCTGGGGGAAAACAATTAAAGGGTATAATCTCTCCTGAGGTAGGTATATATGATGCAGAAATATTTGTTACACTTTTTAAAGGAAAAGCTTTGAGAGCTATGAGGATTGTTAGTGAACATAAAGCAGCATAGGTCCATGATGTTTACTGTTTCCATGTCAAATAATTCAGTCATGGTTCTAGACATGAAACTGTTTCTTCTCATGCAGCCATCTGTAGATGTGCAGTTACAAAGAGACAGATGTGCATTTGCTAAGAAGTGCATTGTGTACTACTATGTGTAATTCATTAGAGCTGGGGTCAAATAAGTCATTTAGGTTTGGCTGGAATAAGTATCTGGAAGTGCTGTGGAAGTTGAGCAGTGCAGATAACTCAGTTCTGTCCCATCACAAGCCCTGACATCCCTTGCTAGGTTTTTTGCAAACTGGATGAAAAGCAGTGATGTATCATTATGCCAGATAGATCCAGCAAGGTCATCCCTGTTCAGAGGGGCTGGAAAGAAAGCTTAGGAAGCAGAAATTTTTACAGGAGTACCTGTAATACAAGGCCAGCTCTGAATAAAAAGAAACAGTGAAAAAATGTGAACAATAGATGCCATCTGGTGACTTGATGTGGGTGCAGGATAACATCAGAGAGAGGGTAAGTTCTCAGGGAATGCCTCCTGTCACCAAGCCAGCCTCCCCCCATCCTCCAGCACACACATCCCCATCCCTTATCCTTTCTGGAATACCTTTCTTCCAGCCTCATTGTTGTGCAAGTTCATCAGCCTCCGTGCATTCTTTTTGATTTCTCGGGCATCAACAAACCTCCGGGAGAACTCAATGCCGTATCTGATATCCGCAGAGCAGCCTCCCCACTTCCAGCCCTCCTCCTGGTTGTAGTAGCCCTGTTTCTCTCGGTCACAGCCACAATTGCTGAGGTTGCCCTGGCTGCAGGCGGCCGTGACAGCGTGTGCAACCCCGGCAGCAGTAATGGCATAGGTGAACGCAGCTTCCCTGCTTCCTGTGGAGAGAAGCCAAAAGCTGATGGGTTGTCAGAAAGGCAGCACGTACTTACTAAAGAAAGTACACATATTATCTACAGCAAAGGGGTCAGGCAGCAATGTGAGGAGGGCCTTACTGCTCAGTGTGGATTTCTCATTCTTACAGAATTCCACACGCATTTAAAATGCTTGGCTTAGCTCGGGCATATTCCCCCAGGTATGCAGCCATGTGATAGTCCCACGTAAACCCCTTCACCAGAGGGGAATTTGGCAATGAATCTGGACAGTGGTGAGGTGAGGCCACAAGATTTGTTTTCACACTGTCTAGTCAGATTTGCAAGCTGAACTTTGTCTTTCAGATGAATAAAAAGTGAGTTAATAGCTACCTCTAAGCATTGGCACTGCATGGATAACAAAAAGTGTTCAGACAACAACAAAAACAAAAAAAAAACCCAGCACACAAAGGGGGCTGATTATTAATCTAACTTTATAAATGCTCTGGCAGCATGCATTAGTGATGCTGAGAGTAAAGTACTGCAGGAGAGACCTACAGAGACAAGAAGTGGGTAAGTTTCATTTGCTTTCAAGGTAGATGTTACTCCTTTCCCTTGCAGACTTCTATGCATTAGTTTTGCTGAAGTGACCCTTTTCTACTCCTACTCTGAATCAAACCTCTGCATTACCATGGCTACTGGGCATACAAGGGGCATAGAATTGCTGTGACAGCACTATTTTCTCTCCAAATCAGGTGAGATACTGTCATAGAAGCACAGACTTGTTTTTGAAAAAAAGTTGTTTTAGAAAAAGAGCTGGGTTTTTTTCTGTGATGCTGCTACTTGCAAAGTTTCCTCGTTGCCAATTCCATGTAATAGCTGTTGATAATGAGTATATGAGGAGAGGTAAATAAGGCCCCCTTCTATACTGAGGGGCTGAAGTGCCTGTGAAGTGCAAGGAGACAGCGAGGCACAGCAATGGGAAGGGAAGCTACAGCCCATCCCTGCTCTCATGTGAGACCATGCTCTGTCACTGACTTCAGGTAGGGCTGAATTGTGGCCCTTGGTGTTTTGCTGTACTTATAACACTCCCCCACAAGTTCCCTTCTCGGTGCTTTCCTCTGTGTATTTCTCTGGTGACAAACAGACAATCCTGTAGTGCTGCAGCCAAAGAATAACTGTAAAGAATTTGCAACAGGTTGCTGAAATGCTTTAATGACCACACACAGAGCTCTAGCATCATTAGTAGATTTGGGAAGGAAAAAAAAGGAACAAATTTCCCGGAGGAGGGGAAAAAAAACCAACTTAGAAGCTATGTTTTAATTTTTTAATTTTTGGATTCATAGATCTCATAACTGTTCTGGAATGATAACTCCACATTATGGGGGATTTATATTTCTTATTTTATAGATAGCTTCTTAAAAGATTACATCATTGCCAGACATGAGGAAGATCCTACAAGAAACAATCAGAAACTGCAGTTTGGCACCATTTGCTTGTTTCTCTAAAGCAATAAAAAAGAAACTTTGGGTAAGGGAAAAACAAAAGGGTTCTGTGTTCTTCAGCTACCAAGAAGGTTGAACTGACATGTGCATTATTTGAGCACGTGGTGCAGTTGCAGGACGGCCTCTGCTTGCAGACACAGCAGTGTTTTGTTGGGGTGTATGATGTGTGCAGTCTGGTTCAGTGCTTCCCAAACCGTGGTTCGCAGAACACTGGTGGTCCCGGAGGCCACGGTAAAGGGTTCACAGCTAATCCACAGAGCCATATTAAACACTATTTTAAATAGTGTTTCCAATTAAAACTTTGATGATAATGATGCCTGGTGAGGGTTGATAGCAATCCAAAACAGTTATAGAACCACTGTTCTAGTTCTTAGTGTGATCTTCATGTGCTGATATTCACTCCTCTCCTCTTCGCTTGCCAGCTGAAGTCAAATCTGGGACTCTTAAAATGTCTTCCGTTGACTTGCAGGATTTCTTTCTCCTTCTTTAAAAAAAATCTATTTCTAATGCACAAATTGAAATATTGGAAGTATGAGATGTAATAGAAGCTATGTATATAGATACAGTTTGCTTTTCTTCAGGATGAAGGTAAACGACAGTGCAAAATCAGACCCAGTGAAATTTTTGGTTCAGTCACCTTTGAAGTACATGTAGAAAGGTTTATTAACAAGAAGAAACTTATTCCTGTAAGGGAACATGGCAGCTGTGACCTACAGTTCAGTAGATTTACCCAGAGATTAACTAGTGACAGTTGTTCATATTTTGTGTTTAAGCTCCATGTATTCCCCATGTCTCCAGAGTACGTGGTAAGACATTTTATTATGGCCACGGTGTCACCTCTTTGAGAATTTTCACACATTGCTTCCCTTGATCAGTTTTATAAAATGAAAGAATATCCTGTCTTTATCTTCCTTTCTGTCTCTCTCATTCCCATTATACCCCAACTACCATCAGCAATAAAGGAAAATATCTTTCCTTTACCCATTTGAGAGCTATAGCAGTGATGGAATTATCTCAAGTCATGGGATAATATCAAATGGAGACCACAGTGACTCTCTGAAGAGATTACTCTCCTGTTTCAATGCAGCTCTAAAATAAGAAGGCCTCAGAAATTAGACCTGTCTTGAAAGCCCGGTTTCTTTAGCAAGTTAAGTTGTCCTGCTACGAAATAAGGTTTTTGGGGGTTAGTATTTCTTTAACTAGAGGATGTTCTAAATAACTTCACTTGTATTCCTGAACAGTTTGCTAAAGTCCCAGGATCAGTGGATTCTATCAGAAGCTACTGATGGGGGAGGGAGGGAAACCTCTGTGCTCAAATAATGTCTGCTGTACACAAACCTTTCCATTAGCATGTCATCACTTGGAATCAGTTCTGAGCAAGTCTTTGTTAGGGAGCTAAAAATATTTAAGTAATTATTTCTGTGATACCTTAATGGAGAACAATAATCACATTTTATGGAATTTTCGGAGATTTCAAAAATATTCTTGGTCTGCAACAAAAAGGAGACAAGTCTTTCCAAAAATGTTCATGAAATGAAGACATAAGTAGCAGAAGATTTGGGATTTGACCCAACTTTGGGGCTAGGTTTTTCTTTTTCCAGTGACTATCCTGATTATCTAGTTATTTGGCACTGTATATGCTCAGTTTCTCCATCTCAGAAGAAAAATTCTTGTCTCACTTCCAAAGTTTTCTGTCACATAGACCAGAATAATTCTGTCAAGATTTTTATTTTGGTGAAAAACATATTGCTTTGGCTTTTATTGCAACTCTTGGATTCATCAATTTCTCTGTTAGAAATGCCTGCCTTGGTGTCAAAGACAACAGTTCTGACTTTATTCCCAATACATAGAAGGGATGTTTTCATGAGTAACATGATCTAATAACCATCTGATCTGATAACTGTCTGATCTAATAACTGCAAAAGGAGATGACTACCAGTATTAATTAAGATTAAGCCTCTTTTCTTTGGTGAAGGTGCTCAAGGCCACTTCTAGCAATCTGCCAGGCCATCAGAGGAGTCTGTGGCTTGCCAATCTGAGTTACTGCCATTTTCTTGAGTTCATCTGCATTCTAACAGAGGGCTGTACTTTAAAAGTGCTCTAACAGCCAGCAATGCAGGCAGCTGCTGCTCAGACACACAGATGTTGGACCACTGATTCTGTAAGTATGTGTCTTCTGGCAGATAGGCAGAGAAGAGCCTTTATCTGTCATTAGAGTCACAGAGTAGCCTATATTTTACCCCTCATTTAGATGTCATTTCTGACTAAGTTTTAGACTTCTAACTGAGCACTAAACTTGGTATGGTCTGATGTGGAAATTCTTACAAGTTCCACAATTGCTGCAGTTTACCAGACTCGAACATGCACAGATTCAGCAGAGCATTTTCAGCCTGGAGCCACAGTCAGCTGAGAATCACATAGGCTAAATGCATACTCAATTATTCAGTTTTGAACACAGAGATGAAAACTTAACTGTTCCACAGCTATTTGCAAGACATCTATTTGTCTCAGTAACCAGATGAGAATTCTGCTATTGCACAGTCATCCTGAAATGACTCATGTCAGCAGCTAGATGAATAAGGCTGCCACTGAATGTCAGCTATTAGAGATGTAATTTAACTTGAAATATTAAACTGCAGAACATACAGTGTTTGGCCAGTAATTTCCTAAATCTTGCATCAGCAATGATAGAAAAAAGTACTACACACTGTTGTTAAACAAAACAAATTCTTCATGCACTTACACAAGACACCAGATTGATTATATGACACAATACAACATAGGTCAATGGGAAAAAGAAATGAACCACAGCAGAGCTAAAATTTTTTTGACAAACCTACCCTTTTCAACAAGTCTTGTAAGCTGATGACAGATTGAGTCATTTTTTATGGCAAAAGACAATAGATACATCTGGATGAATAAACTAAAACTCAGACAACAGCATCCTAAGTAGTGTTGGATGAAGACTTTTACAGACAAGTTTATTTCCTTTGCAATTTTGGATGTTATTCAACATACATATTAACAATTCTCAAGGAAAATAGTGTAGGCTCTTCTTTTTGAATTTGACCCAAGGGCAATACCAGTCAGGAGTTTTCTCACTGTCTGGAGTCGACCCTTTATTTGCATTTTCAGTGTAATTAATTTTGAGCTTCTTGGTTTATAAAAACAGGGATTAATTTAATTTCTCTGTCCCTCTAACTTTCAGTATCCAGTGCTATATGTCAGAATTAAAGGCCACTGAAACCACTTTGTACAGGCAGAAAAAGTAAGGCAGAAGAGTGGAAGCACAGGAGAGTCTACTCTGTCAACCCTGACATGGGCTAATAAGACAGATGAGCCTCACAACAGTTTTCATTCTTCCTCTTCTTAAAGATCTTCAGTAGAGGAGGTTCCAGGGTCTAGTCCAGTACCTCAGGACCTCTCCTGGTATGTATTTCACTAATACTGACCTGAAATTGTCTTCCTGAGTGCAAACCCACTGCTTCTTTCTCTAGAGTTGCCAAGAGCCAGTTATTCCCTCCTTCTAGCAGCAGCCCTGAAATATGTAAAGACTTCCACCCCTTCCCAGATGTGTTCCATCATCAGCCCTTGCCCAGCACCCCCAAGAGCTCTGCTCCTTGCCCCTGCTCTCCCAGCTGGCTGGTTGGTGTTGTGGAGATGCGACAGGGTGTTCCAGATGAGGTCTTGCCTCCTTGGGGCCTGAGCAGAAGAAGCCCTTCATATGCCTTGTATGCTGTAGTCCTGTTTATTCCTGCCAGCATGGAATTTTCACAGCAGCAGGACACTTCTGACTCTTGCTCAATTTGCAGCTGTCTTCTGTGCAGCTGCTCTCACACCAGATGTTTCCCATCTTGTATTTGTGCAGATGATCATTCCCACGTAGAGATCTTTGCATTTTCCTTTCTCATTTGCCTCCTCTTTCTTTGCTTTAACTCTTTTTTCTTCTTTTCTGGATCACTTCTCCATGATCATGTTCAGTTTTGACCTCAACTTCTTCCAGCTTCCTTGTAGTCCTTCCCAACATTGCATAATTCACAAATGCAATATGCTCATTCCCTTAGTCAAGTCAAGAGTATAATGCTGACTGGTACCAGACCCAGCACAGATCATAAGAAACCTAGTCAGCACCCCCTTCCATTTTGATAACTACCCTGCAAGTATGATTTCCAGATGGTCTGTACCCATGTGGTATGTTCTTTTTTTTCTTATGAGAATCTCACATGAAGCAGTGTCAAAATCTCCCTTTAAGTCCAAGATATATGTTACAAACTGCTTCTCCTCTGCCTCTGAGGCCCTGGGTGGCCAAGGAAGGAAATTAGATTGGTTTAACGTGATTTGTTCTTGACAGATCCTGGTTGACTCTTATTTGCTCTTAGTTATGGGCTTACAGATGGGGGTTTGTTCCCTTATTTTTTCATTTTCTGAAGTTAAGCTGATTGGTCCTACAATGCCTTTCTTTTATTTTCTTTCCTTCGTTTTTTTTTTTATTTATTTTTATTTTGGACAAAGGCAATACATTTGTCTTTTCAGTTCTTCTCAATTAGAGTTCTCTGCATGTTTTCAGCACTAGTGGCTGTCAGGACTACCAGCTGTACACCAGCTCAATTAAATGTTCAGAGATGAGGGAAAGCTAACTGGAAAGCAATTGACACACACAAATACTGCTCTTTAATGCTCAGAGCGTATTCCTGTGTTGATGGTACTAGTTTATAACCATCTGCTCACCATTCACCTGTTTAGTGAAATCTGAGGCAAGTAGTGCTTGGCCTTCTTGATATTATTCTTGGTTTGCACTCTCCTCAGGGGTCCACTCCACTGAGTAGTGGATCAGCTTTTATTCTACACCTCCTACTCACTGACAAAGTACTACTAACTCATTGATTTCTTTTCAGCCTTCAGTCAAAAAAACCCAAAAAAGATATAGCCATCCATGGTTGTGAGGTTCCTTTGTAGCATCTATGCTCAGAAGTATTCCTGAACAATGAACTTGGTACTGGTTGAATATTTCTTACTGGCAGAACTTTCTGTTCAAGTCTGGTGGAGCCTGATGATGGTCATGTTCAGTTATGTTCTCTTTACAATATTTATTCATTTCACTTTTCCTCCTTAAACCCCTGATTTTCTACTACAGGCTTGTTTAACTTTGTTTCATCCATAGAGGTCTGTTCAGTTGAACTAGAGCTAGAGCAGGGGTTGCATGTGATTACAGCAGTTTCTTCCTAGGCTGTCTGTGGTGTCTATTTTCAATTACACGTGGCCAGAACAGAGAATATTGCAGATCTCAAAGCTGAGCATGTGTAGTGATATGACACAATGGTTTATTTACAGATTCTCCTCTTATTCAGCATTTTTCGTCTCCAGACTCTCACTAAGTTTTTATGGTTGGAGGTGCCAGGATCTTGGCTGTAAGTTTAGAATTGCTCTGTCAACTGGATTTTTTTCTGTTGCTCATGGGGGTTTGTCAAATCTTCTTTTAGAATGGGCTGTACATGAGCCAGAATTATTTCACACTAGCCTTACTGTAGCTTCTTGCTGTCACTGTTTATATACTTTTGGAAGCATGTCTATTAAAAAGAAATATTTACTCTGCCTCTGCTTTTCACATATTTTCAAACATGTTTTGAACATCATGGTTATTTTCTAAAGGCTTGGTAGTACTTTCTACAGTGATTTCTGTAATGAGTCTTGCAAGGATTTACAGGGATTTTTTACTTAATTAACCCCATAAATTTATTCAGTTAAATCCTGGCAACCTTAAACAATAGTCAGCATTTCTGTTCCAGTGAGCATAATTCTGTTGTGTTTTTGACTGTCTTTTGGCAACATGTCCCTTGGTGAAGTTTTCTGGGACAGTTTCTGTCAGGTTAGTGAGTTTGCTGTAATCTTTCAAGGGATGTTTAGCAGTGTCCAGAGAAATATGGAATTTTTGGGCTCTCTGCTGTAACACTTTATTTGCTGTAACAAGTATTTCTTACCAACTCAGGGCTCAGAAGCAAACTGTATCTCTTTCTTACAGAAAATGGGGAAACTGAGTTTTGGTCCCAAAGCATCACTGCTTGTTTTTGTCAGAGTTAAATCAGAACATGGTGCTGAGCACACATTTAAAGAGTGCACGAGAGCATGGCTTGAGGAGTACAAGGGGGTACTTCCCAGATGCGCTGTGCCTTTGAGAAGAGCCTGTGTGTGTCACAGCCGGCTGTGTTTTCACAATGCTGCTGCTAATACTGTCAAAGTAGCATGTGGGAAGCAAGAGCTGGAGCAGAGAGATCGTCTCCTGTTTGTGTTCCCTTCTGGACCTGCTGATGTCCTACTGTGGCACTCAATGATTCCCTGCTGAATGTTTGGTGCCTTTTCTTTTCAACAATGACAAGAGGTTTGATATGTCATAGTATGTGAAAGCTCAGCTGGAAACATCTTGCACTGGAGTTTTAAAAAGTTCTTTGCACCCCTTGCCAGAAAGCATGGAAATCTGAAGGCATCCCAGAGAAACTGGGTTCTAAAGTATACCAATGTCCTTAAATTAAATGGGTCTGTGAGGAACCAGATGTGTTCCATATTCTATTCTATTCTAATAATTCAACTGCCTCAACCTGTTAAAAATAGTTCTTATGTAGGATTTGCCAATGCATTACAGTGTCTCTTTTAAAGGGCATTTCACAGAGAAAAATTAGTCCAATATTTAAGAAAAGTAGAAGGGAATCGATAACTATGTGGGCATATATTTTTATCTTTTTTCTAGGTTTGCTCTTGATAATATTCTTGCACTGTAATATGGCCTGTGAAAGGTTTCTGAAGTACCTATGTGGTGCTCAGTGAGGGAAACACTGTCCACTCTGATTTAAGAAGTAGAAAATATGCTTGCCACATAATAGAAAACAGAAGGAAAAAAAACAAGCAGAAAAGAAACCTCCACTCTGAACCTGACAAGAAAACAGAGTACTACCAATCACATTTTTAAAGTATGTTTGCTTTCAAGTCAACTTTGTGCTCTATTTAATGAGATACAAGCAGAGAGGAGATGCAAGATGAGAGCAGAGCAGGTGGCTACCATACCACTGAGATTTCATGTGCATATAGTTGATAGTCTTGAGCCTTCTGTGAGTGAATCAGTTCAGAATGGATGTACTCCAGGTAGGATACTACCAATCTAAGTTATTCTGTGATTTTGTGTCTGTATTTTTTGCTTTGCTCTGGACCCCATTTCACAAATACTCTGTCATTCCTTCTATAATACTCATGAATATTAAAAATTCACTACCATGCAGAATCAGACCTTCTCAGTGTACTTTTTGCTGGGTCAGTATTTTAATTAACAGATTTTAATCATCCCAGTGACCTAACATAATTGTGCTGTGTTGAAGAGCACCTCTATAAAAATAAATCTGCACTGGCATTTGCATGAAGTCATCTTTTCCTCTATTATCTTATGTCATTTCTAATCCAGATAACAAATCCCCAAGGGCAGAGGTCAAGTCTGTATGCTTTTGTAAATCACTGTGCACACCTGTCCTTTGCTGCAGAAACATGTTAAATAAGAACACCTTCTAAAGAGTTCACTGAATTATGGGGAGTTGTGAGGACCAAGCTCCTGTACCTGGGCATGCCAGAGTGTCTGTGGGTGGGTTTCTGTGTGTTCTGCAGATGAAATTTCCAATCTTGCCTCCTAAAGTCATTTAGTTAGATCATGAACATTACCTGTGCAGAGCCTATGAATGAGCCAGTGCCACTTTGCCAGAGTTATTGAATTACAAATATCTGAGTGATAACTGGATGAAATTGGTGTTAGACATAAATCTCTTTCTGCAAGAGGCAGTCCTTGCCCTAAGCAGACATATCTTTCAGCTGGAGAGGGCATGAGAAGAGAGGTATTTTTACGTCTCTTCCACAGGGGACAGAAGGACACACAAGAGAAGAAGCTGTCCTCTTGTTGGATTCTTTTTGTGAGGAGATAACAGAGTAATTCAGTTGTAGTCTTCTCAAGTGACAACTGAAATACAAATTCAAGCCAGGGAGAACACCCATGGAGCTGCATGGTGGGACAGGAGCTCTCCCAGAGGGGAGCAGCAGTCCTGGGACTGGAAATCCTCTGCTCTTCTCTCCCACTGTTCAATACAGTATTGAACGGGACATCTACTGCCAGAAGCATAGAGGGATCTGACCCAGCAATGCTCAGCATCCCAGTGCCTGCCAGAGAAGGACATGACTGCTGGAGTCCACTCCTTACACTCACACCCACACACATCCTCACGTGCCATACCTGCTTAGCATGGATCCACATCCTTCCTTTACTTCTAATTTGGAAAACATAACTGACTAAAAAGTAACTAAAGTGTCTTCCCAGAAGAAATGCTGAGGTTCTGTTTGCTTCTGTTTCAGAGAGATACCCAGTGATTTCACATCCCCATTTGGAATTGACATTTCTTGA
Organism: Rhipidura dahli; assembly: GCA_013399225.1. Taxonomy (NCBI): domain Eukaryota; kingdom Metazoa; phylum Chordata; class Aves; order Passeriformes; family Rhipiduridae; genus Rhipidura; species Rhipidura dahli. The sequence continues at coordinate 203,736 of VXAC01005233.1, read as the reverse complement.
CTACTAGTGAGATACGTGCAGCTTCAAACTGGATCTTCTGTTTATCAGCATAGACTTTTCTTTTTTGTATTCATTTTTAATGTTAGCCCACACAAATTTTTGAGATAGATGGATAGATAGATAGATAGATAGATAGATAGATAGATAGATAGATAGATAGAGATACAGAAACATATAAATGTAGAAACCTCCTTTTGGAAACACATACAAAGCAAGCGTAGCCCAGGACATTCAGCAGGTACAAGATGCTGCTTTCAGACTAGGTCCCAATGTGCAGGGGATACAAAATTAATTACATCCATAGGGCAAGAACTAATCACCTAGAGCTAAATCTGCAACAGGGTGTTGGCTCTAAAAGCCTGTCTTTTAGATGTTCTTCCACATAGCATTTTCCATGTGGCTGGCACAAAAATCCAGCCTCACCAAGCACTGAGAGAATTAGAAACCAAAAAAGCCAGACTCCCAGAAGGTATCAAGCTGCATGGGGAAGCCCCGAAACTGGCAGTAAAAAATGCAAAGAAAGGGAGAGTCTAAACTTATCCCATCAGCGTTAAGCCAGATTTCCCTGCACAGTGAGTCTTTCCAACTGTGCTGGCAGCAATCATCTAAGTGTAATTGCTGGGGGGACATGGTGGTTTTAGAAAAGGAGAGCCCACCCATAAAATATTCTGACTGGGAAAAAAAAGATTTCTTTACATGAAAAGCCAGGAGATGACTTTGTTGGTTTCACTGATAAGAAAAAAGACATTCTACTGAGCATAATATAACTTCTTCTAGTGTATTTTGCTAGGGTTGGTTTTTTTCAGTATCATTTAACTTGATTCTATCAAGAATCTACAGAATTAACATGAGTTTACATAAATTACTAATTCTACTTAGTCATGGCATTTCTAGAGCAAGATTTATGAAGAGCAGCAGTATCTTTTATTAAACTGAATCACATACACTAGGCATCTGTGTGATCCAGGAAGGGTCTAATAAATATATATATATATTTATTTAAATTATCTTTTAGATTTCCAATCTAAATCCAGACAAATATCATGAAATGGAATGACCACTGACATTTTAGTTCTCACTGCAACTGTAACACAAGATGAGCATTATGTCAAGTAACTATGAATTAATGACCTTGTTCTACACATTTCGTGGTAAGAGCAGTGAATATGGAGGACATACTGCCCAAACTGAGAAATGGTGACAGCCAGACTGGGAGCTCTGAAAAGCATTTCAGGCTGCTGGTCATGGAGAAACAGCTCCTGTGTGCCTGAGACAGCACTTTCCAGGCACAGAGATTGTTATGCCATCTTGTCTGGTGACTCTGCTCTTCAAGGTAACCTTCTTAAAAAATGCATAGACATAGACAAACGACTTAGGTGTGACCAAAAAAACCAAAAAACTATTTGTGTCATATATTATACCAGAATGTTGTCTTCTTCTGTAAAAATTCTGCACAGGAACATAGCAGAGAGGTTCTTGCTACATTTGCTGGGAATTGCTGTTGGATTCTTTCCTGGAGGATAATTATGTAATAAGATTGTCCTACAGACCTGTAGCTCACATAAATTCCTGGCATGGTTTCCAGTGCCTGGCAGGATACCTTAGAGGACCAGCTCAGTAAGTCACATTCCACGAGCAAGTCACTTGCACTGTCACAGGTGACCCATCCTGTAGGTGTGGGGGCTTTCATGTGTTTGGTGCATTCTTGGCAAGGCAGAGTCTGGCAAGGGACACAACAGCGAGTGTTGTGTGGCTGTTCAGGATGCTCCCACTCCCTGGATATCTCCCATGGCAGCAGATGTGCCTTGCTGGCTTTAGCCCAGCCCACCCAGCCCTTCCCTGGGGCTGCAGCAGCGGGGCTGGGCTGGCAGACCCCCGGGCTATGCCTGTGCTCTGCTGACTGCTCAGAGGTCACATCTCCTGGGCTCAGCACAAAGGGCTGGGCAGTAAACCCTGCAAGTCACCACAGTCCTCTCTCAGAGCACAAAGGCTGTGGAGAGCAAATGAGAAAGTTCTGGTGGAAGGGCTGGGTTGAGACTTGCTTTTGAATTTGCTTACATATTTTCCAAATGCTCTTTCACACTGCTTGTGTGGCTTCATTCACCTTCCTGATACACCTGACTTGCCCATAGAACTTTCTGGGAGGAGAGACAGGGTTAAGTGCTGATGTCCACCCTTCTTGGTGTTTAAAGGGTCCTTGTCTGGTAGTCATGTTTGTAACCCCAGGGAGCAAGACACAGCACAAATCACACATATGAAAGAGATTTAAGAGTAAAGAGCTCAGAGAAGTTTGGATAAATACACAAAGTTCAGATTCTGATCCAAACCTCTCTGGTTTGCAAAATGAGTTTGGAAGCATCACAAGAGCAAAGTCTTTTTTTTTCAACTCTGGATTTTCTGGTCCTGACAAGAGTTGGGAAGTGACAAGATTCACATAAACAAGGAGGGGTTATCTGAATCTTCTCAGGACTCATGACAGATACTGAATCAATGTTTAATGTGAGCCTGTCCAGCTAACTCCACTGGGTCAGGTTATCTGATCTAGTAGACAAGTGGTTGCTGTTTATTATTTATGTCGTATTATTGTGTCCTGCCATGTAGTGAGCGAACTCACCTGAAAATGCTTATCCACACCTGAAAGAGATTGACAAATGGCAGATACCATAACAACCCTGCAAGTTACCTGCTGAAAAAACTAAATGTTATAAAAAGAAAAAGATCCAATTTCTAGCCCACAGTCAATTGTTTTTAAACACTATACCCTAGAAATGAATGAGCTTTAAACAAAGACAAGAAGAAAAATTTCTAGGTTTTTAAGGTACTCCAGCTTCAGACCAGGATCCAGGATTTATGACCAGGAAAGGAGGAACAAGACACTTTCTGCTGTGCCTGAGTATTTCAATAGATATATTGGTATTAACACCAGTCTTCCAGAAGCTGCTTATTTAAAACTGCTTCTAAAAACCACTAGCAAGTGTCTCTACTGAAAATCCCCCATTAAAGTGAGATGTGGGTCCCACTAAATAATCTTTCCAGCCCTAATCTTTCCAGCCCCCCACTTTGCAGCAGCTTATTTCCAGATCTGAACTTTGGAGCTGACCCTTGTCTTTGTGATGGGCCAAACCAAAAGCCAGATCTGTACACGGCTGAACTCTGGGAAAGTTCAAATCTATCGTTTGTGGTTCAGGTTGAGCTCTAATTAAAACAGACCAGTTAGAAAGGCAAATGTCTTAAAACCAAACCAAAACAAATGTTTCACGTGAAATGTTTTGAATCAGGCTATATGGTACCAAGTCGTGTTTTTGTCTATCACATGATGTCATGTTCCTCTGAGAACAAACTGAGACCATGCACATGCTGAGATGTATGAGATGTTCCATGCAGACATTTTGAATCCAACTTCAAGAAGAAGACAGTATTCATGGAAATGCTTTCATGAAGTGCAAAACCCCATCAGCTATCTTCCTGCCACTCAGCTCTGAGGGTAGGCTGCCACCTTTCAAACTTCCCATGCCCATCCCTACTAGCACAGTACTCCAGGGTCCCTCAAAAAACAGTGTCTTGCTTTCTCTGAGTGAAGCTTATGCCTCATTATGTCAGGAGTATGTGGAATATTGCCACTAATCCCTGAAAACAAACAAGAAAGGGGTGCTGGAGAACATTTGGTTGCATAAGAGGGCGGGAAAACCCAGCTAAATCTCCTGCTCAGAGCTTCTGTTTATACTATAGTTAATACTACAGTGTCTGTAATAATCAACATGGTTGATCAGTGGGCAAGGGAAAAGTAAACAAAAGGGAAAGGAACTTGTTTTCAGCATTACTGAACTGCCAAAGTGAAAGAAAATGGGAGACAGCAAAGAGAAAGAAAGGGAAAGAGGGAAAAAGTGTTAATGCCCCATCTCTGGTGTCAGGATGTCACAGTGCACCAGTAGCTAGAAAAAGAGGGAACTCAAGACAGGAAGATTTACTCAAAGAATCACAGCACACATACAATAAGTAACCAGACTTTACTCTCCCTGTGGGCTTTATTCTCTCCCTTTTATGTTACATGTAAGTACTGAACATCAGTTCAGTGTTTTCTCTTCATGAAATTTGAGTGGACAATTACCTAAGGTTTCCAAACTTCCCTCTTCTGCAAGCTAAGCTAATAATCCTACCAGGCCTCTTCTACTGAGATTTTTCACTATGTTTTTTCTCAGGCCTGGACTCACTTTATAGAAGACCAAATTCCTCCATGACATTTCTGTCCTTTTCTTTCCTCTTTGTATAAGAAGACTTCAACAGCAACCAGTTTTGTTTGAGGATACATCCCAAATGTTTAAGTGGAGGTTAGTCCCCAGTAATTTCAAGTCTTCACTGAAATTTGTAATTTTTAGTTTCCAGAGAGTGAGATATGAAGTGACTTGCCCAAGGTCACAAGAAGAGGCACAGCTGGGAGCAGAGAACAAATCCATTATCTCCCGGTCCACATTTTCACCATAAAATGATTGTTCTTTCATTGAACTAGGAGACACAAGATTATGTGAAAAAGAATAGGAAGGGAATGGTATTGAGCTTCTCAACGTGATACCTTCCTCTCAGCTTAGACAAAGAGAATGAAAAATTATTTTATCCATTCTGCATGATACTTCTCAAAGTTAAAGAATATTCAAATGTTTTCACTCAGGAAATTTTCACTTCATTTTCACTAGTGAAGTTGTAACTAAAAGAACAGTCTTTCTAATTATTCATTCTTAGCAATATACTAAATTCTAATTATGGCATCATTTTAAACACACCAAAACCACAGAAAGCAGTAAAAGACCCACATAAGTAAAGGAATGAGACACAGTATTTTCTTCTGCATAAGTTTTGGGATGTTCATGAAATAGAGTTGCCAGGAACCTAGTTATTACTTGCAAATTTTCTTTAAAGCAAGGAGTAGAGTAGAATGGGAATAGATACCTGCTCATGTGCTACACATGATAATATATTGATATCCAGAAAATCTAGTTGAAATAATCACATGGTCTTTTGTGACAAATATGGCAGAAAGTATATGCTTGTTGGCTTGCGCTAATCCTTCTCCGAGTATGGAGGACCCAAATGCTTAGGAATGGGAAACACTCAGAGAATAAAACACACCTGACTGTTTAGGAAAGTTCACCACCTGTGCTGTGCACTTGTTGAAATACCCTGTCTGTTTCTGCTTGGGATACTGGCATTAGCAAGTTTCCAAACTATTGTCTTAACCATCAAGTTTACCCTTCAGAAATGCTCTGACAAGTACCCAGCACTGACAGACAGAACTGCCACAGCTTACAGAGACAGCAATGCACAGGGGCCCTGTGCTGGCTGCTGGATTTTGGATCCTGCCATTGCCCTTCACCTTTACCAATTTTTCCTGCTTCTGGCCCATCCCATTTTCTTTCCTTCTCCCTTCACATGCATTTTTAGGTCTGCTACACTCCTTCCCACTTCCTCACGTCCCTAGCCAGACAGTTGAAAGGCTTCCATCACAAAGATTGAAAACATACTCCATATTAAATGTAACAGGATAGTATGACCAGCAGGTCCATGTTTCAAACACATTCAATTTATATCACAACTGAGAATAAACAGCTGGGGAAGCTACTAGGTGGGTTGCTGGAGGCTGTGGCTTCCATTTTTTGTGGAACATGTCTCTGTCACTTGCTAAATAGGTGCACCATCTGGTGGTAATTTTGGACTCCCACTTCTTAAATTTCCAAAGACCAGCAGTGGAGCTACGCCTGTGGTTGCAGCATTTATTTTTGGGTTTTGCCACTATCTGTCTGAAAGTCCTCAGCTAAGACAACTTTTGCAGGTACTACTGGTGATTGAGTACTAAGAATAGGTAGGATTTTAAATAAGGATCAAGTTGCCATGTCTGCTCTGTGGGGCAAGCAGGTATGACTTTATGAAAGGAACATATGCTCCCCTGAGAAACATACTTAGAGGTGGAAAAATTTCAAACACAAAGAGAAATTAGGTATTAAGGGAGTCTAAACTCCCAGGATAGGCAACAGGGACTGTCATGCAGTCAAATTAAGATACAAATCACCCTCTGGAAGCATTTCTCCCTGTTCTTTGACCATACAAGGAATACAGCCTGACTAGGTTCCTATCTCAGACATCTCATGCAAATGCCTGGAGCTGTGTGATATGAAACAGGGCCAAAGGAAAGAAGTGAGGAAGGGGCTTCTCATTTTTCTGCCTTTGTTGTCTGAAACCCTTTAATTCAGCAGCAGAGAGAAACTACTACTATCTGTTGTGCCATTTTCCTCAGAAACTGCTAGGTTGCACTGACCATGTCTGATGTGACTTAAAATGGAGATCTCTTCTGAACAGGATGGCTGGAGGCTGAATCAGACAGAAAATGAGTTTCCACATTTTGGTGGAGAAATGAGTGAGCAGGTAAAAATAAGTCATGATCCATGAGTAATCTTTTTTTTTTGTTTGTTTCAGCAACTTGGATAGAAATGTAAGGTCTACAGCAGTTCAGTGCATGTCTGTTGAGCTTCTATCTAGAGATAGCAGTGCCTTCTCAGTGCATCAGTGATCTTTCTGGGGTGAGAGCAGACCTAAAAGACACCTCAGTAATTCAAGCCCATTTAACTGACACCAGCTAAGTCTTAGGAATCATCTTTCTCACACAATCCCAGAAATGGAGTTGTGGAGAGAGCATTATAGATAGCAACAAATTACACTTGTTGCTAAAAGTAGTCTGTCTCCTAGGTCCACTCCAAGTGGATCTGGGATGGGCAGAAGGACCCATCATTAGCATGATCTTGCATGCTGTCTTTCACTATGACTTCTATATTCAGCAAACCACTTGGTTCTGCCTTTAAAACGAAACACTTTCAAAGCCTCTTTAATAGCACTTACAATGGAGGGCTCAAAGTTAAGCAAGTATTGGGTAAGAGAAGCACGGCTAGAGTCAGAGGCCAGTTCAAATCCTGAGGGAATGCCTACCTTAGAACTACAATGCTAGATTCACTTGTTCAAGCCTCCAAATAATAGATTATAGAGTCCTCTTTCTTGCTTGCTTTTTTTTTTATTTGCCTCTTCTATCAGTAACAATATTGTACTTCACAGTATGAACATCAGTAAGAAATAAACTACAGTCATGCACAATTTAATCCAATGCTAGAAGGTCAGACATGATATGCATGAAGGAAATTTTGTCAATTAGAAAATGAGGTATTTGTCAGATGTAATATTTTGCAATACACCAGCCACTTAATTAGGAAAAGAAATTGCTCATGACTGGAGGCACGATGGCAAACTGCATGGAACAGTGATCTAATCCGGAATGCTAAAATACTTGTTTGCAACCCAAAACGTGCAGATAACAAATGCTGTGTTTTTTTGGTAATGTTTGTACATGCCTCTCTCTGCACTTCAAGCTTTTCAGTTTAGAAACAGACAGTTTACCAAACAGAACCTATCCCTAAGAACAGAGGAGGAAAGGGAGGGATGCTGCTACATATGTAACTCTGAAGTATAATGTTATGTTTAGCCTGGCCTGCTTGATGTAGAGGTTGGACTAGATGACCAAACCTATCATCTGTAATTCTAGGGAAGAGATTTTGACAACACACTTAACCACAGTAGTAAAGCTCAGGGAATCTCCAAAGTCATTAGAACCCCAAGTTATTACAGGATCACATACAGCAGGTGCTGTCCTGCACTCCCTGTCACCCTCCATAAAGAACTTCCCCTGCAGTGGCAAGGTTTGGCAGCACCTCCCTGTTTGCAAAGTTGCTCTGTACTTAAAAAATCAAATGTAGGGTTGATTGCTGTTTAACTAATTGGGTTTTAGCTGAGTCCCTCTATGAAATTCAGCTTCACTTTCAACTTCTGCTCACAACCAAAAGCCAGGAGACTTTTTAGTGGCTCTGGTGAAACCAGTGGCAAAATTTCTACTGACAGCAATGGGACAAGAATTTGGCCCCTGCCCTTTTGGATTAAGCCCAGCACCACTTTATTTGACTTTAAATGTCATTTGCCTTCCTGGTTTAAGCATGCATTACATTGTAAGTCATTGACCAATAGGACTGGGTTGCTGAAGTAACTAATGAGTCAGCATGCTATGGAATATTTGTACTCAGCAATTTTATTAAAAAGTGATATGAAAAAAATGACACTAAATGAACATTAATGTTCCTTGGAAACACTTGGAAGTAAGGAAATGCCCAGCTTAAAGCTGCTATGTGAAGTTAGCCCTGTGTCCAAACTTTGGTACGGTATTCAACTAAATCACAGCCTAGAATTTGTATACTATCTTTTTCACAGGACCTCTGACTGACTCATCCCAAGGGAAACCAGAAAAGTAATATGGAAAATGTTACCCTGAATAGCTACAGACAAAGCTAAAAGAGAAGAGGAAGACTTTTGTTCTACCCAGTGCAGAGCAGGAAATGATTGTCACAGACCCAAGGCCCCATCCCATGTACCTGTTCCCTTTCCAGTACACGTATTCAGCAGGAAGATCAAATGCCAAAACCTGTGGGTACCCACCCCTGCCCCCCACCCCTCCCCAAATGTTTCTTTTCCATACTGACATTTAAATGGAGCAATTCCATACAATAAAATGGTCCATTTAGTTTTGAACCATGGAAATGATGCATGAAACCCCGTCCCCATGTCATTGCATTGGTTTTTCAGGAAATCTTAGGTTTAAGGTCACAGGAAGACAGTGTGTCAAGCTCTATGATGTTTTGTACCAAGCTGTGCAGCATTATGGAACCTTACATCCCAGCATACCCATGGAAGCATGTGAGAGCAGAGTTCAGGGGATCCACAAGTTTGAGTCTCCCCAGTTACAGTTCTTGGCATTAATTTACATTAATGCATGGAACAAATTTAAAATTAAATGCTGTGACAACAAAAATGGAGTTGCTCACAGTCTGGTATGTTAGTGTATTTAAATTTGAAAATGGCTATAGAAAAGCACCTGTTCCAAGAAAATATTCACTTTTATATGGAATGGAATGAAACAGAAGCACTTTCCTTCAAATGGAAATTCCAGATTTCATTCAGATCAATAACCACCATTCCTCATCCAGCTACAAGCCACACACAGTTCACCAAGTAATTGTATTACGATATTTGTGCTGTATTTGGAATAAGGATATCTGCCTTTTAAAGAAAGCCTGCTGCCAAATAGGTAAGTATTTAAATGGCAACAAGAATGTTTTCATTTAAGAGAATTTATACTATTCTTCACACTCATGACCCTTGAGGGATGAGAAAGCAAAAATGAGCTATACTTGAACTAAAGAGTAAAACCTTAAAAAAAGACAAGGAAGTGGAGAAGATAAATTGAGATATATAAAAATCTGTCTCTTCATGGCTGGAAATTATTATATGCTGCAGACTATATATGATTTTATTTCTTTTATAGGGACATAAAGAAATAAAGCTTGTAAAATTAATGGAGCAAACTGACTTTTCTTTCTATTTAAGTCAAACAAAATTTATTTCTGCCAACTCATAATTTAAAATTGGTAGTGTCCATTTATGTTTGTCTTTTCCTGTATGATTGACAATGTGTTTTGAAAACATTACTAAGGCCTCCCTGAATCATTTTGAGGTTCTGGCATCTAAGAAATTTTTAAAGCACAGAGAAATTATTACCCACAAATGTTCAAACTGATTCACCAAGCTAGGAATCCTCCATCCTCTCAAAATAGGATGTTTCATTAAAACAGCAGTACTTTCTTAGAATAAAAAGATATTTTTCTTTTTCTAAAAACATCCAAGTGACAGACATTAAGAGTCTGAACCTACCACTCCCACAATAGCCTGTCTCCTCAGCTAAAAAAATACAAATTCCTAGCACCTTAGTGGTTTCATAACTTTTTTACTGCTCCTTCATAACCTCAGCTACCTCCAGCTGGGTGGGTTTATTTCCTTATCTGTTTTGGGTTACTGTCTCGCTTTGTTACTTGTGATAGTAAAAAGCTTACCCACCCTTCTACAGTAAGAAAGTATGAACTGTTTGAATCAACTCCTCAATTTCCCCCAAAGATGATAATGCAAACTGAAATGCCCTCTCACACACTTTGCCTTGTAACTACTACATTACCACACCTTTTCCCCAGTGTTTCGCCTTCAGCTGAGGTGAGCTGCACTGAGGAAACTGTTCTGCCTTCGAGGAGTTTTCTCACTGCTCAGAGCAGCATGCAAGGGCGTTGGGTGGAACTGCTCAGCTTTGCTCCAGCATGGCCTTTCTACCTCTGTAAGGCAACTTGTCACCGACATACCAAAATCCTTCTGCAGTAATATATAGCTAGTAAGTGAGAACAAATAGATTGGACATTCTTAAGGTTAAAGATATTTTAGTTTCTCCTTGCAGCAACAATGTGCCAGTTGTGAAAATAAAGGTGCTGTTTGAGATACTTTCAGAGAAGACTTTGCAATGACTGTTTGCAGGGTGGTAAATCTTTCTGCAAAATAAGCATGTAGAGGAAGTCCACAGATTTTGGGGGTTTTACATCTTTACTGCCTGCCTCTACCTGCCAGCCAGTTACCTAGCTGCTAGGGATGGTGGTTCATCATGCATGCCTTGTTATTTTTCTTTTTAAATTCAGGCTAATAAGGAGAAAACTCTTCCTCTCCAAATAACCAAGAAATATACATCTTGATCTGCACCACTGTGCTTCTATTAAGAGCTTATGCTTGCTTAAGCCACAGACCATTGAATTTGCCATGGTATTTGTAGTTTAACTAAAGCAAACTTGCAAATACAATGACTCCACATGGCATCTTGGGAAGTGGACATCAGCAGTCTCTCCAAGTTGGCTACATAAGCAATAAAGATATAGTTTGTATTGGTCCTACATCATCTTCTGGAGCTGCACATATCCTTAGTACAGACTGCAGCCGATTGAATGCATCCTGTGCACCTCTCTCCTGGAATCCCAGACAGCCTGCTGTACTAGGAGCTGAAAGCTGATGCCATGCCCTGAGAAGCCACTCCTCACACTGGAAGGTTTTTTATTATATCCTAACACCAAAAGAGAAATCCAGTTCAAATTATTGAAAACAAATTTATTTCTGCTCAGTTGCTTGAATGCTCAAAGGACATTGTTGTCTGGGCCCATCCTATACAACAAAAAAACCCTAATTTTTCCTCATTAGATACAAAAGCCACTGTGCAATTGAGGTTCCCCGTAGCTGACAAATGCCTAAACCAATCATAGCACCTACTGCTATGACAAAGATAATTACTGCCTTTCCGTTGGTGGAGTGTGTACCCTGCTCTGTATCATATTTAAAATAATCTAATTCCAACTCATTTTCCCCCTCCAAATTGTTTCCAGCTGTACAATTCCTTTTTTCCCCTCATATTGTTTTTATTGGATATAGTGCAAGTTCATAAAGATAGATTTTCCCATAATAAATACACAGATGTTAGAATAATAAACATACAGTCAACCTGATATATGAATATTACTAAGCCTTAACAAACATATAACAAACAACATAAATTCATTTTAAAAAATTGAAAATGAGAACATAAAGTAGCAGAGAAAGAAATGTCAGGAGAAAATTAAGGCAAGAATTGAGCTAGAAATGTACTTACTTTAGCAAGCTGTCTGGATTCATTTACGGTTCCCTTTATTGACTTGCTGATAGCATTAAAGCACAACTATGGTTGTAAAGCATTCCTAAGAATGCCGCCTGTCTTCATGCGTTGGAAGTTTTCTGCTCATACTGAAAGCCAAGTTTTCCAAGTTGGCCAACTCATATCACACTAGAAACTACTGTGCTAGATTAATCCATCTGCTTGGACCCAAATATCCATTTTTGGAGAATAATGAGCCTTTCTACTCCTCCCATTTTTGGCAGGAAGTTTTTATGAGCATTTGGCATCTCAGTTAAACCATCATCGTAGACCAGAATAAAAATGACTGGATTCGTATCTGGAATCCAAATTTAATTAAGCCTATATATGGCCTGAACCAAGAATAATTTACTGGCTGACACTCCCTCAGCATGTGTGATAAGATGCCAACCATTTCTCCGTGACACTATCACTTAGGTATCTTTCATGCCCAGTTCCTGTGTTCCAATTCAGGCCTGCAGCTAAAACATGGGATCGAGAGTGGACTTACAAGGTTACTTGTTTCCAGTACAAACAGAGCAAGAATCACTGTCGTTTATGAGTATCTCTCCTTCAGAACTTGTCCCCCTCCCTTTCCCAGTCTTCCGTTTGGAATTATCAATCCTCTCCCTGGTTTATGTGTGCATGTGCACAAGTGCATGCTTGTAGAGAACTGTGACATTCAAGTTTATGATCTGATTGTGTTTGCCTAAAGTTTTCTTCACCTGGGAGTTAATAAAATCCATGCACAAATTTTGTTTGCCTCTAAAACTGCAGGGTTTTTCTATTATCCCTCCCCCTTTCTGCCTGGAGAGTGGATCAAAAGCTGAGTGAATGGGAAGAGACAGGAAACTTCTTAAAATGTTCTTCTTCTAAATCTCCCTTTGCAAGCAGAGCTGTAACTTCCCTGCAGATGCATCCTTTCAACACACCAGAAAACTAAAGACCAAAACAAAAGGTAAGACATTAAAAAAAAAAGCCTAACTTCAAAACTCCCTTGGGTTTGGCCTCCTTGTTAATATTTCCCTGTCAGGTGTCCAGTTTAATGATTTTCCAAATCACTGCACCAGTGACACTGCCAAATATTGCCAAATCATGATCATTTTCCACTTCATGAGTCTGAGAAAGGGGACAGGTACAGATCACTTTGGATATCTTGACAGATATATTTTTCAAAACACCTCCATTTCACCCTGGATTTAGCACTGGTAAGAGCTGCCTGTTCATAAGCATTTCAGTTTGAAGGATTCCAATGGAAAGGGTCAATGCACAAATAATTAGCCACAATAATCCACTGTCAAAGAACAACAGTAGGTTTCACTTTTGTTATTGATTTGGATCTCATACTACAGAGCCTGCACTGCTTACTATTTCAGGGTGGAGTTCTTTGCTTTCTATGCTATTAATAAGCTGTAGCTTTTAGAGGCGTGTAAATTGCTCTGCCCATCATTTTGGGGAATAGAGACCAGTCCCTAGCGCAGCTGAAGCTCTTTTGCATCAATAACCTGATAGGACCAGTGTTTTACTCATCCAGATCAGGGTCCTTGCTTTCAAAATGTTAGAAGGGCAATTATCTTTCAACAGTGTTTACCAATAATAACATTTGATATATAATTATTTTTGAATTCATTTCAAAATTTTTAATTTTTAATTTTTGAATTGATTTGTTTAAGAGGCTTAAAGCAAGAAGAATGAGTGGAGAGTACAGCAGATTATGTGAGAAGCTGGCATGAAAACTAGGGATGAATACAGGAAGCTGACAAATGTGTGTACAAGGACAGCATGAGTAAAGTAAGTGCAGGACTGACTTTCTTTGGGGATGGCATGACTATGGAAGACTTCCCTGCTATAAATATATCAAAATAAGCTATACACAATGCTTGGCTAATTCATCCCATGCTACAGCTTTTGTTCATGCTACTAATTTAGATTTCTCTGTTACTTTTTATCTCTGGCTGCTATAAATCTTTCACACCAACATGAATGCCCCATCATTTCTACAGCTGCTATTCCATCTTCTGGACTATTTCCATTGTTTTTAGTACAGATTCCATGTACTGTATTGGTGATGCAGCCATCATTCACTGAAGTACCTCTCTGAGCAAATAACTCCTCACTTATCAATCTTAGAGCTTAGCTAAAAAACTGAGAACTTCTCCTGGCACAGTAGGATCCCCAGAAAACACAAGGGGGGATGTGTCCCTGTGTCACATCTTCTGGCTTGTTGGTGGGTGGAAGACATGCATAGTAAAATAAAGGCACCCGAGAGGTGATGGTAGCAATAGATGCACATCTGTTGGAGAAAACTCACATTGGGTGAGTCTGAATGTTTGCTTTGAATCTTGAAGGGGGAGTGTTCCATCAAAACACAACTTAGAATAACCATAAATCTTCACTTGTCAGTGTAGTGGTAGAGTCTTGGCCAATGGTTAAAGAGCAGGTCCTCTCTTTCCCATGCAGCAAGAGAGCAGTTAATATCATGTTATCACTGCTTACTTTCCCTCCCCACCCTGAGACCTGAATAACTCACCTTCAGTGTCCATCTCTCCAAGGGATTCTGGATGGAGCTTTCCTTTGGGGTGAAGTGAAACACATGCCTGTCTTTTCTTAGTTTTAATCCTTTTTTCAGTATGTTCAGGAAAAACCAAATGGCTGGTTTAGTGTTTCTGTGTCAGACATGGGTGTGTTTTGTTACACACCTGAGTATTTATGCCTAAAAGTATCTTGTACTTTTTAGTGGGGTTTTTAAATCTTTGTCCATTGTTTACCTTTTCCCCCTTTGATAGTGTAATAACACTACTTCCTTAACCCTATCCTTTTCTGAGGTACTGACCTCATCATCTCTGGGTGCTACTCCACTAATAAAAAAAAAATAAAGACATGGATTATGAGATCCTTTATAGACCTGCATGGAACTCTTCTGGCTTGGCTGGAAGATGGCTTCTCCATCTGTTGGAGTCTGTGGTTTGTTGGAGTTGTGTGGTTTCACACCCAACAAATGTCAAAGCAGAACTCGGTTGCAACAGCCAAATTTCATCTGTGCTTGGGTTAACCCATAAAAGAACCCACCAAATTCCACATCAGTCATTTCAGACTTGCAAGAAACCACTCAGGTTCAGTGGAGAGGTCAAGAACCTGGTAAACATTTTGGCAAATAAGGTTTGAACAGTGGCTCAAGAAAACCCTGCTTTTTCTCAATTTTGTATAGTCTGACCACCCTGATAGCTGGTCCATCCTAACAACAAATAACTTCTGCTCCTTGTAGCACTTACTTTGAGTAGAAACACTGAGAATGAAAGCACAACTACAACTTTGCCTCTTTAGGCATTTGAACTGCACTAACCTGCAAAGCTTTGGAGGAGGAAAAGAGTCTCTCTGGTGAAGAGGATTGTTACCCATGAGCACAGTGGTGGAGCTGGTAAAGCACCACAAGATTTTCAGCTTGAAGAGGAGAGCAGAAGTGGTGAAAGCCTTTTCACTGGAAAGCTTAGTAATGACACCAACTCTGGTACAACCCTCCAGAGTGGCCCTTCTCAGGTCATAAGGTATTTCACAGAAAGTAAGACAACCTATTTATCTAAGGTCAAAGCATGCCTACAGACTTTGTCAGATGAAAATAGAGCATGAAGAATCACAGCATGCTTGTCAGATGTATATTTTCTGGCAGCAACATAATTTTTGTTTTCAACCAAAAGCAAACAAACATAGTATCAACCAAGGAGGATCAGACCATGCTTCTAACAGTCAAGACAAGTGACTAGAATTTTTTCTGGTTCATTTAAATTTGAAGGTAGAAGCCAAAAGTTAGGCTAATTCCTGAATATGGTGCCTTGAGAACCCAATATAATGCTCACAGAATACGACAGACCCTCTGCAAATATAAGTCAATTGAGCGACGCCAATGGATTTATTTTACTCTTTACATCTGAACCACTGTGTCCTTAAAGCGCCCAGACCTCAGCCAGATTCTCAGATTTGGATATTCTTTCAAAAAATATTCAGTTCCCTTGTTGACTCAAACATACCTCAGTTTTTGGCATTCATTTCACAAAGGGGTTAGAAAAACCCTAAAGCTTTGACCACCACTAGCAACCAAAGCACCCTGTGAGTCGACTCCTCTTTGCACAGATGAAATTAAATGTTATGGCTTTTTTTTCATACAGTTTTAATGAGGTCTTATGTCTAACCACTCAGCTGTGTTGGAGGCAAAGACTCACCTTAACCATTGAAATCAAGAGGTATCATGCAGAGAAAAATGAGACACAAGAAGAATAGACTACAACCCCGCTGAGAAGCTGGATGGTATCACTTTGAGTGCCCTTGAGAGAGCCACACAGTACAACGTGTTATCCCAGCCTAGAGCAGCAGACAGTATGTGAGAGTGGACAGCCCTCGGGGGAGAGAGAAAAGGTCAGGAATAAGCTAAGGATACCCAGCTGGGTGATGAGGAAAATAGTGACCTCAGTGCTAGAAAAAATGTACATAATCTCCCCTGTGAAAGAGTATCAGACATAGGGTAAATGGAAAGGTACTGATTTAACTTCTGCCAGCTAACAGCTTGTCAGACCAAGGCCATGTGTTATTTTCTTTGAATAGGTTTCCTGCCTCAAATCACTTCCAGTATTTTCTTTGCAGTATGATAGCAACACTAAAATATATCACTGCAGCATATAGGAAGGCCAGTGTCGTATGCACAGTACTTCCATCCAATATTTGGGATTATCCCATTATTTATGCTTCTGGAAAGTCTGCAGAGGGATTTTTCTGAGCTGCTTTTAGTTCATTTTTGATTGGCCGTAATATTCACCACAGTTATCATGACAACCTGTAACAAGACAACAGTTGGAAATACTCTTCATGGGCTGTGACCTTGGACTGAGTGCCACTGCTGGGTCTGAAGTTGCACAGATATGAGTGACTTCATCTACAGATCACTGGAGATTTCGTGTGTCTTGTCTGTTACTTTTCAGTGAGTGGAAACACGCTGTTGTTCTGGGAGCATCACTGTTGAACTCTGAGGGTTATAAACCTTTGCAGGACCATAGCAAGAAAGGTGAAAGAAAACCATCTCAAACAGAACCCTACAGCACTGTACTTGAGACACCCTTACCTACTCGAAGCTCTTGTCCAAAGACTGTTTTCTCTCCCAGCGCAGAGCAGTTCCACCTCCCGTACCGAAACTGGTACTGGCACTCATTGATTCCCATTTGTGCCCCTTCCCCAATCACAATGATGGCATCAGGGCGGCTCTGGCAGATTGCTCGCTGCCGGGGGGCCAGGCCTGGGATTTTGTTGCAGATTATATTAGCTCCTAAAGCCACCACGGATGACAAAGCTCTGAAGAAAAAGAAGAAAGACACGTTATAACCAAATTGAGGTGAGCAGGTGCTGCTGTGTGGCTGGCAAGGCGCTGTGCAAAAGGGGAAGGGTTGGAGGTTGAGTTCCTGTAATTACGCCAACTTGGCACAATGTCTCTGGTCTGGTATAGGAGCCTGGAAATCTTGCAGTAATTCCTGATCTGATTTGTGCCAGAAAAAACAAAGAAATGGAATTTTGGCACTTTTGTTTCCAGTCCTACACAGAGACATCAGTTTGTGAGATGTAGAAAGCAAGACTTTTTTTAAAGCAAAAAGTAGCGACAAGTGATCATCCACAAATCTCTGAAACTCATGTCGACTTAGTGTTTTAGTTACTGCAGCCAGTTCATCCACCCCTCATTTGAAACTGTTAAGCACAATTTAGAAAATGACTTGACACTACCAACACTCTTGCCCATTATTATGCTCAGGGTATTGAATGATTAATGAAGTTCACCAGCGTAACTGTGCTTTTAGATCTGGCAAACATCATGGAGCACATAGGAGTGATCCTTAATGTGTGCCATTCAGACTAGAAATATTTGCAGTTCTCATCCTTCAAGTATATTTTCAGAATTCATTATGAAGTTTGCATGTAACTTGCACCTGCCATATGTTTTCACTTGAGTGCATATATTTTTCATTTTTCAGCTCACTTTTCAACATCTTCACAGGCTCATTTTTCAACATTTTTACAGGCTACATTTTAAATGGTAGTATTTTGAAAAAAAAAAAATAGGACAACATGGGTACATGTTCGGTGATGCCTCTGGTCACATCTACTGAGTAGCCTCCAGGCCCATGTAGAGATGCTTCAGCTGGCTCTGGACAAGCAGACACTGCCCCATGATTCTACTTTCCATCTTGAACCCAGCCTGAGCCTTTCATCTTACTATTAAAAATTTCCCACTGGAAATGCTCCCTTGGGGAAGTGCTGACTAAACAAAATTAAAGAATTACATAAGAATTTATCAACTTCATCACTGCAAAATTACATAAATGCTGCATTTCAATGAAGTCGGTGTGTTTAGTTTTGCCATTTCAATAAGCTACAGTAAAGCCAGAGCAAGGAGGGTGAAATGGAACACTCTTCCCTGGCCAAAATGAAATACAGCTATTACTGTGGAATGGAAATTCCATGATGATCCACTCTGCCTTTAATAGGTATTTGTGCATCTTTTCTAAAATTAACAAACCATGAGAAATTCACCACTTTGGGGGGATTTCATTTATGGTGGGGGGGATGAGGGGGTTATGGATATAGAGATCAGGTATCACACAGATCGTGCATGCCCTGTTGTTCTGCCTATTGAACAGAAGTAAGAACAAAAGGTAGTTGCAGTCTTCCCACTCTCAGTGTTGGAGCAGGAGTGCTCAGACCTGTAGCTTTAATTTGTGTTCCTCTGGGTGCTGAGCAACAAAGCCAGAGCATCAACTGGAACCAGAGAGTCCCTGAGATTCATGCAGGTTTTGAACTACAGTTTTGTTTCTGACAAAAAGTGTTTCTCCATTAAAAAAAAAAGAAAAAGAAAAAAAATTTAAATAGCAATGTCTTTAAATCAGAACTTTCCAAGAGATGTGATAATCTTAAAAAAGTATTATGAGTTTGATATAGGGATAAGATTCTCTTTACAGTGGCTTATGACCTTTATGTTATGGCTTCAAAAGCTAATGAAAGTCACAGAGGAAAGTATCAATACTTTTTTTTTTTAATCAGACACTTTTCAGTATTGAAAAATAAAAGTGTTTTTTTCGAAAGGTCATGGAGCTTTTCTCTCTCTGACTTCATCCACTTTTCACACAAAGTAGGATGGACATTCTGAAAATATTGCAGTAAAACACAAAGGAAGGCATTTTTCCTTAATAGATGGCGTGTCAAATTCAGAAACATGCAGTTGTGGATGATGCCAAAATGCTGTGCCCCATTCTTACCCCATCCCCTCCATGTGGCTTTGCCCAGTTCCCTGGGACAGATCAGGTGCCCAAGAGTCCTGCAAGAGCTTCCTACCTGGTAACCCATTTCCACTGCTGCTTCAGACACTGACCCTTCCAGAAAACCTAATCCTGAGGAAATCTGGGGTTGACTCCTAAGAAAGAGACATGCACAAGGCATTCAAAATTCCATTTGATGCTTGGCACATGCACAAGACATACAGTTCTGGTCTCCTAGCTGCCTGACAGTCATCAAGTTACTGAGGATATGCCACCAACTTACTAGCAAGAATTACATCTAAAAATTGTTTGCATGTTAAATAAATACCTTTTTAAAAAAATTAAAAGCTGATAAAGACCATGCAATAACTTCCTGACATCATTTTTTTAAAACTGGTGGGCTTCCAGAGTTCCCACTAACTATTCCTTAGTTGAGCAGCAAAACCTTATGACTGTCAAAAAAAAGGAAAGCAAGAATTGGCCACAGCATCTAAACATATAATTTTCAGTTAAGTCGCTTCCTTCATACACATTACTGCTGTTTCATAATTAGGTTAAAGAGTATATTCTTTGGTTTCCCATTGTTTTTTGGAGCAGGCTTTGGTCAAACTGACAGTGGGTCAGCTTATTCATCCAGAAAATAAGCATGACTATATCTGCCTCAGAAGGTATTGTGAGGGTGTCGTAATTATTGTGTGCTTGTAATGTGTATTAAAACAATTAAACTGCAATTATTGGGGGTTGGAAGGGGTCTTAGTTTTTCTATTATTACTTCCAGAAACCTCCCCCTCTCTGGACTGAACTTACCAGCATATTCCCTCAGACTTATTTAGCCTACTTTTAAATTGTTACAGTGCCAAAAGAAATGCTGAATCATGAAACTGAGGTTTTGGAAAACTTTTTTTTTTTATTAAAGAAATGCATCCAACAGCATTTCCAGCTTCCTCTCCTCTATTTCTTGTGGCATCCCTCAGTTTGTGCATCGGTCACACATTCGGGAGGGCTGTGCTCTGCCCCTGCCCCTTGGCAGGTTGAAGTCTACATTTTTTTTAATAAGATGGAGATTGTTTCACTTTATAGCTGTCAAAAGGCAGATCCTCCATGCCACATTTTGGCATTATCTTTCATCTAATCTTTCTTTGTGGTGCAAATTTCCTTGATTCTTATCACCAGAAACTCCTGAGTATGGCATTTTGTTAAGATCTCTGATGCAGTTTACAGTAATTGTAACCATCCTGCACCACAACAGTCTCCACACACCTCAGAGTGTTCTGCTGGGTCATCCACATGGGCTATCCAATTAAACATCATCCCCATGGCTTATCCAGATAAACAAAGATACTGGAATAATGGCACATTTCCTAAGGAATTAGTGTCCTTAGAATCCTAAGGCATTAGTGTCTGGCACATGAAGAGCCTTCACATTTTCATGCCTATGCCATTAATCCAAGGGAAACACCAGCACTGAAATTGAGCAATAGCTGTAAACAGAGTTATACCCAAATAAACAAACAAACAAACAAAAAGACAAAAAAACAATGACCAAAAAAACCGAAACAACCCAACAACCAACCAACCAACCAAACAACAAACCCAACAAGTCAAAAAAACCCCACGGATCTGGGCTTGGATAGGACCTCGCAGTTCAAACTTCCATCAAATTAAACCTGATGAACAAGGTTTTGGAAGGCTTGGTTTCTGCACAAGAATTCTGAAATACCAGGTTTTTTATCCTTTGAAAAAATAACTAGGACTGTGTCACAGTAAGCAGAAATTCACGGCAGTAGAAGACAAGTTTCAGCTAATTTTCTGAAATAATGCTTGCTTACTTATGCAAAGACATATGAATCCTGTCACAAAAAGAGAAAATTCTCCCTCCAAATATATTTCCTGTTACAGTTGTATCTCCTTTTTAGGACCTAACTCCAGCTTCCCTTTTCACAAAGTGAAACGAAAATTATTAGCTATTCTAAGTCATAAAAATAAAAGTCTTTGAAATGCTTCAGAAATTAAACACTAGGGCCACTTGAGCTTTAAGAACTGCTTGATGGAAGAGAAATGTACTCTTCATTCCTGGCTGGCTTGCTTGCATTTTATATTTGCAAATGCAAGCAGTAGCTTAACTTGAGCACGAGTCATTTCATTGATTTAAAATGTTATCATGTCCCTGCAACTTCTGATTAATTTCACATATAGCAAGGTCATCATGTGAACTGCAGTTTACAGAGTCATTGCACGAGTGGAAAATATATAAAGTAAATCCTTACAATGGACAGCTGTACAAGCACATGAGGGGAAAAAAAAAATCTAAATTTTATTCTTGTTAAAAGAATCTGAGCTTTGATAAAATTAAGCAACAGAACTGTATACTTATAGATGAAGAGCAGTAACTAACCAATCTTTGGAGTTGTCCCCAAGATCCTGCACAGGCACAGATGTGTACTGATATTTCTCCAAGAAGCTTAATATACCATTCTGACAAATACATGACAAAAGATGTAAAATAAGAGACAACAACACATTGCATACAGATTAAACACTTAATCAGGTTGATTTTGACTTTTTGGCTAAGAAAAAGATTTTAACCTCTTTAAAAATTCTCTGCCAATCTATGCTCCCTGGGCAAATTACATTTTATTGGAGCCCAGGACTGGCTTTGGGAACTTCTCCTCCAGCACCCTCCCTCATTTGCATTCCTGGCTGCACAACAGCACAGTGCACACTGGCTACTGAGCCAGCCTTACTGCAAGCCCTTGGACAGGCATCTGTAAGGTGACTGAGATCCCACCCCTCTGCTTCTCCATATTCACCTGAAACTGCTGTTGGGCAGAGGGTTTGTTTTCAGCAAGGAATGATGGGATTTAGCCACATGAATCCCATTATCAGCAGGGGAGCTGTGCAGCTTTTTGGCACACTGTACTGAAAACTTGCCCCACCATCTCTGACAAAAATCCACATAGTGGGTTCTTTGTTAGCAGGAACCACCGAGGTATTTTGTGGTGACACTGTGACACATCTGAAACCGTACACCACTACTGAATGGTTGACTTAATTAAGAATTCCTAAGTAAATATTTTGAGTGTGTATCAGTTGCAGAAATTGGCAGGAGTGTCCTGAGCTCTGAATGCCATCTGCATATGTTTAGGCTTTCAGTTTTGTTTTCCACCCTGGCTTTGGGAAATCATTGCTCGGCACATATGTTATTGAAGCGGAAATCCAGTGAGGCTGTGTGCTACAGCCCGGTGGTGCTCTCCCCTCCACTGGGGCTCCGGACCTGGGGGAGCAACGTGTTCATTCCCATCAAATGAAAGGCAGAGATTTCTCTGAGGAGCTCACCCAAAAAAGTGCCTGATATCCTATATAGTGTGCTTGCTGGCATGGTCAGGAATTAAAGTGGCAGGATAGGTGAGTTGAGGCGATGACTCACGCAAAGGCAGAACATGCCTCGGGCTAAATGCCTGCTTGAGAGAGGCGTGGGGGCATGGCCCCCATCCCTGTATGCCACAGTGATGGGGGGAACACCAGCAGGCTGTGGATCACACCCTCCCTTACCTGCCAGCTGGGATGGTTGCTGTGAAGCCAGCAGTGAATCATTAGGCTTCAGAAGAAGGAGGGGAGACATTGCCTGGGAGCCATCTTCACAGGTCAGCACCAGCAACCAGCACAGCCTCCTGCACATTCCTACTGTTCACTGAGCAAGAGAAATCTGATTTTGACACATTGTCAAAAATTGTATTTATATGACACATTGTCATTGTATTTGTGGTATGACTGGTCTACTGCAATAATTTTTATTAATCTGTCAGTGAGGCAACACTTGATATGTAACAGCAGGATATCCTGAAGACTGTTACATCTGTATTTTACCTGTATTCAACCTTTTTGCACCAAAAAAAAGGCTCATGGAGAACAGAAATGCCTCACATGCCTCATGTGTCCTATTGTAAAAGTCACAGTAGCAAATTTATGTTTCCATTTTCATTGGACATTCACTCCTCTGGAATTTTCATGGCAAACTACTGTATAACAAAGATTTTCTTTCTTGTCTCAAATCACTTTATTCTATGGATATCTTGTTATATGGTGGAAAACACATCCTGTGGATATAAAAATTAATAAAATAAATTGGGTGTTAAAATATCTGAAGTGTGGCAAATAATGATTCCAAAGGAATTTGTCTTTCAAGAACTGTTTGGTTTGCTAAACCAGAGAAAACTGATAGGCCAGTGTTGGAAAGCAGTAAGAGGTCAGCAGTTCTGGCATTCTCCTGGGGAATTCATGGAGGCTGAAATATACCTGTTTTGGTCTTGTCAGTGATGAAGGTGGTGACATACATGGTGTAATTGAACTTGAATAGGCTTAATGAAAAATGGTGTTGATATAAAATTATTTGATTCCTTTTACAAACAGAACTTTACCAGATTTAGAAATCAAACTGAAACAATTTTGTTTCACACAGTTTTTTTTTTTTATTTTGTCTCTATGAACACCATTAGCAGGACCTATCAGTTCAGTTCTGCAAACATGTACATACCTTACCTTGCAAAGTACCAAGCAGCTTCCCCCCTCAGTACCAAAAAAGTCCATTCTTGAATGCCAAGATGCCTCTTAAGCACTCCCAGTTGGTGTTGTCTAGCACTATAATTTGCCTTCCACCCCATTTCTGGTTCCCCTTAGCACTAGAAAGAGCCACACTGGTATCTGACAGGGAGGCACAGAGCTGTTTGCTGAGCAGCAACCCACCACAGTGGAATGCAAAGTTCCCTTGCAGAGTAACTGGGGTGGGATATTGCAATTCTCCTGGCATGGAATGCAACTTTGAAATACCAAACTGGCTGGAAGAGATAACTCACAAATTTTCTGTGTCTGTGCAGAAAACAGTTCAGTCTCACACAAAAATAAAAATTTCACATTTCTCTATGTAAAGTCCATGGTTTTGTCATGTTTTTCATATAGTAAATAAGAACAAATAAGCTTTCTCCAATCAAATATGGCATATGTATAGATATGGGCATTTTCCAAGCTTTATCAATTCCAAGCCTTAATTAAACTTAAGCAAAGTGCATATTTTGGCTCTGACCAAAGTTTAGCAGTCTGTTCTCTTTGAGGAACACGTTAAGAGGCAAAGAGAAAGAGGAAGTCTTCAGGCAAAGTCCAAGATTCACCAAGACCATACCCTGCTTAATTTGTGAGATCCAGTGAAAGCCTGCCACAGCCCTACCACAGATGCCCTGCAGAGCAGCAGCTGTCCATGGGTTAGCTCATTCTAAAATTCCAGGTATGCATTGGGGCTTTAAAATCCTTAAGGTGGTCTGTTACTGGGATCTATCTTAAAATAGATTAGTGATATTTTTCATTAAACATTTATGATAGATCTTAAATTTTTGGCTTTGCATGTGTGGGGCTTCCATGGATATGATACAGAAATTGAAAGAGGAAAGCATTTAATAGTGGGTCTACAGGAAAGGAAGACTCTTCCTTCGCAGAATGACAACTGACTTTACTGCTATCATGGTTCAGGTAGGAACTCATTTTTGTTACTCTAAGCAACCAATGAGAAAAAATTCTGAAAGTCTAGTAGTGAGCCATTGTGTTGGAGTGTGGTGGCCAGTTAGCCTGTTGCACAAAAGACAAAGAGAGTTCTCTGGTAAGACAGTCCCTAGTACCAGAGACTTATGCCTCGGTCCTAGTGAGAAAAGAAGCATCTCCCACAATGCTCTGTTATGGAAATCTACCCCAGTTCTATGTTCCTGGCTGGCTGTTGGCAGCCCAGCCCCCTTGCTACCTTACATGTTTCATATCCTAGAAAGTTCTCCACTCCAGGTTCCCCCCATTGGCCTTTTCTCCTTGCCACTTCCCCAGAGCGTCCCCATTGGTTCCCATTCCCTAGTCCCACCTTTGTACCGCCCCTGTGCCCTCAGATCATTGGACCCTGGTGCTCCCTCTGTTCCCGTACTTAAACCTGAGCTCTCCATTGTTCTTGGTCTTTGCCTCTGGAACCTTTCAGGGTGTAGATGCATTAAAGAGCTCCTGTGGAAACCCACACAGGGACCCTTCCTGCCTCTTTGCCATCAACCCGTATTACTGAAGCTGTCCGTGTGTTTGTGTGCACGCGTGTGTGAGTGTGTGTGGCTGATCCTGCTGAGCGGCTTTGCTAAGGAGATGCTCTTGGAAGATCACTGCACCCCATGCCACGGCACAGAAGCCACAGAGAGCCCGGGATAGCAATATTGGAGAATTTAGTCTTTTGTGTTAAAATTCTAAGACTCCATTGCAGTGTCTGTCAATCATGAGGCTTAAAGTCTGTATGCATCTCTGAGGCACACCTGAAAAGCCATACAAAGTTGTCACAGACGTTCTTTTGTTGTTAAGGTGGAGAGGCCACATTGACCCCTCCAACAATGTGTGCGTCAGACTAAATGACCACTGAAGGCTGCTATTTGTGCACGGATATATGACCACAAAACAAGTCTTACTTGTCTTGAATTAGCAGCAGAGAACAATAAAAATTAATTATCTTTGTCAGTGACACTGAATGTCCCACTATTATGAGCCATGATTTATTTATTTTATTCCTGCCCTCACCACTGTTTTCATGGTGGTAAATCTTTCCTAAGGCCATAAAAAATCAGGATATGGAATTAAGTAACATCCACAAACAAAATTAAAACCAAAAACCCATAACCTTGGTGCTGTTAGGTTTACTTACTGGCTCTTACATCTGGAATGGGAGCATTGCTCAAACCAGCAGCAGCATTTGTTGTTCACATCTGCTCTAAATGCCTCAGGCAAGACTGTTGTCAGGGAGGATGAGGAGCAGAATGAGTTCTCTTGATGTTTCTCTACAACTGTCGAAGCTTTGGGATGACAGATCATCAGAAGGGCAGCTCCTCCTGCTCAGGTGTGCAGCAGGCGAGGAAGCGAGTGTGAGGACTGGGTACATCCTTAGCACCACCCAAGTGGGACCAGGCACCTTGACATGGTCCCAGTTTGGTTGTGAAGCCTTGAGCCCTTGTTTTTTTCCACTCTCACCTTTCCCTCAAACTACAGTAGTGGGGGGATTCTCATTCATAGTGAACACACTTGCATTGTTCTCAAGATGTGGGAAAAACTGTAAAAGAAACATCAAGTCCCAGAAACAGAAACCATGGACCTCTCCAGGTTCAGCATGAATGGGTAAGAATGAGGAAAACTGTGGGGGTTTAAAATTTTTTTAATATTTCATTTCAGAGTTTATTTCCTCACAGGAGAACTGCAATATCCCACCAGATACAGGGAGTGTGATTGTATGAGGCTGGGTGGTGGTGCAGACCACTGTCTAAGACACAGGTTGAATGCACTCTGCATTCTCCAGTACCAAGAACAGGAGGGAGGATGCACCTTCTACATCACCTCAAAAAGAAACAGATGCTGCTCTGCTCCTCAGAATCATGGTATGGTTTGGGTTGGAGGGGATCTTAAAGCCCATCCAGTCCCACCCCCTGCCATGGTCAGGGACACCTCCCACTAGCCCAGGTTGCTCCAAGCCCCATCTAACCTGGCCTTGGACACTTCCAGGGATGGGGCATCCACAGCTTCTCTGGGCAACGTGTGCCAGGGCCTCACTTTCCACTACAGCAGGTTGCTCAGATGGGCACAGGCTGATTGCCTGGATACGTGTTCTGCTCCCAGGACAGGTTTGGCAGCCAGGAGGTTGTGCTAGGGCTGGACAGGCAGCTTTAAATGAGCTCTCTGGGCTAGCTGCAACAACAAAAGTGCCCTGAAAGTCCCCTTCAGCAAGCATAGCTCAGCTAAGCTCTTGCAAAGCCTTGATTTAGGAAGGAAAATGCTTTTAGGACAACCTTATTAAATACAAGAGATCTATCACAGATTTCAGGGTGCTAGATGAATGGCTGTCACCCTTTGTGTTTTCCTGGTCATGTAGTTCTATTTGATTCCATGGAAAATTTGGTGTTTAGCTGCAAGTCAGCCCAAGACAATGCATCAGAATATGTCCCTGTACAAAGACTTCATGCTAAACACCACATCCCAAAATAAGTTTAAAAGGTAGAGGTGTTATACTAAGGTAGTTGCCTAAAAAATGCAGAGTGCAGAAATGCTGCACTTGGTAGGTTTTTTATACTTTTAATTAATAGTTACTGAAAAGAAAAAGAAAAAAATGCAACATACTTTTAAGCAAATAGTAAATGGCACTTGGAAATAATTTTTTTAATAGTCTCCTAGTGTGTTAATTAATTTTGTCTCTCATTTTCTGAGTCTGTTCCCCAATGAGAAAATTATTTGCAGCCTTTTTTGTACCAACACACCAGCTGTAAGCAAACCTGCTTGGCACTTCCATGGAGCAGGCCTGCATTCCCTGCACCCAGAAAAACTCCCAGTGTCTATTGGTGGTCACACAAAGAGAAATTCTGATCCATCAGACAGATAATTTATGGTTAGCTCCTTACATGAATTAACCCACTGAAGTTATGAGACAGTTTCTCTACTTGAGATTATACATGTTGGTTAGACAAGGAAATAGGGCTTGATCACCAGTCTGATCAGACCTTCAAATCTGTACCTAGAAGTTGGATATTACTATAAAATAGCTGCAGTCTGAGAAAGCCACAAGTGTGGGAAAAAAAGGGTGAACCCCTGAGAAACTGCAGAATATAAAAGATAATTTTATATGCAGATTTCCAAGCATTTAAAACATTATTGTATGCAGCATGGGGTCTTTCTGTGAACAAAAACTCTCTGTTTTATAATTTGAACTGTCAACACTGGCACAAAATAATGTGACACCAAACAGGGCCATCTATGAATTTCTAAGGTTTCTTTCAGCTACTTATTTCAAAATTTTAATTCTGAGTAATGTAAGAGGCCTGGTAAACCACACAGTAACTTTTCTAGTTCCCTGGCTTGTTGAGTCTATTCCAGGTGTTCAGAAGGATTAGCAAAAGTCATTTTGAGTTGTTTTTCTAGAGGGAGTTTCTAAATTTGGTATGCAGCCATAAAAATCATGCATCTGTGTTATTATCCCAGTGGCCCGTGCTGGGTGTGTCTCTGGTGTTTTGCAAATCGCTATAAGCTCATGAAAGCAGCTGGATGGAATACTTCTTCTAAAATCCTCTCTCAAAAGATCCAACACACACTGTCAATCATATACATGCAGGCATTTACCTGCCTTTTTGTTATGTGGCAGATTGACCCTAATTTAGCTGCTTCTTGCCTTCAAACTGAAGATGCTGCTGACTATGGGCATCTTCAATTTCTTTTTCCTTCAGTTCTCTTTCTGAATGTAATAATTTGAAGAAATCCCTTTATGGCCCTGCAATCCAAAGGGTGAAGAGATTTAAAGAGGTGAGGGATAAGGACTGTTTGGGATTCACAGCTGAGCCTGCAGAGGTGGCACTAAAACAGCTCCACCAAAGTGAGTGGTGTGCAATCTATAGGGGCTACAGGCAGCTGGTGGCACACACTGTGTCAGCCAGTGAGCACCCAGAGCAGGTTAAACCTGGCTTAACAGCTACATCTGAGCCACAGTCTGGTCTTCATCTTCAGTCAGACCCACACTCTTACAGAAATATTCTTTCACTGCTAACAAATACTCTCATTTTTCTCCCTTATGCTACCATTCTTTTGTCACTGATCCTTTTTACCCTTAGGTGAAACAGAAATTGATAGAGAAGTGCAACCTTTCTGTCTGAATTGTATTTATCTGTTCCATAGAAGAAAAGTTTAGGCTAACAACAGCATTGCAGACAATCAGGAAGATAAGAAATTACCAAAATTTCCTAAAACTCAATTACTTAAATGTATTTTAAGCACTATGGCATACTCAGAAGGTGAGTTTGTTTTAAAAGGGTTGTGCCCATAGGCAAGGGCAGCCACAGACATTCCCTAAGATGTGAAATCTGCAACCTGTCCCCTCAGCTCCCCCAGTGGTTACCCTGATGACGTGATAGGTGTTAGGCCAAGAGCACGCCTGTCTTTAGGCACTACAGCAGAACTTCTGCACCAAGAGATTTGAAAGCACATGCCAAGACCTGTCAGACTGGCAGCTGTGTGTGCAGAACTGGCCCCTGTGTCCTCATGTGGAAAGGCTTTTTTGGGAGAGTACAAGACCATGAATACTGGGACTGAACGAGCTGCATTCCCCTGAGAGAGCTTGGTGAGAAAGCAATGTGAGCATATCTGTCTGAGTGGTGATGGGAAGGCACAGGATTCACAGAAGGGAGCAAACAGGACAGTCAGTGACTCTGAGAGACAGTAGTCCATCCACCTTCCCTGGGCAGGATCAGCTACCCCTTTCCCACTTCTGACAGATACTTCGTACCATTTATAAGTCATCCTACCTAAATTTTCCCTGAAAGGGTAGTTGGGCCCTGAACAGGTTCCCCAGGGAATGGTCATGGCTCCAAGGCTGATAGACCTCAAGGAGCATTGGAACAACACTCAGGCACAGGATGAGGTTCTTGAGGTTCTCCTGTGCAGGGCCAGGAGTTGAACTTGATCCCTGTAGGTCCCTTCCCACTCAGAATATTCCAGTATTTCTACTCTATGATTCTATGAAATTTCTGCAATTAAAGCTCAGGGCTTCTTCTCTGATACCCAATGGGAACAGAATATTTTGTCCTCACAGGCCTTGCACTGTCATTTTGGGTTGTTTATAAATCTTCTGCAAAGCAAAACATCCCTCATTCAAAGTTTCCCGTCATGCATGAGACCTCTGACCATTTCTATCCCCCTTTTCAGAGTTCCCTCCCACTGGTCCAAGCTCTTCTGCACAATAAGATAAACTAAACATCATGACTGGAATTACACTCCCCTCTCCTCCTCTCAGGGATACAATAGTAAGATAACTTCTTTTGCCACCCCACACCTTTAGCTCCACTTAGTGAAATTGAGTTGAGACCTAAAGTAGGCTCTGTAGTCCTCATTCTACAGTGAATTACCATTGCTTCTGACTTGTTCAGTTCCTGCATGGACTGGATTGCAGCTGTGTCAAATGGGCCCAAAAGCATTTTGACTCCTTGTGTCTCACCCCTTTGTTAGTGGAACAGTAGCAGTTCAGCAATTACTGTCCAGTTATGAGCACTCCTTTGATTTGCAGCATCTGACTTTGAGAACATGGGGCAGATGGAGGGGAAGTATGGTTAAAAGTGTAGAAAAACAATTTGCTTAGACTGTGCTTAATCTTTACATTAGAAGTTTTAGTGTCTGAGACAGGGCAAGTAAAATTATCTTCACTAAGTACCTAAAGTACAAAAAGCTTGTGTTTTAAAAGCACCTATTTTAAGAGTCTTAAAAATACTGCATATATTGCCTTCCACTGATACACTGCCTGAATAAATCTACATCAAGTTTTGGCGCAGTATTGAGTGGAATTACAGCATAGGAATCAATTTTCCCAATAAACTATAGCCAAAGTAGGCTTGATGTGTTTTGGTTTCATTGCACTTCTGAGAATTGGAGCAACTGCACAGGAGAATGAGAATTGCTCCAACTGGAGATCTGTGAACTAAGGTGATGAGGTGACATCACTTCCAGCCTTACTAAGTCATTCTCTTCTGTCTCCAAACAAAGCCAGAGAAGTTTTTCTTGTAAGGAACTACATGCATTGGTGAAAAAGTGTCTTTCAGTTGAAGGCTGAAATACTGTCACCCTTTGTTTAATTTCTAGGCCAGTCTGTACATTCGAGGGACCCTAGGAGTTAAGATTTACAGTTCCAATCATTCCAGGCTTCTGAATTTTCTGTAATTCATGGATTTTCTATAGAGCATGCATGATATAAAAGTTTCTTTCCAGTAACACTTCTAGAATTAAGCCAGTGCTTACATTTTTAATCCAACTTCTGAGCACTTCACCCCTAGTAAAAATCAAAGTGCCTGATTTTATTGGATTACCATTGCGTTATGCCATTAACATGAATCTTTAAACTCCAATTTCTCTACCTCACACACAAAGCACTTGTGCCATATCCTCAAGTTTTCCTAGCATAGCCTACATGATCCAAGATGAAAGTTTACTGCCATGACAAAACAAACATGTGGCATGGGAAAGACATTGCTATAAAATAAAACTGAGTGGAAGCTGAAAACCCAAAGTAACTTTGAGAGCTGGGTTTTGGTTTCTTTGGATCTTTAATCCCCAGAATGGCTCTTTTTTTTTTTTTTTTTTTTTTTTGGCCCAAATTGTTCACCCAGGTCTAATGACCATTGAACAGTCTGGCAGGCACAGAGATAGGATAGACACATGAGATAGGATTAGGAGGTCATGGGTTCAGTCCGTAAGTTGGACCACTCACCCCGCTCACAAATCTACTCAGTTGACAGACAATTCTTTGTGATGAGTTGGCCACCCATTTGGAGGGTCAACAGAATTCTTGCTTATTTTGAAAATTTGACCATGAGACACAAACTGCCTTTCTGTGTGGGGAAGCCCACCCCACAGATAGGGAAAAAAATCACAGCGCACGCTGTTCAGAATCCATCTTCCCAGGACTCTTCTTGTGCTGGCCAGTATTTTCCAAGCCAATTGCTTTTATTCTGTCTTCTGGTGTGTTCTAAAAAATACTTATGGAGTTCTAAAAATCTTTATTTTAAGGAGAAAACTAGTTACACTAAGGGAAAAACGTGTATTTGTTCAGTTACTTTAACGAAGAGAATGTTTTGAATCCTTTCAGGAAAAAAAAATTATAAATAATACCTTACTGCCATGTCTTAAAGTATGCTTTAGAACTCTCCTAAGCATCTTGTTTGTTATGCTTCAAAACTTTCTGTCACCAGAAAGGAAAAAAATCTACAGCATTCTTTCTGTCTTACAGAAAGACAAGAGTAAGAAAATTGCCCCTTTGGGGTTTTTTGTTTGGTGTTGGGAAAAATATAACTTCATGAAGGATCTGATAACTAACCCATATGGTGCATGATCCTGATAATACAATCCAAACATCACAAACCAACTCCCCAAAGCTAACAAGAATCAGCGTCTTTGTTGTAGAACAAAACAATGCGATTTCATGCTAACCCAAAATCCAGTTCCTCTGGAGATAACAAATGCCTAATTCACAATGAAAATAGATGGTGATAGACGATGATGCATGTCCTACAGTTTGATGTTGCCTCCCACAGATGAAACAGAGGGCTTGATCTCTTGTGGTATTAAAAATTCTCTGGCATTTTTTAGAATCAAAGAACTGATGGAAAATCAGATAATTAAACTTGCCTGTGTAGAATCCCTGTAAATATTAACTATATGTTGTATTCTTCTTTCTGTTTAAACAGTTTTTCTGTATTTTGTCTGTATAAAAGCCATCCTACCTTTTTTATTCTGGGGGCAAGAAACCTGCTGATTACTTCAGTAAATTTGATTGATTCTTGCTAAAGGGCTGATATTTTACAGTTCAGATTGAAATGATTCTACCTAGGAGTTTAGACATGGTATTTAACTCTGTGGCCATGAATATAAAACTGAGCACACCAACAGAAGCCTGCAACTGTTTTGGGACTCATTTGGGGACATTCATGACTTAGCTGTATGAAATGCATACAAAGGATAAGTGAGCATGAGTTTAACTCAAAAAGAAAAGGTGTAAAATTTTATATGTTTCTTAGGGTGCTCCCTGGGTGGAGAAGTGATGCCAGGATAGATTTTGCCCATAACCTACCACAGAAGAAGTCTGCGTGGCACAAGAGCCAGACTTACAAAATAGGCTTGCTCAGGGCTTTCTAGAAATGGTAATGAATTAATCCACACTGCACAGAAGATCCTCCTTGTTTTACTAATAAAGCAAAATGTGAATCACAGATCTAGAGACTTCAAACAGGAAACTTGACCTTATAATGGTTTATATACCATGGACTATTTTTGAATCATAACTGTCATGATAAGTTCCCTATCCAGTTTGGTTATTTAGCTCAAAACCACCATTGTGCTATTTCAGTGAAAGACAAACACTGACAGCCAGTTTCTAGGTGAAGGGATTATTCTCAGTTCTGCCAAATGTTCAGCACTGTATCATCATGTGTGTCCAAACAACATCACTTCACGAAACTCTAACACAGAGAAAAGTTCATAATGAATAAAAGTGTTTCCCATGCCAAAAAATCAGTCACTCAGAAGGAAAATGTAAACCCAAAAGAGAGATCAAATAGCTTGTGGTGTAAGGTCCTAACACACTGCAGCCAACTAAAGCCACTTTTACTGACTGAAGTCTGCAGCAAGGCTGAAATGGGAATAAATTCCAGGAATAAAATAGGACAGACCAGAGAAAACTGGAAATACTGGGAGAAAGAGTGAACCTTCTGCTATCCACTGTCAGTGTCACTTTGTCCATTATGTGGTCCCAGCTGTGACAGCACCAGGAAAAACTCTGCACAAGAAGGGGGAAGGCAGTGTGGTGTGGCCAGAAGAAGCTGCTGGTCCATGCCAGGCACCACTGGCTGCACTGCCAGGGGCACCCAAGCCAAGCTGGGACTGGGAATGCCAACAGCTGCCCTGTGCCAACATGCCAAGACTGATCCCAGAAAAGATGGGCACTATGGCAGAGAGGATTGAGCTGCTTGACCTCAGATGACTCAGTGTGACAAATACAGGGCTTGCAGAGAAAAATAAAACTCTACATAGCCAAAAAAAAAAAAAAAAGTGATAATTCAGTGTTTGCCTGATGGCTTTTTTTCCAGTTATAAAAAGCTTCTTGTTCAGCTTTTAAAAGATACAGTTGATGTAATTTTTTTTATGCAAGAATGAAAGGAGAGAAAAAAAAATCTGGCACACTTCTGGTAAGTTTCTAGAAACTGATGTTCTACCTCCCTTATTTCCCTGCCCACATGCAATGACTTCTGTGTTCACTGCTAAACTGGAAAAGTCTTCTCTGAGGATGAAGAGGTAGTTCCTGTTTTACAGCCACTAAGTCCTTAAATTCTATGTAGAGACCATCAATGAGGCAATGACAGATAACAGCTGTGGTGTTCTGGGTTCTGGAAATTATCCCGAAGCGGGCCAAACTCACATAATTCCAACCTACCGGTTTCATCATGATCTGAATCAAAAATGTGAAAATAAGAAGCTGCATTATATTTGCCTATAATAACTTATCTCACTGTCCACCAATTCTTTGCATCTTCATGGGTTTAAAATTCTGCAGAAAATACCAAAATTCCACCCACAGTCCCCACGCTTCACTAAATTCAGTGAACTCACACAGAAGTAAGCTAATATTTTCAAACTGCTGTTACTCCAAACTAGAGGGGGTGGAATTAAATATCCCTGACACTGAAGCTT
>VXAC01005233.1:140728-169531 GCA_013399225.1 Rhipidura dahli | reverse complement strand
TTTTTT
This sequence comes from Rhipidura dahli, assembly GCA_013399225.1. Taxonomy (NCBI): domain Eukaryota; kingdom Metazoa; phylum Chordata; class Aves; order Passeriformes; family Rhipiduridae; genus Rhipidura; species Rhipidura dahli. Next base: position 169,525 of record VXAC01005233.1, on the reverse strand, counting down.
TTTTTTTTTCTTATTGACAGACTGTCTTCCTAGTGGCTGAGATCCTTGGGTTTGATTGCAAGCTGTTGACTTGCAAGCTTACAGCTGTCCTGGCCTTGAGTAGAGTTATAAGGAAAGCTGTGCAGAAAGCAGCCAAACTGTAACCTGACCCTGACTAAAAAGAAAACATGAAGAAATAGTTCCCTGAGAAGATCTTGGGAGTTACTGAAGCCAGGAATCAAAGCTGGACACCTGCAATTTCTGTACAGCAAACTTTATCGAGGAATTAAGTGCTGCTGTAGGAACTCTACTTTTATCCTGGCTACAATGTGTTAGTTTCCATCATTTCTTCTTAATTGGTATCAGCTGATGGTGGAATCCAAAACATTCTAAACCTTCATTTGAGCATGGTGAGACATTGTATAGGCAAATGAAATAATCTTCAAACCTATCCTGCATGAAATAAAGAAAAGATTCTTAAAAAATCAGAGATTGAAAGTTCCGTCTATTGCAATAGGAATAGATGAGAAGTGGCACTCTAAGATGTGAATACTGAAGCACAGAACTATGCAAAAAGCTGTTTGGTTTGAATTTGAATGTGGCAATTAATCCAAAACATCTTCTTGTTTGCAAAGGTTTTAATGAATTTTAATGAAAAATCTGGTGAAAAGTATCTTAATTGACTCCCTACCATTTCAACTTAGTGACATCTACCACGTGCAATATCTTTGCCAACCAAACTCTTGCTCAGCTCCTTGCTGATTACTGAAACTTGAAGAATCACCCATTCCTTTCTGGAGATGATTCCAACCATTACAGCACAATGGAAAAGGGATTGAAAACCCACAGAGCTTGTAGAAATTGTCAGTGAGTTTCCAGCAGATGTGCATCTTTAGACCGGATCAAACCCAAGCAGTTGCTGGACACAAGATTCAGTTTTGCTGGTTTTAGTTGTCTGCACCAGTATCTCCCACATTTCAGAGGCTTACAGCTTCTAAATGGCATGGGAAGTCTCCGTGGCACACACTGAGGGCAGTATTTCACAACATTCCTGTTGTCTTTCTAAATGAAAGACCTTAGGGCTATAATGTCAAATCACAGGAAGGACAGGCCAGTTCATCCCATAGTTTAGGATTTGAAATCAAAATCTGAGATTATCCTCTGGAGACACAGACTCATAGAAAATCAGGCAAGCTGACTCAAGTCTTTCACTGCTCTGTTCACACCTAGAACATCAGCTCACTTCCCATGTTTACAAGCTAAGGCAGGCTGTGGGAAGGATGCATCTAGTAGGTGCAGGATATTGAGAGTCTCCTGGTCCTGAAGAGCAGCTTCAACTTGCTCTCCCTGTTTACCTATTCTTTCAGAAGATCCACAGATGAGGAGACCCACTTCTCCAGCAACTCCAATACTGGATCCAAGTAACAAGATCTGGTCCTACTCTTGGCTCTGATCTGCAGTGTAGGTTTGAGCAAGCCACCTCCCACGCCTTGTGCTGCTTTCCTGCTTCTTTGCATTTATCTCTTACCTTGCTAGAGAGAGCATAAGCCAGGACAGTGACTTGCCTGTACTTGCAATCTCTTCCATGCTACAGACTGAGTGCAAGGCATTAATTTATTTGAAAAATTAATTAGACTGTCACATAGGTGCCACCAGTAACAAACAGGCTGACACCAAAAAGGAGAGGCATTAAAAATAGAGTACCATCAGTTTTAGTGCTTCCCTCCACCACCCAAATTATCTTTCCAAACTCTTTTAAATTACCATTTTTGCTATAGCTGCTGTTATTAATTTGCACAGAAGAAAGATGTTGGGCTGGATTATGGCCTTGCCTCTCCAGCTGCCCATAGATTTTTCCTAGCTGAGCTGATGTTGTTGCCAAAGTAGTAATTCTAAAACAAACCATCTCCTCACTCCTGCCAAACATCTGTCAGTGTTTTCCAGCTCCAGAGAAGGTACAGGAGTGTAGGCACAGCAAATGTTAAATGTCTCCTTCAGGTTGCTAAGGAGTACCATCCCAAGGACAATTTTCAAATTCAGCTCTGTTAAAGAGACACACCCTAACATGTTAGTTACATGCCTAGGGTGCTAATGCTCATTTGTGGATCAGCTATCTCCCACTAAGGATGAGGAGGACATCCTGAATGTATTAAATCTCAAATTCCTAACATAGATGCACCGAGTATAAATCCAGCACAAGTTTTTTGAATTTATAAGTGCTGACTCCCCATTTGGCAATAACACACCTCTTCTCTGCTCCACTGTCCTTGCCTGCTGCACATTCCATGGTTCTGAAGGAGCTGAGCTCCTACAACACACTGAAGCCGTGGTGCTGTGCCTTGGCTGGTGCAACTACGGGACACCCATATTTGCACTGCCTCTCTCTCAGGAACCAAGGGGCTGCACAATGCCATGTAACACTTTGTAGTATCACCCAAATCCTCTTTTGACTCCTGAAGAGGTCATGAGTTATTCATCTGAGAAACCCAGCTTTAAACACATGCTGGAATGGATTTTCATTTTTCATGAGCACTTTCCAAGATGGATAACCCATCACTCCCCATAGCAGTTTGCTCTAGCGATTCCAATTGAAACATAAAAATATGAATTTTTCTGTTTTCTGCCTCTAGTCATTGATTCAGACACACACATTTGCAACAGAAGAGCAAATGACAGCCAAAATGAAAACAGAAACATCTGCAGTACCAAATTCAGTTCTGCCCTGTTACACTGGCAGTGGCATCCTAAGAAGTAGATGCTTTCTCTTTCTTTGCTAACCAGTCTCACTGCTTTTCCCCACATTAGTTAAATAGTGAGAGAGCAGGTTTATCCCATCTCTTTCCCTATCTTAGGTCCTTCCCAGCTGCCCAGTCTCTTTGGGTGTTCAAAGGATACTACAGTGCCCGCTCTACAAGTTTAACCACAACCCAGGGGCCTCTCAGAGAGAAAGACCTTTCCAGGCCTGCCACATGGCTACGGAGCTAACACTGGAAATAGGGGTGTTAATTACTACTGGTTACAGAAGTGGCCTGGTGGGACCCATGGGGGAGCTGCTGCTGAAGCCACAACATTTATCTCCTCAGCCACCCAGCAGCTCTGGTGTGGTGATGGCCCGCAGCTAATATTGCCCTAGACAGAATTTGGGCTGCTCATTGTGAAGCTGGGAGATCTCTGTTTGATGGACTTTGGTCAACCACTCTTCTATCCAGATACTTGGCACAATATCCTGCTCCTACTACCTACCACCTTTCTTCACTTACCCTGGGAAACACAGCCAAACTGCTTTGCAGGCTGTACCTTTTACAAGGTTTTTTTCTTAAAAAAAAAATCCAAAGCAAACCCAGAAATTGCTGAGATTGTTTTTCTTCTTTCAGCTAAGGCTCAACTCCACCTTGTTTCAGATACTGGCACACACGTACGCACGTACCTGTGCTCATACACACCCAGCCATTCACCTTCCTTCCCTGCTCTTGCAGAGTGCAATCAGCTGTAGAAATTACAGAGTGTTCTAACGTCTTTATCTAAAAATACACCTTGTTTTAATTTGATCAAGAGTTTAGGAGCTAGGATGGATTTAATCAAGAGTTTGTAAGCAGGGTGCAACCTTTAGCAAACACTGAAATTATCACTTAGCGGTTTTCCATCACCCATGTAGCAAAGTTTTCATTTGCCCTGTGAATGCTTCTGTTTCTTTGGCAATACACAAAGTAGTTCTTTTTTTTTTTTTTTTTTTTTTTTTTTTTTTGTTCCCTGTAAAGGCATCCAGATATGTCTCTTTGTTTACTGATCTGTTGACACAAAGGAGTCCAGTGTAACAGGCCAAGTTGATGTATCTCCTCACTGTGAGTAGGACTAGAAGGATTAGCCTTCCAAAATGAAAGGGGTGCAATAAGCCAAATGCCACTGTCATTAGAGCAATATGATGGATGAATTTGAGCAATGTCTCTAAAATGCCAAACTGTTAAACTCTAGGATTTAACAGGCTTCAATTAACTTGGTAATTTTAAAGTGAGCCAATATATTATGATACATCATAGATGAAGCCTCAGAAAATTAAATATGAAAAGAACTGTTCTCTAAAGTGAAGAAAAAAGACCGTTTATGTCAGGGTTTTATGTCCTAGTTCATTCTGCCAGTCTTCCCATTCAAACCTCTCTAAGCATACGTAATATTAAGTGATAGAAAGTAACTCTACAGTAACATATTCAGGTCATGAGCTCAAGCACTTGCAAGTGAGAAAATGCCAGGACAAGGACTGACAGGGAAGCTTGAATTCACCTGTCTTCTGTGCATGTACAGGAATGCAGCCTGCAGTTCTAAAGCAACACAACTTTTTTTTTTCACAGGACCCTCTCGTCCATTTGGTGCAGAGGGTGGATGCACTCCTTGATGAGGAATTGCGTTGTCTTGCATCCTCCTGGTTCACTGTGCCCACCCAGGCTCTGAGAGCATTTCAAACTCCATTTTATTGCAAGATTCTGAGTGTGACCTTGCCTTTTGTATAGTGATGATCAATACAATGTGTGAGAGAATCACAGAAAAATCATCCCATAATACCCTTTTGAGGAGAGGAGACATTATTCCTCCCTCCTTAGAAATCCAGCAAGATTTAGCTACTGATCCAAGGAGCTGAGTTTGACAACTCTTAGGACTTCAGCATTCAAAACGATTTTTTTTTCTCATCCTTCTGCCTTCTTCTGCAGCTGGGATTGTTTCAGCAAGTCACATTCTGGGAACCTGAATCGAGCAACCAAATACAGGGAATAGCAACTACTCACTTAAAAAACAAAAAACTTTTGTATAACAACACTCAAATACTTGACTCAGAGGAGCCTTCTGCTCCCCCTCCACAGCTCGTGCCCAGACACAGCCCCTGGAGGAAAACCTACAAACCAAAGGCAGAAATACTGTAGAAACATGTGACTGAATTAGAGATCAGACACTAATGCGCACTTAGGTGGGAACCACATTCAGGATCCACTGACAGTTGTCAGAAAAAAAAGAAATAACTACTAGACTGAAATTTTAACCCAAATGGGAGCTTTCAAATCTGGACACAACTTGGATACCGACTGCAACTCTGTGTTCAAAAGCACATTATGAGAGAAACATGAAGGTCAAGGCAGCATCACTTTCTGTAGCCTCTTTTCTAATCATCTTCTGAACTGTCTCATCTGAAAATACTGATGCAGAAATTTCCTGTCACAGAACAAGAGAAATATTGACACCATATCAAATGCATAACATTCCCTCCTATAATTTTGGATAAAAATTCTCTCTTCCTGCTCTGGTTTGCATGTATAGCCTTCACTTTCATCTGTGGCACAGTTTTCCACCCTTATATCCATTCTGAGTAGTGGTACACTTCACCTGTAAATGGAATCAGTTGAAATGGCTTAGGTCCATTATTGACAATTACATTTGAAATTCACTGCATTCTGTCCTTCAGAAAATGGGGGAAAAACCCACTTCTGAATTCTGGGAGTGCCCAAAATTTAGGCTTTATAATATTTTAAAGGGGTTAGAGAAAACTGTGCATTGTCCTAGCCATTGTTTTTCTGCCTTAGCTTCAAAGATGCACTTCCATCTTTTTTATTTCATGTCTGTCTTGTTATTAAAATCCAAAAGCTGAGTAAAAAGATTGTTATAATGCTTATTCACCTTTCAATGCATTTTCTAAAGAAAGAAGATAAATGAATCACTGACAGGCTATTGCAACCCACAGTGAAGGCCCTTGGAAGGGATAATGTTGCAAGTAAAAGCAGTAAACAGTGATCTCTGCACTGACAGAACTCCCAAAAAGAAACTTCCAGAGTTAAAAATGTTTCTGCAGACTGCAAGCCTCACATTCAGTGCTACCTAAAAGCCAAAGCAAGCAAGACACATAACACTGAAATGAAGCAGCACTAGAAAAAAAAATAGTGTCCTGCAATGCTTTATGGGCAAAATTTATTGAGTTATGGAAAGAAAAGCCACTAGAATAAGAAGGGGTTTTCTTGTATTGTTCATGCATTCTAGCACCCATTTAATAAGAGATTACTGGGAAAAACAGCACAGCATCTTTCTGGAAAAGCTAATCATCCAGTCTTGTTGCCCATGCCACATAATTGCTGCTAATCTATATTCCATTATGTCATACTCCACAATACCCCTTTCCTTGTATTCGCAGTCCTGATACCTCCTGTTCCTCCACTCATGTCGTCTTCTCCGGTCCTTCTAACCACAGGAAACAGTTTTCCTTTATTACTTTCTGAAAATTGTGGTTGCTAAAACCTCTTTGGTATTTATGATAACTATTAGTATCTATAGGGTTTGATTGACTCACACAGCAACCCTTTGCTCTTTCATGGTAATTGCCTTCCACCCACACTCCCTACCTTCCCAGATCTGAACTCCCTTCTCTTTCTCTCTCTCCGTCCCTCCCTGTGACTCACCCTCGCTGCCTGGAAGTCCCAAGCACACGTTGGCAGCACTAGAGATTATGTTCCCTCTGCCCAAGGTGCTGCTGAACCCCTAACCTGTTTGAGAAAACACCTTTGCTCTACTTCCTTCTCACTTGTACATTGATAACCCAAAACAAAGCTGGAGAAGCTGTTTTGCCTCAGGAACAGCAGTGGTTGGTATAAGTGGAAGCTGTGTCAGGGGAGGGTTCAGGACATCAGGGAAAGGTTCTTCCCCCAGAGAGTGGTGGGCACTGACCAGGCTCCCCAGGGAATGGGCACAGCCCCAAGGCTGCCAGAGCTCCAGAAGCATTTGGACAACGCTCTCAGGGATGCACAGGGTGGGATTGTTGGGGTGTCTGTGCAGGGCTGGGTGTTGGACTTGATGATCCTTGTGGGTTCCTTCCAACTCAGGATGATACACTATCCCACTTTCAAAGAACTGTAGTCATCTACCAATGTCATCACCCTCCTCAGTCCAGCAGCCTAAAGGATGCCTCTAGTGCAACACCTCAGGACTATTTCAATTTATGAGGGGCTCTTACAGCTCCAATTTAGCAACCCAAAAATCCATGCAGCACAAAGACTGCCAATGCTCTATTTCCCCCAACACTGCTTGGGTTCCTTGCATGTGGTGGATCACAGGCACAGAGGAGAGTTTGGACCTCTGCCCCTTTGGCATCCCGTTTGCTCCCTTCTAATTCTCTTGCAGCTCAGCATTCAGGCAATCAGGCTAAGTCTAATTAATTTTAATGGGAATAAAAACCAGATTTTTCACAGAATCATAGAGCATTCTTCACTGGGTCCTGTCTTCTATCCATTCACAGTGCTGCCAGATGCACCTGAGGGAGGCAACCAGGTGCACTAGGTTCCCTCTACTATCAAGGAAAGAGCCAGACACCTCCCAGGATGATTCAGAGCAGAGGTGGATTGAATTACCCCATGGACCTGCCTGTTTCTTCTCTCACAGGAGGCACCCAGGGACATCAGACTCCTAACTTGAGAACCTCTCCTTGCCTAAATTTGGCTGTATGAATCCACCTCTGCATGTTGCTGCAGATAAACATTCAAATAGATTGCAACCCGCCACTGCCTTTCACAACTCCTTTTGTTCTTCTCTTTGTTTACCTCTTACCATGGAGCAATTGTGGTTTCTGCATATTGAATTTTTCAAAGGAAAAATCCCACACATAAATATGTATTCCAGCTGACTTTGAAAACAACTCTGGATTTTAACACTGAGGCCAATTTTCTGTCACTCCATAGCAAGTCATCTCTGAGGAGCCTTTCTGGTGTGCTTTGGCTTTAACAGGAGCTGCCAAACATTAACAGCAATGTCTGCTGTCCTTCTGGGCCATGCAGGAACGTGTGGGGTACATTATCAGCCACTTCTGGGCTTGCTCCAAAGCTCATTGAAAACAGCAGGAATCCTTCCACTGGGTTAATTGGACTGGGAAGTCAATTCTCATAGCAAAATTATTACTTTACATGTTCATCAGTACATGACAGACAGGTGGATTTCAAATGTTTCATGATATAGCTGAGCTATGGGCAGATTGACATGTCAGTTCTCCACAGATGTGGCATGGGTCTGGTGTTATAGTCTCATGTCCATGCCTTTTAGTGCTGATGGGGGTGCATTAATCTTCCTCTTCTAGGCTGGGAATGACATCTCATACACACAGGGGTTCCACAAGTGAAGATAAGTGCCTTATCCAACACTAAGCTCCTCTCTATCGGCTCCATCCAGCGTTCTGCATTTGAATAACAGGGTGTCAAGTAATCTCAGACTTGCATTCCAGTTTATGGCTTAGCTTTTCATTTTTATGCAATTAGAAGTGGTAACATTTATCTGCTTTCAAAGGAGACTATTCCCTCTTCTTCCCTCCTACTGCAACCTCCACACCCTCCCCTTCAATCAGGTGTGTGTCAAACTGGAGGGGAACTGGAGTAATTTGACTCACATCCTTAAAGCAAATTACTGTATCAAACAAAGGCAACCTGAGCCAAAGTCCATTTACATCTACAAGTCTCTGGGGACTTCAAAGAAATTACTGTTCTCATTGGCAACGAGTATATTAGGAAGCCAGGATTCGTATCAGTGCTCATGATTGCTGCCTTAGTGTTCCTGTCTTGTGCAGGACTTTGCCTGTGCGTGTTTTCCCCTTTCCTTCCCTGCTAGACCAGGAGATGGGTGGTGGATGATAAACCCCAAGGGTGCTGTTGATTGACTCTGCTAGAAGATTCTTTGTTTGGGCAGATGTAGAGTCCAGCTTAAAATAAATATATAGCAAATGTTAGAATGGCAATGAATGGGAAAAGACGATGCTGGGGTGACCATCCCCCAGAGCAGAGTTGGAGAAGACCAGGAGTAAAGGGTCACACCACTTCTTTGTGTATATATGGGGTGGTGAGGAAGCCCTGGGGGCAGCTCTGTGAAAAGAGGCAGTGGCATGGGATCCAGGCTATAGGCAGAGCTGGGGAATCTGTGCATCTTTGGCTGAGTGTACTGGCAATAGCACACATATGCAAGGGAATGAGTGTTCTTCAGGCCTTCAGAGAGGGTGACTACCTTCACTAAGCTTTTAGTGGTGCTAGGACTGGCTTCAGAGACAGATAATTAAAAGGAAATCTGTCCAGCAGCCAAGTTTTCCCAAGAGTTGAAAGCCATATTTCCAGCACAGGAGCAGTCCGATTTCCTGAAGGGCTCATATCTCCTTTGGACAGTATGTGACATTACACAATCAGCACATTCCGTATGTAGATTTGTCGCCTCCGATTTTGCTGATTGCAGGCAGATTCCCTAGAGGTCTGAGCTCCTGTGCTAAAGGCAGCTCTTAAAAAGAGCAATAGAAACTGTCCAAGCAAAGGTCTGAGAGGAAAGGGACAAAAAAAACATCCCTCATCAGGAATAAAAATGTAACTGAAAACAATCTGGTGAAACAACCACCCACCCAGGAGAGCAGGCTGTGACTGAAGCACACACGTCACTGGTGGCTGCTGATGGCAGTCAGCCTCTCAGTGCTGGCCCCGTGGAGCACACCAGACATGGGCTGTTGACACGCTCTAAAGTGTGTGTACAAAGTTTTAAACACATATATGCTCCCACTGAGTTCAAGCCAGAGCCAGTGGGATAGTCCCAGACTTAAGCATTTTGGTGAAAATTGACCACAAAATGCCAGAACTGACCGTGGACAGGAACCCAGTACAACAGATTGCTTTGTTCAGCAAGACACTAATACCTCTTACATTGTGGTGATATCAACTGCTAAGCTTCAAATCCTCCTATGGTACTCATCCTGCACCTCTTTTACACATTAACCCAGGTTCCCTAGAGACACTTCTGAAGCCCCAAACCTCAGCAGCAGTTATAAAACCACCAGCACATACATAAACATATTTCCCCCCAGAATTGGTGTTTCCTATGTCAGACACAATAGTCAGCCTTGGATGACTGACAGGCTTCATGTGTAATATCTCATAAGTCATTCTGGCTGGAAAAGAGCGTGCTGCACCCCTGAGGAGCTAGGAATTGTCTTGTGTCCATTTCTAGGCCTTATAGGATCATATGACTCTACGGCAATCCACAATTTTACATAATTTATGGCCTCAGGTTGCCTGGAAAGCACCCCTGGTCTGACACATTCTCATTCACCCTGTGGTCTATAGCTTATGAGGCTTTTTATACTTACAAAAATGCAATTGCATTTTCTCCTGGTTGCAAATAACTACACTAGACAACAAAATACCCCATCCAGCTCTGGGACCAAAGTGAGAGGACATGATCATAGAACCATTAAAGTTGTAAAAGACCTCCCAGATCATCAAGTCCAGCCTGTGACCGATCCCCACCTTATCAACCAAGGTGTTTCTTGGACACCTCCAGGGATGGGGACTCCACCATCTCCCGAGGTGGCCAATGTCTACAACCCCTTCCATGAGGAAATTCCTCCTGATTTCCAACTTGAACCTCCCATGATACAGCTTGAGCCCATGTCCTCTTGTCTTGTCAAACTGAAGTTGAACTTTGATTTCCAGATCCTTCACCAAATGCCAAGTTATCAGAGCAGTACCAACCAAAAGGATTTTGCACAACTGGGCACTTTCACACCTCCACAGTGCCAGTACTGTGTTACAGACAAGATCCTGAACTATCAGTATTAGAGACACCTGGCCTTGGAGGGAGGTGGGCATGACCAGCAGTAGAGATAATGTTTCATAACTCTCTCAGATATTTCCAGGATAAACTTTTATTCTGTACAGGGCATCACGGAGGAGCACAGAAGGCAGGTACAGCATCACTCTGGGTGCAGCAATCCTATCCCAGCATATGGGAGCACCCAAAGGATCTCCTTGTGCCATATGTGGGGCTCCAAGAAAGCCATCCCTGGAATACATGATGACAGAGGCAAGAAGACTTTGCTGCCAGCAGTTTACACACCCCCAGGAGCACTTTGCACACACGCTAGCAGGCTCTTCCACAGACAGGAACTGGGGCCAACTACATGAACATGTCCTCACTCCCTGCTGGAGCTGCAGCCCCGTTCTGATCACGAGTGCTTCTGTAATGAGTTCATTAGCCCTTCAACACACCAGCTACTGCAACCTCACTGCTCCCCTCAGTCTGCAAGGATCCTGAAACCTTAAATCCAAGAGAAACATGAGGTGCCCAGTTCATGCCACAAATCTGCTTTTCCTGAAATCTGGCAGAAATGGTAATTAGTGCGCTTAATCATTTCACTCCCAGTAATGCAACCAAAAGCTTTTGGGGAATGTGCTCATGGATCACTTTGGGTTGACATAGTATCTAAAAAGGATGCAGCGTGGAGAAGATTCCTCAGAGCCATTGCTGATGTGGGACTTAAAGGAATTCAAGCTCTATGCACCTTTCCATGACAGCCCTGCTCCACCCCCTGTCTAAAAGATATCCAAGCACTCAAACTACCAAAACCCCTTCCTACGGAAGCTTCCCAAGTTTCAAAGGTGCTGGCTTTCAGATCCTTGTGTACAAATCCCTACTTCTCTTCTGACAGCCTCTTGCAACAAGGAAACAAGGGGAAAGGATTCATATTGTAAAAATAAAATTTGGAGCAACACAAAATGCTGCGCATCTTATCAGAATACATAAATACACAAAATAAGGCTTTTAACAGCACAAGATGTCATGCCCAACCAGATATAATATAAATGCAATCTTGTGATGTATTTTGCTGGTGTAGGTAAAGGTTATATGAGAACAGCTCCATTTATTTTCTCTCTCTTAAAACTCAAACTTGTTTCCAAAGTCTCAGTTCTAATGAGATGTGAGATTTTGAACAGTATTCAAGTTAGCCCTTGGAGCTAGTCCAGCTTCAGAGGTAGTGCAATAGAAGAAGAGAGCAAGCAGATGTGAAAATACTAATGAGAATGCATTAGAATCTTGAAGGAAGAGGGGCTCATGAGTCTCATTCAGGGGTACACGAGTATCATTCTGACACTACTTTCCCTCTTTACTCTCCAGGATCGTTAGTAGCAAAGTCTAGCACTTTTCTGTCAGGCCAAATGTGCCAGCACACTGCCAGACAATTTTTGAGAATTCCCTGCTCCTCAGTAGTTAAAATTTTGTCCTTTGCAATTTCCAGATTTCTGACAGAACTCCTAGTGACAGTTGTAATAATATTCTGTAAAATGTTGTGGTGGTGATTCTTTGAATGCCTTTGTGGTTTGCTGTCCAGAGTTATAATAACCTATGCTTGCCCAGATATGTGTTCTCAACTTGGAAGCACTGGAGCAAGCATTTACTCTTCTTCCTGGGCAACTGCACGTGTGTGCCTGCATGCGCTGCTGAGCATCAGAGCAAACTCTCTCCAGGTATTTGCCAGGTGCTTCCTGGTCCCCAGGAAGTGTATTTTGGGGGTCACATTTCAGGGGAAGTGGGTGACTTGAGGTTTATTCCAAATAGTAGAATATACTGATGGGAATTATAGGTTGTTTCTGAGCCTCCTTTGAGTTTCATGTGTTTCTCTATCAGTTTTCTTCTTCCTTAATCATTTTATTGTAGAAACAATAATAGAGGGAAGAGAGGAGCAGGAGAAAAAGAAAATACAGCTCTGAGATTGTATGACAAGACTGAAGTGGCATAGCTACACTGAAATAAGCCTTGATAAGACAGCTTACTTCAGATACCAACCTTCATCTCAAGGAGTTTAATTCGAGTCACTGAGAAGGATGAGATACAATAGCCAGCTTATGTTAATATTTGCCTGGTCTCAGGTCTACACATATATGTCCTTGGTGAAAACTGCTGAGTGAAACTCTGAGAATCACATCAAAATCATATATGTATGGATGAGGCACCAATTTTAACTAAAATGGTGTGCAACTGAAAAGAGAACTCTAGGAAAAGCTAGACAGAATATCCCAAAACCACTCATAATCAGTCAGACCTTCTCTAGAGTTATTCTATACCTTATAAATCTTTTATATATACTTGTATCCATGAAGAAAACAACAGAGAAGAGAGATGTGAAATATGAATTTTTCTGGACTTAGTTTTATATAAAGAAACATATCCCAAGAAGCACTTTACAAAGTAATAAACTAGACCCCTGTAGTGCATGGATGCTATAAAAGCCAAGGTTTCTAGTCTGTGCCAAGGAAAGACTCCTATATATATTTTAAAAACTGGATCCCAGTCAGCTGAAATATTGAAAATAGTTCTAAAGATGGCAAGGAAAGAACTGAATTTAATTTGGGAAAAAAAATCCCTTATGGTTTGGCTGCACACAAACAATGCTATACTCCCTGAAAACCTGGCTTTTGAAATGAATTCATGCTCTAGAGGAAGGCAAAGCTGAGCATCCCCTCAGCAGTGACTGTGAGTTCAGCCTCACACACCAGTGTCACACCTAAGATTTGCAATACTGTGTATTCCCAGTACACACTGGGATTGTGGACTCTCAGGCCAAACAGTATTTTCACCCCATACCCACAGATTAAATCCTGTAAAGACAGCCTTTATTTATTCCACATCCCTTTTGACCATCAATATTAGAGCATTTCTGCATCTCTAACTTTAAAAGTGCACTAATGTTGGCCTTATATTTCTTGGATGCTAAATTACAAAATTGTCCTTAGGACAATTCAAAAACCGCATCAGAGACACCAAAATCCTGCAACCATAGAGCTGAGCACAATTTATGTGGAGCAGCCATGCAGAAAATCTTCCAATACCAAATTCTCTTCCTGATGTAAACTGTGCTTTGTCTCTTACCTCTTTTTATACCCTCTCCTGTACTTCTCCTCTCAAAAAGGGGATCAAGCTCTGCTAGCTGAAACTAGCCAGCTATGACCTGTTCTCTGTCCTTTGTTGTCTCTCTCCCTGGCCAGAATGGTCAGTCGCAGCCTGTCTGGGGCCAAACAAGCCACAGTCGCATAGCGGGTGTCTCTGGACTGAGCTTGGTTTGCTGAGCCACTCTGCTCACAGCTCCTGATCACACTTCCTAACACCCCAGTTGCCTTCTGGTTCCTGGATATGCTTCTCTCCAAGCTGTGATCCTCATACTGAGTGGCAAAAATGCTGCTGTGAGGTGATTAAATTTCAGACCAACTGAGGGGTCATGGCTTGGACCAACAGGACAGGTTGAGCAACAACTGGGCTAAATGCTGAACCTCCCAAGAACTGCCTCCCCCTCTGGCAGCCATCCTAAAGCCTGTTTCATCCTCCAGATTCATCTTTTCCAGACTTCATGGATTTCTTACTTTCTTCCTTTCAGTTGTTAGTCTCCTTCCTGATGAGTTTTTCCACCCCTTTCCTCTCCCTGGGGAACATGCAGGCCCTTCTCTGGCTGTCCCTCCCATGCCACCATCACTCCTCATCACCTCCCATCTCAAAACTCCTAGGACGGTAAGCTTGGTCTCCACACACAGCCAACAGGCTGAAAGTAAAAGTCTGACTTACTTACATAAACCCGTGCGCCCCAAACTGAGATTTTTCTGACAAGGTACATTTTCAGCTCACTTTTAATGGGTTTGGAAAGGAAAACGCAAAACTGAGAGATGTCACCCCAATTTAGAGCTTGCTTCAAGAAAGAGTTAAGCATGTCTTGGAATCCCTTTGTACTCAGAGAACATACAAGGGTGCTGGGCACTGTGTATATCCTGTGTTTTCTACATGTGTGATGTGGTCTGTTTAAATGTATGACCTAACTACAAGCTCTCCAAAGCCTGTATGCTTCCAGCTCTCCATGAGTTAAAGCCTCAGCTGTTACTGAAAGGGAAGCTTCTACTCTGGAAAGAGAAACTATATATAAAGGGCTCCAAATAAGCACAGAAAGAAAGAAGAGACACATTTAGCTTTAAAAAAAATAAAGAATTATTATTTCTATGCATATCTATATGGCTACATATAATCTTTTAAGCACAATTTCTTCCCTGCTCTTCATCTTCCTCTATTTCTTTTAACGGGGATAACTTTTCACAGCACAAGGATACATAAAGTAAAATCTTTTCCTTTTCTTTTGAACAAAATAAAAGGAAATCCAAACTATATGTTTCACAGTCCAAGACTAATATACCACTGGCAAGACGCCTCTGACACTTCACCCATGTGCGAGAAAGCAGGTTCTACCACAGCCTCGCAATACCATCGATAAATGCCATCAGTTTTTCCTCTATTCATTGCTTCAGATATCCATAGCTGTAATGGATTTGCTCAGAATTCTCTATCATCTCAACAGTCACCCATTTGTTATCCCAGAACACATCACTTCCGTGTGTAATAAGGAAGAAAGGGGCAGGTCACTCACAGTTCCAAGGAACTGAAGCAATAGAAGTAGTGCCCTCATGCTAGCTTCAACGTAAATTACTCCTAGAAAAACAAATCCAGTTACCCTCCAGGAATTGCTTCAGCTCAAGGGAGAGCTGGTGGCAACACTGGTGGTTCAGTATTACCTGAGAAAGGCCAGAATCGTTCATTCAGCATGCTGAAAATGTGCTGCTCACCTTTGGTGTTCTCTGGGCTGGGTCTCTTCTAGGCAAGGACTGCAGCCCCAAGAAGCAATACTATTTATTACCAACAAAACTACTTCAGCTGCCCCTAACTCCACTATCAGGTGTGCTGAAGAGAAGGACTTAGATTTTGGGGGTCAAACTGGAACTCTACTCCAGTTCCTGCCCTGCTGGGCCATGCAATTTGCTTGAAAATATTTATTCTCTGCCTTCTGCAGTTCTGCAGTATCTGAGAAATAAATCACCTCCCAGCAACTCCGGGTGCTAGTGGGCATGCACAGAGATTTGTGGTGGGCTCAACAGGGCCACTGACAATATAAACAGCTGCTGGAAATGCTACCAGGTCTGACACACAACTAGATATCTCTGGAAGACCAAGAGCAATGAAGAATCTGATCTTCAATTTTAATGGCAGTTTTTCTCCTGAGGGATTGTGAGATAAATTTGAAGGTGAAAAATCAATTTTAGGTTAAAATAAAATGTAAGCTGGGGTTCCAGAGTGTGTAACCACTATCTCTGAGAGCTTATTTTGGATCACACCACATGGGTCCGCCACCTGTCATCTTCCAAAATCCGTCCCATCATCTGAGCCCTCTACAATCAAGTAATGAAAATTATGTATCTTAAAGTGCCATATGAACATTAAAAATCAGTAGATCAAAGTAGAATCTAGGACAAAGAATAATGTTTTCCTCTTTTAAAAAATTTATTCCGGGAAATTGTATGGCTCAGGGGCTTGGTGTTGGGATATGGAGCCTTTCATCACTGATCCAAACATGACCCAAGTCAGTAGTGACCAAAAAAATGGTTACTGGTTGGCAGAAGCTTTGTGGCCTAGAGTATTTGAAATGAGTTGATGGTCTTAATCCAGTTCCCAGTGGATGACTATCCACATCACAGAAACCATCACCACAATTGGCACCCTCTTTGGCAGCCTTGGCAGTTTGGCCAAGGATTAAATAAGTACAGTGACTGAGCCACCCGCTTATGCCTAGCTAGAGGTTGCCCCTCTAGGTCATGGATGAGACATGAGGATGGGGTGGAGTGGGGAAGCTCACACACCCTCTGCTTGTGCTGTGCTGGTTTTGTGGGTAAGAAGAGGAATTCATTTTCCAGGGCTGTGATTCAGGCACCCTTCACAAGCAGTATATTCATACACATCTGTTTAATTTTAAAAGGAGCCTGAAACTGAAAGAATTTCAGGATTTTTTCCTCAAAAAGTATGGCACCAGATTAATTTCTGGGGAATTCATCCAAGTCAGGGTAGTTATGCCTGGACTGCATTTAACAAAACTCACACAACCAACCTGTAAAGTGGCTCTGCTTTGAGAAACATTCCTTTTGCTGTGCTATGTTTTCAGTCAATACTTCAATTATCTCACAAGATATCTTACAGTGTATATAATCTGTGCCAGCTATCAGAAAGCTACAGCTGATTTCTAATTAGGTATACAATGGCAACTATAATGTAAGAGAATATCTGATACACCTCAAATAATTCTGTCTGGGCAATACAAAGAAAAGCGGGACTTTGGTTAGTGCTGAAAGTTGCTTTTCAGTTTTGGAGAGGTAAAATGCACCAGTCTCTCTTTCCAAAAAACAGTACTCTCCTAACAAAATACTATGAGCTAAATCCTGAAGTTATTCAGGCAATGGTTGGGAGGAACCAAAGTTTAAATGTCAGCTTTAGGCAGTACCTAGCTGGCTGTGAGCAGGGCAAATAGCACAAGCTTTGTATGTGCTTCCAAGACACAGAGCCATCCTCCCCTGCTGGCAGGTCACGCAGACAATGCTGGAAGAACTTTCCTGCACATTGCAGGAGAGGCTTCCCCAAAGCTGCAGCAAGACTTGGCAGCACTTTAAGCCACTTCTTGACTGTCTCATTTCTTATCTCCTACAGCACTGCAGCAAACATGGCAGGCAATGACAGCTCTGCCCAAGGAAAGACACAGAGAACAAACTCCACAATTCACTGGAGGCCCCCCTTTCCTGCTCACCTCCATGACAGCCAGAACACGTCACTGTCTGTTGGACTTTGCTACACCAAGTCTTTAATAAGAAGGTGTGACTGATTCAATCCCTAGCTTCTACACCAAGAGTAAGACAGCAAGGCAAGCAAGCCTGGGACATCAAGGCATTTTCAAACTACAAAAAGGAACTGTCACTTGCTCTCTCCTGCAGCATGGCCCTCGTATGTTTAAGATTTAAAAGACTTTCTTGCAAAATGGAAATTCCAGGAAGCAAAAGTGGTGAACTCCTAAAAGGTTCCTCATCTGTTGCACACAAAGTGGAGCATCTTGTCCAAGGGAGCCATTTCATTGTTTGCACCTGAATCAATGCTCACATTAGTGGGTCTTCCTGAAGGGAAGATCCAGATTTGGAAATAAGCAGAGATCAAAGTGGTGAGAAGTAGCAGCTCTTCCCTGTTAGTTGGAGGAATACCCCTCAGCCCTGGGCATCCACATGTTTCTCCCATGCCAACCAATGTTAGGTGTGAAGAGCACCCTAACAGAAGTACTTGACCCAAACTGAACAAATTTCCTAATTGCAGTAAGACAACACTTGAGGGTGTGGTTACTACAGAAAATCACACCCATGGACTGATCAGGAGCACCTGGCTGCACCTCATGACTCCTAATGGCCCAGGGGCACAATTATGTCATCAGGTGCCACCTGCCAAGTCTTGTTGCTGAGGAACTGGCTTTGGCATACTTTGTAGCAGGGGAGAGGAAAGGAGCACACAGGGCCAGGTATACATGCTTGTTTTAAGTGCATTCCTTAAATGTGAGTATTTACACCAAAAGGATACCTTGGCTCTGCTCAGAAGCATGTCTGCATTTGGGGGTTTCAAAGGAAGGAGCAAGCTGTTGTTTCTGAATCCTATCCTGCACCTCCACACCCTTGGCACAGCTTGCATTCTGTGTTACTGGTTAATGGACATCCCTGAACTTGCAGTCTCCATCCACAGCTTTTCCAGACACTCAGTGCAGCCTACAAGAGTCCCAAAGAGACAAACAAGCCTGGAAAACTTCTTGACTGGCAATTTTCAAAATGTTTTGCCCTTTTGCTCCAAAGAGAAGACAAAGGCACAGTGAGATGCAGACCGTATGACTTCCAAAGTGCTGTGATCATGAAAACTTCATACTGACTTCAAAGTCGACAGCATGTGTCTGGGTGAGGCTGTGCCATGCATGTCACCACTGCATGCAAGTCCTTCTCATCTTCCCTGCTCTCTTTCATCCTAAGTTCAAGATGTGAAGCCTAACCTCAACACAACAATTAGTGGATCATGGCCCAGGAAGAGAAGATAGAACAAACCTCTGCCTCTGTGAGGGCTGTGGAGCTTCTCTGGAAAAATGAAGATATAAAACACATGACAAAGCTCCATGCCTAGAGGTAAGTTACTCTCGGTCGAAAGGATCTGTCTAGGGAACAAATTTTTAGAGATTAGCCTAATCCAGACTCTGATGACCTTTAGGTCATAGTGCAAGAACTTCCTCTTTGATACATCTTTTACAACATAACCAGAGTGACATTGACAACAATAACCTGACCCCATCCCTCCCCTCAGAAGCACCTACCCTGGGCAAAGCTCCCCAGAGACAGGAGGCAGAGGAACAAAAGATTCCAGGGAGTCTACTAGGGATGTGCCAATCTAATTATTGTGGGCAGTGCCAATATAAAAAGCTAACCAAAAACTGTAAAGCTAGTTGATGTACCCTTTAGGCCATGGGAGTGGAGAAAAAGTAATTTACTGTGAATCAGATGAGGCCATATTTATTTGCGCTTCCACCTTCAGCCCTCTTGATAGCATCAAAGTCCACTGGGTTTGAAACTACCCTGAGAGATTTAGCAGTAGTCCACAGCAGCAGGGAAGGGATTTAAGTCCCATCCTTTGCTTCTTGCTCACTGTGCTGCAGCAGAGCTGTTCTCCATCCAGCAAAATCATCCTCTTCTTTAAGGCTCAGCACAACAGATCTGATTCAGGAATGTTTCCCTTCCTCTTCATTCCCCTTGAATTTCTCACCCTGAGTCATCAGGCTACAATATAACTTTAATGTGGAAAGTTTTGTGGGTATGTTTTGTTTTCTTTTAACTTCAGAAAAGAAAAGGTGCAACCAGAGGGGAAAAAAAAGTGTCTCATGGTTGAGAGGACTCTTTTGACCAAGGAGTCACATGGCTCCCTGGCGAGCAGCCAAAGGAGTCATGAGAGATGTGGCCATTCCCCTCAGCACTCCCTTAACCATGTCCTGCCTGCTGCCCAGCACACCAGCAGCCACCTCATACCCCAAGGCCAGCAGCTCTCCGTGGCCAAGTCTTGTTTCATGCTGCCCACAGTGGCCATCTGGCTCCCAGGGTAGAAGGCACTGTCAGAAATGACGCTCATGACTTTGGTGAGCAGCCCTCTCCCCTCCATGACCTCTCCCCGAGGCCATGCTTGGCATGGTGGTGAAGAGGGTGATGGTGACGCCGTGTTTCAGATGAGACACAATCCCAGTCTTTGCTGCTTGTGATCAGAAAGAGTCACTGAAAGTAATGACACAGCACTTACACTACATTTTCTCTTTCCAAAGTGCTGTGGCAGCTCTTGCTCTCCTGCCCCTCCCCTACCTTCAAGCCTTGCCAGTGCTGTTATTGCCCTATTAAAGCTGTGGGAAACTGAGGCAGGCAGAAATCACGATACTGCTATTCAGCATCTCAGACATTGGCCCAGTCTCGGACCATTCCTGTCTTCACCACAGAGTGAAACCCACCATGGGAAAGTGCAATCTTTAGAGACAGTTGGCCCTAGCCATGGTCCAGATCAATTAGAGATGTGCTTGGGCTTTTTCAGGTGCTTTCCTGCCTTGCTGAAAGGAATGTCAGGACTCGTGCTGATCCTGCATGTCCATACAGCTCCACTGGGTGCTGCACAGCAGCTGCTGCATTCCACCCCAGCAGTGAGGGAAATGATCCTTGCCCAATTCACTAGAATACTGTTAGGATTAATTCACTTACAATCCTTGAATGAAAGAAACTGTTATTAAATAGTAATAACATTTGATAATTATGTCTCACTTCAGCCAGACTAGGAGGGTGGATATGATATCCAGTTCCGGTACTGCACTTTAAAATTTTTAATTAGATACAACTCAAAACATTTCCAAGGCCCTGTTACATGCAGATAGTGGTTTTTATCTTTTTGGCTTATGCCTACTTCCAGCTTTGAAGCCTGGGCTGCTCTGCTATACCTCACATGCAACAACAAATGCTGCAAGGCTTTTGATGTGCTTCTCCCCTCAAAAATTTGAATAAGATTTTGGACTTACATCTGATCTTGCTGATTACAAAGGCCATGATTCTTTCAGTGGCCCATGAAAACCCATTTTGGGGTTTGTCTAGCATAGCTTTCTATCAGTATTGTCTTTGCTGTGTGTTCCTGTGAACTATGGCCAGATTCCCTATAAAGTGCATAAAATGGCAGCCTGTGTCAAGGCTGCATTCAAAAGGATATGGTGAGAACAAGGCTGGTGCTGACTTTCTGTTTGGTACTCTTCCTGATTGCACTGGACTGACTCCATTGGCTGCAGCAGAGTCACTCCTGCTTTATTAGCTTGCTGAGCTGTGGATATGGCCTTAGAAGAGAGAAGCCTTAGGCTCTTAGTGCTTAAAAGACAAGTTCTAAGAGCTTGCCAAAATGCTACACAGTGATGGCCATCCAGAATGAAATTATTTCAAATGCCTTTGTTGTGTATTCCAAGTACGTGCTGGTGGAGATGCAACTCGCCAGCATTACTTTTTCATCACAAATCTGCCAGTGAAGTCCGCAGAGTTCCATCAGCTTTGAAAATGGTGCCACTGCCCAGTAACAGTGCGGCTGTACTTCAAAGAAAACATTTGGGATGCACAGGGACCAGTGAACTTAGTGCCACTACATGGGGGAAATTCTTCTGCCACCCGACCCTCAATTCTGCCCTCACTTGCACACTTGCTATACCACTGATGTCTTTTTTCTCCTTATTAGCAACTCAGGGTGAAATCTGACCTTGGACAAAGAGCTGAAACAAAGACTGTCACCATGATGATTAAGTGGGATTTTTGCATAAACGTGAAGTTTATCCTTTTTTAAGGGAAATCTGATCCACAAGCATAGGCTGAAACAAAAATAAACGTTCAAAACTGTAACTGTGATACGGGTACAAACTGTATGCACTATTAAAATGATTTCCAGGAAAACAAGATACAGTAACTTTCTGATTTACTCTGTCTTGAGGTCTTCTAGAGAAGGTATGATTTGCTGTAAAATAATTAGTAGATGATAATCATCTTGCTGTCAGATCCTAGTGGAAGAAAGATGTTTTTATGATAAGAGCAACTATTTGGCCTTTACTATGTTAACTTCAGAAAACCTGCCCATACTCCATTAGAACTGAACAAGGCAGTGAACTTTCAGCTCCATCCAGAAAACTGATTTTAGGAAGAATGCCCAAGAGGAAAGCATAGAAAAAAACAACTCAACATGTTATCCAAAGGTTTGTCCTAAAAACATTTTGGCAGTAGCGGAAGGGAGGAGTCATAGAAATGCATCTGGACAGGAAAACCTACTGAGCAAATATTTAAGTCTCTGTATCTAGAATTTCTTTCCATTTTTGCTAGTTCAGTACATGCAATGTTCCTTAGGCATGTGTTACTAGCAAATGCAAATATATAGGAATTGTCTTGGCAAGAAGTAAATAGCAAGTCCTGTGCAGCTCTCCACAGTGGAGGAAAAAAATATCCTTCTACATCTGGGGGAGGATTGAAGGGACAGTAAAAGAGGAGAGGGTTCTAATAACCCTTAAAAGACTGAAAGACGTTCTCCAGAAATGTGCCTTCCTTGGCTTTTCTTCCAGAGTACTCCTGTGCCTACACTCCTGGACTTTCTTATACTCCTACTTAATTCTGGGCTTGTAAACCTGAAGCTTTTGGAGACACATTTCTTCAGCTCATTGATAGGGTATTCACATGTGCATGGCACAATTCCAAAACAAAAAATTCATTGAGATTTTGCTTTTCAGTCATGCTTCTCACAGAGAGAGGCCTGTCTGGTTCTCACAGACCTCTTCCATGTAGAGTTTTACTGCACTACTATGCAAGTTACAGTTACAGTAGGTTGGGGAGATGCTCTACAGAAGGGCAGTGGAGCATCAAGGGGGGAAGAGCAAAAATAAGGAGAAGAGCCAAGCAGACAGGCGAACCTGGAGTTGCAAAAAGCTATCTGTCAGGTAATTAACAGGTAGACGTGCTTTGCCAGCAGCCATGAAAGGCACCGGTGAGAGTCCACCAAGGGTAAAACAACATGCAAAGGTTGTGGGTTGAAGAAATTGGGCTTGCAACATTAACCAGCTCTGCAATGCATGGTGTCAGCACATCTGTAGAACTCCTTTGATCTACAGCTGGTTCCAGGTTTTTGTTGCTTGGGGTAACTTGGGAGGACTAGAAGGTTAAACTGTATTTTGGGGTTAGGAGGGTCTCTGCATTTCAGCCCCAGTTACGCAGTCCTGTGCACTGAGAAAGCCCATGACACCATTCTACCCTCAGCATGCTATATTGCCAGGTACACATGGTATGTTTTTCCCATTGCAAAAAAGGAGTTTTTCAGTCTAACTGCACAATTGCAGGTCATTTTGTTTAGCTCTTTAACTTCTCTTCTGAGGTCTAGCCTTGTTGGGTGTTTAACATAAAAACGTACCTCTGTTCTATCTTACCTATTCATCTGAATATTTCATATTGCTTTGTACCCACTTTTTATATTATGTTAGTAACACAACATATGTACTAATTCCATGTTGTCATCCTACACATTCTGGGTGCTGCCACCTTTCCTTATGAATTCTGAAGTAATTTTTTTTTTCAATTTCAAGGTGTGCTAAACATCTAATTTCTGGAACCTGACTGTTTCAAAGGATTGAGAGAGCTGCCTTCATCCAAATGCATTTGGATTCAAGGATATTCAGGACTCAAGTGCTTGAGCTAGACCCTGGCAGGGAGAGGAGTGGCCAGTCACAGATTTACCAGAACTCTCTGGTTTTAGAAAGGGAATTTTATTCTGGGTTTCACAGTGAAATGCTGAACTTTACCTTCTAGAGCTGCCAAGAAATAATATCACATTCTCCCATCATTGTGTAGCTGCTTCAATACATGGAAATATCCTGTCTTAGGCAGATAAGCCAAGCTTATAGCAGTTCAGCATAAAAATATCCTTTATCTTTTCTTCTGAGCAAAAGCATCAGCTTTGGATGAGCCTGAAAATACTTGATACCCTTTGAAGATTCACCTGTTCTGTCTATAAGCAAACACATCTCCGAGGGATGGTAAAGTGGAAGGAAGTCCTATTCCAAATCCTTTTAGAGAGGATTATTATTACACTACCATGTAAAAGGAGAATCTAAAAATCTCAACAGCACTCTCCTTGGGCATTATACACTGCATAACTAGAGGCTGAGAGAGCAAGCTTACCCTAAAGTCTCAGTTATAAAATGAACAAGATGCGAAAGTGGGGAAATGATGGATTTACACTGCAGTTCAGTGACTGAGCCAGAGACAATCCCATTCCCATAATAGCCACCCTAATCACAGAGGCTGATCCTGCCCTGATCTAACCAGGATGAGAAGAGTGAGCCAGGCCTGTGTAACCTTGACTGCACCACCTAAAGTAGGAGCATCAGCCATGCTGATTGGCATTGCAGGTAAACTTGTGCCCACTGTCCCCTTGAAGGCTCTGCCTCGCAGAGCAGCTGGGTTGTTCTCTGCCTGTGCAGCTCCCTCCAGCACTGACAGATTAAGAGGCAAACTCCAAGGACTCTCTCCAGCAGTCCTAATCTTTAGGGATGAGGCATGACCACTTTCCTGCAGGCATATGAACAATCTGCATTCCTTCTAATCTGCTTCCCCCAAGTGTGGAGAAACCCTACTGTTAAGGATATGGAATTGTAAGGATGTGGAAGAACCAGCAGTACAAATGCAAAACATGCAGAGGATTTTTCTTCCTCTACATTTCCTAACAAAGCAGCGACATCTACTCGCCAGTATAAATTATTTGCTGTGTTATGGTGTTAGAAAATGTATCTGCTCTGGAGATTTGTGCTGCTATTAGTACATACACACACTCTCTCTTATGAATTATTCCAAATCACTTTACATCAAATAGCTAAATTAACTGTGTCTATGTGCTAGCAGATAATCCCCAAAATCAGCTTCTTAAGAACTGACTCTCACGTGCTGGTGAATGCATCCAGCCCTAAAGAAGATGAGCAGTGAAAGGGGTGCACCAATGGAAAACGGACATGCACCATCTTCTTTAGAAGCAGCTAAATATGTGTATGTGTACAGACACATGCACACTCCCACATGCACTGCAAGAAACAGTGCCAGTGTTTTACATAATCCTGGCATTTAGACATTTATAATAATTACACCAATATTATTTAATGGCAGCTTTATACTTTAAATGTTGAATTGGATTACCAAAATATGTCCAGCATTAAAATACATCAGCAATTGGAGCCACTGTCAGTTTTCTTTTTCAGAGAGTCAGACACATTTCTTCTGGTTGTAAAAATGTTTGCAGTGCTTCAGGCCAAAGGTTACCAGGCAAGCACACTGAAGAAGATGACTTTATCAGATAGCACACTTACAATATAGAAATCAGTTTTATAAAGGAGTTGGTTCTTTAATTTTGGATTGACTATAATTTGACGTTCTTCCCAGCTACTGCACACAAAACACTGAGGTGTGGTGCCCTTTTCATTTCATTTTACCATTGTCTTTTCCATTCTGAAAACCCCGTTTCATCACGATGGGATTTCTCCTTGACAGGTTTTCTCGAAGAATAGCGGCATCATCCCATCGCCCCCGGCCTGCATTCCCCGCACCAAGAGTGACTGAGCACAGACACCCTGCACTCCGTTTGCTCGCCCGCTGAAACTCGCCCCCTCTATCCCTGAAGGAGCAGCAATGCAGAAGCTGATGAGTCGTTCCCATAGCCAAAAGATGATAGAGATCTCGGGGAAAATTAACATAACCATTGACAGTGCCTGAAAGCTCACTAAATAGCAGCTTTGGAAGCATCCTCCCCTCCGGAGAGAGGAGAACGAAGGTAGCAGAAACAGACACTCAGACACCGGCAGATAATGCTCCAACAGGCTCTACTATGCTTTAATCTTCAAAAGCTACCATTAGTGAGCCAGAGAAGTATATTTTCACACCAGACAAACACCACAAGCTCAATAGGCTAGTCTCTATTAAGCACTGAAATAACTCCTCTTTCTTTTCACTTCCTACGGGGAGTGAGGCGAAGCACCGCAGCCCGTCCGGCTCTCCCGCCGCTGCTGCCGCACTGTGGGAGGGATGGGGGGGACATAGCGGAGACGGAGCAAGTGTGGCCGGGAGCTGGGGCCAGGGGTGGCGTGGAGGGGAAGCGGGGGGGCGGGTCACGGGCACCCTGTCCCCGGCGGCCCCGTGCGCTGCTTTCTCCCCGGGAAAGCAGCCTGCTCCGTCCCTCCGGAGTGATGGATGGAGGGAGGTGCGCGTCGCTTTGGGGCTCCGCTTTGTTGGGTTTCACCTCCTGATCCCTTTCGCTTCTGCTCTGCTGGGCTGCAATAGCCACCTCGGCTGCGGCTCCGCGGGTCCAGCTCCGAGTGACCTGCCGCGGAGGGGATGAACTGGGGACGGCCCAGGGAAAGGCGAGAGAGCATTATTTATCCACCACAACTTCTCATTGTCGCTGGGCAGCGCTCAAAAGATCCCCAAGCAGTTGGCTTTAAATAAAGCAGGCATTGCTTCCCTTGTATTTCCCCTCAGCAGTCGCCTTAGTATTATTATTATACTTCTATAGCTTTTGCTTTCGGACCTTATAATTATGTCACACAGCAAGGGAAACCGCCAGCATCCCAGCATCTGGTGTGCGGTTGAAAACTTTTGTTTTAAGATTTGAACTATTTATAGAAGGAAAACTTTGTAGCATAGTAATTTCCTACGGTTTTGAGAAAAATATGGCTACGCTTATATTAAAAGGGTGTATTTATTTATTTATTACGACTCCTTCCTCCTGTCTAAAAAAAACCAAACCAACCAACCAAAGATAGCTTTTTTACAAGCTATCGGTCACCTACGCAGCAGACATATCCCTCCTGTGAACAGAAACAGGCAGCTCTGGCTGAATTAATCTAACGTGCTTCCATAAATCTAAGCGCTTTTAAAAATCGGTGGCCAAGACATGTGCATTTCATTAAGAATTAAGAATGCAGAAATAGGCTTTTAGTTTCTTTTTATGGGTATGTTTATTCCTCCTTTTCTCCCATAGCAGTGGGATATGTTTTCTCCATAGCCCACAGAAAATAGACGGACACACACAGAGAGGAACACACGCACACGTGCTTGTTGATGT
Source organism: Rhipidura dahli (assembly GCA_013399225.1). Taxonomy (NCBI): domain Eukaryota; kingdom Metazoa; phylum Chordata; class Aves; order Passeriformes; family Rhipiduridae; genus Rhipidura; species Rhipidura dahli. The sequence continues at coordinate 142,711 of VXAC01005233.1, read as the reverse complement.
GCATGTGTTTGTTCCTGTGCACGCATACAGAGAAAAAAACCTGCATATATATTAATCCACATACAGTTCAGGGATAGGACCTCAAATTTGCGTCCGTCGGGGCACAAAAAACTGAGGTCGGCATGGGGGTGGGAGAGTAAGGAAATCCGTCCTGCCGCGGCAGCAGAGATAAATGCGGGGCCGGGGGTGCCGAGGCGGGGTTCCCCATCACCGACAGAGGTGAACCCCTCTGCCGCAGCCCCGGCAGCCTGAACCGGCTCCAAACCGCCCCTGAGCTCCCCCGGGCCCGATCCCTGCGTTCCGGCACGGAGACTCTTGCCGTATCTCCGGGGCTGGGGGGATGCTCAAGGGAGGGAGAAGGCTCCCCGATTTTAAACCGGCTCCCTCCGCCGGGTACCTGCCGGCCCCAGCGCCCTCCTCTCCGCACGGCTGCCCCGCGGCGCGGTCAGGTCTCCTCCGGAGGGTAGGAGAGCAGAAGCCTTTGACAGCTCCCCGGCAGCCCCTCCGGACTCCGGCTGCAGCCCCGGACGGACCCGGCTCCCCTCCGGCCGGCGCGGGGACCCCGGCCGATCACCCCCGTCACCCTAACGCGGCGGCCGGCGGGCACAGAGACCTGCCGGGGGACCTGCAGAAGAACCACGGCGGACAGTATCTCCGCAGCCCGCACGGACTAGCCCAGCCGCTTCTTACCCACCGAAACGATAGATACAGATATAGATATTAAAAAAAGAGACCGAAATTCCTCGCAGTCCCACCCACCGACTCTCATTTCCCCCACCCCTACCTCCACCCCCTTCCTCACAAGGAAAAGGTCCTGGAGCCAGCTCTAACTGCGGGACTGGAGATCCCTCCGGAGCGAAAGCAGCCGGCCGGCGAGCGCCTCGGCGGCGGGGGCTCTCCGCGGGCGGCCCGGGTTGGGCGCTTGCCGCCGGCTGCGGCAGCCCCGCGCTCCCCGGGATCTCCGCACACCAACAGCCTTCCCCCGACGGGCGCGAAGCGATGCCCATCTCCGGTTTGGCAGGAGGAGGAGTCGGGGTCGGAGTCCCCAGGGGAGACGCCGGCCGCTCCGCGTCCCGTTGCCCCGCCGCCCTCCCAGGTGCGCCGCCCCCGCTGCAGGCACGCCGGGCCCCGGCCTCGCCGGCGGGGCAGCCCCGGGAGTTACCTGGCGGTGCGTCCCTTCCCCCGGCGGGGTCCGACCAGCAGCGCCAGCACCGCCACCAGCACAGCATCTCCTCCTCCTCCTCCGCCGCCACCACCACCACCATCCTCACCACCACGCACCGCACGGAGCTGCCGCCCGTGCTGACTTCTCCCGGCTCCCTCTGCTCGCTCGCTCTGCACATTGCCCCTAGATAGCTGCTAGCGGGGGCATTGCAAATAGAATTTGAAAAAAAAAAAAAATCTGGATCACTTACAGGTAACTCCCACTGGTAAGGATGAGGAAAATCTGAGGGTAATACACTGAGAGTAACACACTGCGAGATGAAAAAAGGATCATGGCTGAATCCCGTTTAAACTCTTGAGTTCGCTTCCTTGGTTATTCCTTTCTGGCCCCCCCTGGTCGTAATTCCCCACCCTTTTTGGTGTCAGCTGTGGCTTGAATCTGAGTTGGAATCCAGTCCCTTGGGCTTGGGGGGGCTTTGTCTGTTTGTTTGTTTGTTTGTTTGTATTGTTGTGTGTAGTATTCCCCTGGTGCTAATGCTGCTCCCTGTGCAGAGTGTGTGCTGCTGCTGCTGCTCTCGCTGCTGCTGCTGCCTCTGGGCTCCTGCCTGTCATGTCTCAGTGGTTGGAAGTTGTTACAGTGGGTTCTTGTGTTGGAATGAGGATGGTTTAAGGGATTTGGATGGTAGAAAGTGCCTCTCTCTCTCCCTCTCTCTCTCTCTCTGTAACTCTCCTGAGACCCGGGGCTGCCATTGGGCAGTCAGTCACTGCAATCCGCCTACTTTTTTTCTCTCCCTCTCGGCTTTTTTTTTTTTTTTTTTT
>VXAC01005233.1:112208-131524 GCA_013399225.1 Rhipidura dahli | reverse complement strand
GGCCGGGGCGGGGGTGCTGCGGTGCTCGGGGCGGCCCCGTCCCGCGGGTGCTGCGGAGCGTGCGGGGCGGCCCCGTCCTGCCGGGCTGGGATGCGCTCAGGAGCTCCGGCGCCGACGGGACGTGCAGACCGCCTTCCCCGCCGCCGCTGTCTATGGGAGCGCAGCACCTGGGAGCTGCTCCTGCGCTATCTCCCCGTCTTCTGCTCGTGCACCCGCGCACAAACCCGGGCGTGCCTCCGGAACCGGCGTGAGGCCATATGCAATCACCGGCTAGGGAAATTAGGAGGAGTGAGGGACTCAGAATCACAGCTCTTACAGGTCTCCTCTACAGACCCCTCGTGACTGCCTGTTTTCTCACAAACCCCATGGAAGTGGGAATACAACTCATATTGTCTCCATCTTCTCAGCGACTACATGTTCACCATCAGATTAGTACATCCCACTTGCTACTGCGAACTAGTGAGTACTCTTTATACCGACCCAAAAAGTTTCAACAATAGAAACTAGGCTAGATTGTAGCATCGTTTAGAGGGCAAAAATTTTCTGTATTTTTGACTCTTACTCCACTGTTATCTTCAGCTAATTGATTTGAAGATCCTGGACTGGGGGGAAATGATAGATTTTCATCCCTTCAAATATCAGTTTGACTACTCCTGAAAACTTAGGCTGAGGATAAGAAGATTTAATGAAGCTTAATAATCCTGTGATTTAAGAAAAAAACCCTGTAGAATATTAAAATGGTTAATTCTCACATTAAGAGAGATTCACCTAATTACTTTACATGCAAAATATATAAAGCCCATTGAATTACTTTAAACAAATACCACCTTAGTAATGCTAAAGACTTTCTGGACACAAGGTAATATTCCTAAATACAAAAGCATTGGTAGATGTGGGATGAAACCATTTGCTGAATGCTCTTCTAGTGCACAATTCTTATTTTTTACTTATCCAAAACAACTGGCATATCAGGGGAAATAGTCAATTGAAAATTCAGAAATTCACTTTCTCAGCCACTGACTTTCTGCTGACAAAGCTCAACACCCACACCTCCAAAACCTGCCAAAGGAGAGGTCACCTACACACACTTCTGCTAGTCCCCACACCACCCCAAACCTTTTGATGAAGTGGTTTCTGTGGTAAAATATTTCAAAGCCCTTTTGAGCTTCAGCTTTTCCAATCCACCACAAATGCATTTACCCTCACTCCAACTGGAAAGCCTTTTCCTTCACCTAGGGAGGAGAATCCAAGTGACCTTCAGAAGTCACCGGTCAGGCTGTGAATCTGAAAGCTTAGTCAACAGGAGGTAACTACCAAGGTGCTGGTACTCGAAGGTAACTGAGGTGTGCATCTCTTAAAAAAAATGAAGATGATGGGAATGAGATTCACTGGCCTAGGCATGAGTCCCATTTATTCCAGGCTGTGCCACAAGGGACACAGTGCTGTTTGTCTGATCTGGGGCTTATAGGGTTTCATGAACAGGGAACTTTGCCCAAGCAGGAGAAGCAACCCCCACAGTGTGAGAATCGCTTGCAGCCTGCACAGCTCTGTAAATGGAAGTATGAGCAAGCAGGACCAAAGGGGAAAGAAACTGTTGGTCACAGCTCACATCATCTTCCCTAGCATCTTTCCAAGTGTAGTGTTCAAAATCAGAGCAAATCCTGTGAAATTTCTGGGGAATGCAGACAACAGAAAATTACTCTGTGACAGGCCACTTTATATGCCTTTCTCTTCTTCCTGTATTGCTCAGATCAACCACTGGACCAGGAGCTGGACTTAGACGATTCTTGTGGCTCCCTTCCAGCCCAGGATATTCTATGATTCTGTGTGTGCTTGTTACAAGTCCCAAAGGCTTAACTACAAGGCAAATCCAGCTGCATTTATCCCAGCCAGCCACTCTCTGGCACTGTTGCTCCATAGCAGTTGTAGATAAAGGCCCCATATATCACTAATAAAACAACTGCACAAAAACATGCCTTAGGGGAAACACCCCGAGCATATGGGGTTAAAAAATAAAGAGCGGAAAAGAACTAACAGAAGAAAAAAAGAAGTACACAAAAATAGGCAAGATCTTACACACAATTTACGCATGTTCTTAACAAATGTACATGTTAAGTATATGCACTTAATACTAGCCTTTAATATTTTGTACATATGTTACCAGGCCTTCACACATGAAGTCTTTCCTTAAATCACCCTAGTTCATTTACCCACCTGCTTCCTAGGTCTAAGATGTCCCTTCTTTCTGAGAGACTCTCTGATGTCAGAGTTTTTTTTAGACTCAGGATGTCCTCCAGTCAGCTTCTGATGCTGAGATGTGCTCTCAGTCATCTGGTCTTTGAGCTGTGATTCAGCAGAAGGGTTCCAAACTCATCTGATAAGAGATTATGTTTTTGGCATGTGCATCTGGCATGGTGTCCAGCACAGCACCAATTAGTGGCAATAAAATCTGCACCAAAGTCAAGGTTTGAATCTGGTCTTAGGTAGTAACTGACCTGTCCACTGCTCTCTTAGTTCTTCTCTTACTTGGTACTACACAAAACAGCATCTGGTCACATTTTTGATTACCACTGGCTTTCGTCTCAGTTCTTTCCCCATTTGTCTCCCTCTTTTTCTTTCCTCTCTTTTACATCTTATTGCCTGGAATATGTTCCACTTTCTCAAGCTATCTGTCTTCCTATAATTCCCAAGCCTGTTAAGACTCCACCAGTTTAGGAGACCCTAATTAGATTAATAAGTAACTAAGTTGTCCATGCTCATGCTTCATGTGTTTCATATTTACAGGTAAATGCTGGTTTGAAAATTTCTGTTTACGTGTTTCATCCAAGCTAAAAAGCACTGTTCAAGCAGAGGTAGGGCACACGTCTGGGATATCAGCATGAAATGGAATTAACAGACTTTCTCACAAACTCCTCCCTTGTCAACTGTAGCTTCACTGGACTTTATATAATTTTAGGTTCTTTCTTCTGTTCTTCATGAACTGACTTATTACTTCATTAACTGTATTACTTTGAAAAATTCTCTGCAGAAGAAGGTTGTGGTGTTAAAAAGGAATGTGACTCAGCAGTAACATACGGTTGCAAAAAAAGAGAAATACTATGAATAAAGAGGCATGTTGTGTGGGAATGAACATAGTGCTGTTCTGTTACTCTGCAGCAGTAGGAAGTCCAGACTCATGTACGAAATCATCTTCTGGGCAATGAACTTCAATAAGTACATTCATAGATCAGCTGGAGATGATCCAGAGGTGAAGAACAGAAAGATGATCCACTCCAACAATGATCCATGAGGAAAGGTTGAGTTGTTTTATTTTACAGAAACATGAACTGAGCAGGGACAGTGTAGTCTTCAAATGTGCAAAAACACGTTGCAAAGACAGCAAGGTGAGGAATTGTTGTACTTGTGATAAATGGACTTGATCAGCAGTTAGACAAAATTAGTTTAATGGCAAATAGTACCAAGATTTAAGATCTGGTTAAGTAACCATCTACAGAAAATTAGTAGCACAGGATCCTACCATAGGCTACAAACATCCAGGTTCCTTTCAGACATGAGGCCTATGATTCTGCTTTCAACCACTGTATTGTGAAAGTTCCTTTCACCTTCATAAAGCATGATGAGATGCTTCCCATCTTCTTCTGAAAGGGTTTCAGAAAGCATCTAGCTTGATCTAGATCTAGAGGAGATGGAGTTTGCATCCAGGAGTTTAGAGGAACACCCAGAGCAATTGTCTCTAGGCTGTATTTCAGGAAGCAAGCCCTTCCATTCTATCTTGCAGAAACAAATGTTCTCCCTGGTCCTCACGACACAAACATCTAATGAAAGGAGCATTTACACATTTCTAATCAGTACAGCAATTCAGAGACTTAAGGTTTGAGACTGTAGATTTCGAAGTTCTGTGAACAACTTTTATTCCATGCTTCATATAATACAGTGAGACATCATCATTGAACCCAAGTCCATGACTTGCTTAAGGACCTAAAGAAGCCTACTACCAAATGAATGCAAACTAAGTACTGAGTTTTCCAAGATTTCTACTGGAATCAAGATAAAATAAATTTAGACTAGTAATTTAATCTGTAATCAGCAAGTTTCTATGCCCTACAACTACATATAATGGAACAAAGAAAAAATCAGGACTCAGAAGTATTTTTTGCTGTGATTTACATGCTCATTCCTGTTTCCTAATTATATTCTTAGACATGCCTAGGTAGGCAAACACCTTTTTAGTAATCTATGGTTTTAAAAGATGACTACAAAAGATACCATAGAGGGTTTAGATTACACTTAACCTTTAAAATAATCTTTCAAAAGCTAAGGGATTGAATAGTTTCATGAGATATACTGATTTTGTTTTGCCTGTCTATTGAGCACTGCAATTTTTGAAAGCATTACAAAGGGAGCAGCACATTGTTAAGCAGTCTTTTCTTCCAAACCGATCTTCTCTATTGTTACCTTACTCCATCTCATGCAAAATGCTTTTTAGCTTCTGAGTTGCAAACCAATAAGCATTGTTAATCAGCCTGAGAAGACTAAAGCTCTACCTCTTCTGTGTGTTTGGCCTGATGTTCTGTCCCAGTGAAATTGCATCACTGTAGGTTTCAAACACAACTGTTACAGTTTGCATCACAGGGAGAAACCTTGAAATCTCACTGAAGTAAGCAACACATTCCCCTTGGTTCAGAAACAGTGAGACCCACAGAGTGTTTGTCACCAGGGCAAAAGTGGCCACAGTGCCAAATTTGGGGATGAGCTTGTAGGCAGGGAGCATAGCACTCTTCTATCAATGCTTCTATCAAGGGAAGATTGCTTCTTACCAGAATTCCAAAGGAAACCTTCCCACTCTTTAAGTGCCAAAGAGAAAAGTCAACCAGGTCCTATTGCAGGTTTTTCACCACCGCAGCTGTTCCCTTACTAGATACTGGCTTTATCCCTATTGTATGAAGCAAGACTGTGAGCCTAGAGTTGCAGGGTCCTTTGGATTCCTTCTTCAGGTAACCCTTCAGAGATGTACTTTTCATTGTAAGAAGACAGAGTGCCTTAGTAAGGCTAAGCAAGAGAAATATAGGGGAGAAAGAGTATTAACTGACAAATAAAATGTGATGATGATTCTCTCTTCCAGCTGAGCCAGACATCAGTATTTGGAGGTTTCCACTTACCCTCTCTCCATCCATCCATGTTCTGGCTTCATTGCCAGACACTAAGACAAAATTTACTTGTTTCTAATTTGAGCAGTCTGGAGATAACTCACTTCCCACTGGCTTGACCCCAACATGGATGAGCTTACCCCTTTTTTCATTTGTCAATATATCACTGGTGATACAGCTTAGTCATGTGAATCTCCTTTAGCAATTCATCTTACTGCTTTCAAAGGTATTACTCATAATCTCTCAGATAAATGCTTAAATGCATTTCTGTCATCAGACAAAATACATGCCTCTGGGATTGCCCCCAGACCAGAACAGCATCACTGCGTGTAACCACACAAAAATCTTGCATTTCCACTAGCTGCAAATACAAAAATCTTGTAGCTTTATTAAGTGCAAAACCAAAAACCTTGTAATTTCACTAATTGCAAATAACCATCTATTAAAATAAACCACAACAAACCTGCTTTTTTCTTTTTTTTTTTTTTCCTTTCTGATTTCTAAACTACACTTCCCAGAAATCTCAGGTCTAGAGTCAAAGTGCTGATCCCTGTCTTACTACCTGGTGCAGTGTCCTGTCAGGGAAACATCCTGAAAGGCAAATAGTGCAGATTTAAGAGTATCTTTTTTTCCCCTCTCATATCAAGAGAATTCAGCTCATTTCAGCAACCAGTAAGAAACTCCGTAACAGCAGACTGATGTTTAGGTCATATTCGGTATCTTGTAATTGAGCCTTTAAACATTCATTTTTCTCCTAAGAATAACTCATTAATGGACTTGATAACCATCTCTTCATAAAAATACAGGACTTTACAGGCTTGATTCATATTGAAATTATTCATTTGTTTTATTGCATACTGCTTACTATTTTGAGATAAATCCGTGTGAATACAAACCCTCCTGTTTGGAATAAAAGTATCATCTCTCAATTTTGTGCATGTTATTTTTAAAAACTACACTGATGATCTGTATTTATATACATTTGACAGTACATTATTTCTAGATTTCAAAAGCTAATCATATGCCTTCCAGTGCTTGATGTTTTTAAATGACAAATGAGAGCCTCTGGATTATTTTGTTCCATAGACATGAGATGCCAAGAAAAACTTCTAAATGTGATTTTTTTTTCCCCTGCTCACAGAAACTATGGCCTTTTAAGAAAAACAGGCATATCTAGAATTGCAATATTTAAAATTATCCTGTTTTTTAAAGTAAATCTAATAATGGGAGTGGGGGGAGGGGAGAGTCCAGACATTATTTTTGAAAGCACAGGATTGATGATATTAGTGTTGCTGCCAACCTAAACATGAGAACATTGGTTTGTTTAGCTTGCTGTCTTTTCCACCAGTCATCATTTAAAACCATCTACTGCTCTTACTTAGGAGTGTCTGAAGTTTATTTACTGCTAAGGTAAAGTCAGTGCTGAAAAAATGTCCATTCATTAGGCTACTTCTTAGGAGTTCGAAATATTTCTGGTGTCTTAAACCCAAAATAAATGCCTGTTAAAAAGGTTTTCAGGTGAAGATGACCCCTAGTGAGTAGTTTTATAGGGATATGTCCAACAAAGTTTACTCTTCATCCATCATTCATCTGTTTTCCAGAACATTTGTCTCTTTTACATGGATATTTTAATCATTGCCTCTGTGTATCAGAATTTGACTAACCTAGCTATGTTGTCATGCTGCAGTTCTATGACAAAGCAGAATCAGATATATTAACACACATATGCATATGTAATGGCCAGACTTTGGAAATTATCTGGAAAGGTTTGCCACTCTTCCCTTTACTGCTCTCAGTGATATATCAAATAATGTTGTTTGCATCATGTCCTTCCCCAGGTCACTGACTTAGAAGGGTCACATATCTACAAATCATTCCTACATTTTCTTTCTATTACAATAAGCCTCTCTTTCATCAGGATTATCAGCAAAAGCTGCAGGATATTTTATCTGGCTGCAATTCAGCTTCATGTGGGGGTGCTCACATGCACCCTGTGGTATTTTGTGCAGTTACAAGCAATTTATGAGATGTTTAAAAGTGCATACTTCACTTTACAGATTTAACTCCTTGCTTGACTCCAGTGTCTGATTAAACTCTCAGTACATGGTATCTGTAGAGACCAGGGTCTAAATCTTAAGTGGCGTTGACTGCTCCTACTCTTTCATCATCTCCTTTGGAGCCGGAGGCTCTCTGCAGATTGTTTTGATGCAGCCCTAACATGCCTTACATGCATTATAAAAAAACATTAAAAAATTCTTTCCAAACCAAGCACAGGCTTTCTGAGCAAGGGCCCAAAAGGGCAGGAGATTCCCCATTAAGCCTTTCTGGCATGAGACCTGCACTCCTGCTCTGGGGCTTGGGCTAGGTTACCTTTAAAGGTCCCTTCCAATGAAAACCATTCTACCATCTATGTTTATCTGAAATCATCATGTGGCCACCATAGCGTCTACCTCTCCCCCCACCCACTATCTCCCTGAAAGCTGCCAGCATGCAGACAGTCGCCTAAGGAAGCACACCAAACCAATCCTGGAAGACACCAGGCTGGCAGGTGCTGGCTTCTGCCGTACCTACCACCCCTGAGAGAAAAACAAGTCAAAGACGGAGCAGAAACTAGTTATTTAGTGACTTCAGCCACAGACTTGCTGTAGCAAGTGTTCAGTTCTCTGTGGTTTCTAGAATAAATTTATCTTTCTGCTTTTTTAAAAGAAGGGAGGAACTAAGAACAGGTGCCACTGTGCTTGTACCTGCATACCCCTATCTGTGCTTTCAGGAAAGTGCAGAACTGAAGAATCTTTGAGGAAGTACAAACAGTTCCTGTAGGATAAACATGTTTCACCCCTGGGTATTAATTAAATTGTTTCATTCTTCTTTGGGTGCAGACAATGACTTTTTTCTACAAGTTCCTATGAGGAGGAAATTGGAGCCTAGCTTTGTGACATAATTCAACACAGAATTTCTGATTACTGAGAGTAAATTACTAGTCCCCAACATCCTTCCAAATCCAGAGCATAGCTCCAACATCCAGTATCACTCTTGGGGATGCTCCTCACCACTTCACATTGTGTCCATAGGGTCTCTGGGTGCAGGAGAATTTTAGACTGAATAAATTATTTTATACTGAGTAAATTATTCCCTCTAAAGTGATCAAAAGCTTTATTCACTGAATCATTCTGGGCTTGTTTGTGTGCATGCCAGAGCTAATACAGTCTTTTGCCCTTTGCTATTTGGGACCTTTCAAACTCCAGCTGATTGTTATGAATTGTCTACTGAGCCTCCATGAGCCATAAAGTGAGAACCTATTTATTGCCTTGATTAAACACAGTCTCTGGGCTAAATGTATTTTTATCATATTTTTTCACTACATTTTTTCTTCTTTTAGAAAGTTATAACCTGGGTTGATTCTCAAGGCAATGGCCCACAGACAGTATCTTAGTATCTTCCACAGTCATGAAGCATAAATGTAGGAGAAAAACTCCTCTTTTAGCTGACAGCTGTAGGTGCTCCTTTACTCCTGGCAATTAAGAAGAAAGAAAAGGAATTTCCTAGAAGATTCTTTCCAATGACCATATTGCAGTATGGGTACTTTTCCTTTGTAATGTGAAAAGAAAAGCTTGTCTGTCTTTTTTAGAACTGCCCTGTGTCAGCTCTTGTAAAGCCCTGTTAATAAATCTTACTTTTCTTGGTGTCATAACATAGAGCAATCCGTTTTCTGTATGTAGCATAAGTATATGTTTTGGAAGAATTCAATTTAGGACAATAAATGTTTAGAGGGCTTTAAGGGTGGCTATTACTTCTACTTACGTATTGACCAAAAAAAAAAGGGTCTTCAAGAGAACAGAAAATGGAAGGCAGAAATTGAAGAACAGTGATATAAGAGAAAAATGGTGTGCAGAAGAGAATGAGCAGATAGAGGAGAGGACTGAAGAAAATAGGAGTTAATTGGAATAGTGGTGAAGGAAAGAAAGATTCTGGAACCAAACAAAATCAAGAACTTTGATAAAATGAATCACTGTATTAAAAATATTCAGGAAATACAGCATTTCCTTGGTTTCTCTAAGAATTTGTTGCAAATCAACAACTATATTTTGAAAATAAAAGTGAAAGCTGGGTTCAAGAGTGTAATTTGACAGAAAATGTAGTATTTCTAGAATCCACAAGATGCTGTTTCTTTCACAGTTGCCATGGCTAGAGCTCCCTTTTTGAAACTAGAATGTCACCTCTCCTTCAGACTGGCTTTTGTGATGGTCTTCCTTGTAGATGCTGACAGACCAATTCATTTCAGCTCCAGCTCAGTCATTTTAAGGGTATTACATTTTTAGTGTGTCAAGTCTACTGCTGATAATGCAGTAAAATAATACAACCACAGAAATCAAACAACGGGCAAATGGGTGCCTTCTGCCTTTTAATTCTTTGTCACAGATCACTTCAGCTCGTCATTGTTCCTGTGGTTTCAGGAAACCTTGAAGATGCTGAATTTGACAAGCCAAGTGCTAGTCTGCACTGAATCACTGCCCTGCTGAATGATTGTGAGTCACTTCCAACACGGCGCCTCCTGCCTCAGCAAGGAGATGGGGACTTTCCTGCCAGTTCCTTCTCTACAGGCTTTACTATCTATTCAAAATCGGCTCTAGAAAAGACAGCAGGGATATCAATAGTGGGAGGAAAGCTAAACAGGTGGCAATAGATTTGTCTGATATGAAGGAAGGGATAATAAAGCCAAAGGATATAAATATTCCATGGTCTTTGGATGTGTGAGCTAGTTTTGCCAAATAGGAAACGCCAAAACTGTGACCTAGACCTTTGCATTCATGGCTTGCAAAAAGCAACACAGATGTTTTGATGCTATTACTGAGAAGATTGTTAACACTTTCCTACATAAAGGGCAGAGTATTGGTCACTTTTGCACAATTTGTAATGAAGGCACTGCTACAGAAAGCATCTGTGAATGCCAGTGACTGCATCAGTTGTTGCTCATTACAGGCAATTAAGCCGTTGATATTCTAACTTAAGAGGTCTTCCATAAGTTTTGTGTTTAATTACTAATATGGATGAAACAGGGGGAAATTACCACTTACTCCCAGGGGGAGAAACAAGTCAGGAGCTCAGGCTTACCCTGTTGAAGATACCACATGTATTTTATGAGATCTCCTGATACTCCCTGAATCACTGTTGGTTTGGTCAGGGAACTTTTTGGAAGTATAAGGACTCTGATTTCTGTGGCTACTTCTCCCCTCTTAAGATTCTAAAATGATGATTTACCTATCATTCCTAAAAGCACTGACATTTCCAAAGACATTGGAAAATCCTTTCTAGAGAGCTGATCAATGCCCTACACTTGTCAGAGCTCAAGAGGCATTTGCACAGTGATAACATGTTTTAACTTTTGGCCAGCCCTGAAGTGGTCAGGTAGTTAGACCAGATGATTGTTGTGGCTCCTTTCCAATTGATAATATTCTATTCTAGTCTAGTCTAGTCTAGTCTAGTCTATTTTTCAGTTTGGAAACTGTTTGCATGAAAAAAATCTTTTCTTTCCCAATTACTTAGAGAAAATGCATCATACTCAATTCAAACGATAATGGTGATACTGGCATACAGATATATCTTGAAGGAAACAATTCAGGATGATAAAAGCATAGTGTTGGTGCAGAAACAATTTTCACACTTCTGCCAAAATACTCACTGTGTGTTTGTTGCACTAAGCACAAAATATTTTAAAAACCCATATATATAAAAACAAACTCAACTCCATATATATATAAAAACTTTACACAACTTCAAGACAGTGCTTTAAGAGTAAACCTTTATTCACAGGTAAGAGCAAGGAAATGGACACACAGTGTCAAAACACACTCAGGTTTATGCGCCATTCTGGGTTTTGATGGTGGGTTATTTGATCATGAATCATTAAATAAAAACTTCACACACAGTAAGAATTTTCATGGCTTATCTTCAGTCCCCAAGGACTCATTTAAAGGAGCTCACCTGTATTTCTTTTGACAGGTCTATGACTTTCCATTTCTTTTCTTCCAACTGTTACTGTTTTACCACTCTTCATGTCCTGCATCTGGGTTTACAAGATACTACTAACTACATAAACATAATTTAATATCCTGTCTTTGGTTTCCTACCAAACCACAAGACTATATATACTATTTATTTTTCTCATTTTTCTGTCTTTTTTTCTTTAATGTAATTCTCAGTCTCATATGAACAAGCTCAACTCTCTCTGGTGCTGCACTAATGGTACTGAAACTCAGATCTACCTCTTAAAAATTGACACTCAGTTTCTTCTATTGACACCAATAATACTTTTTCCATAAACTTCCTCATTCTCCCAATTATTGTTTTAAGTTACAGCAGAATATTATTCTAATCCAGTCATTTTCAACCAATCTAATATAGCCCCAAAGTGGATTAGCCAGCAGGCACTAATAGACTGCGCATCCATCAGTTGACAGCTATGAAATTCCTGGATAATTAAATCCAGAGAGATATCAGGAAAGGGAATGGAAAATTAATTTGTCTCCTACTTTTTCATCTGTTGCTGTTCACACTATACAACTGAGGATCAGCGCCTTGCCCTTTCTTCTTCCATCCACCCAAAGCTGGAAGTGGTTTCCACCCCTGGGGCAGAAGAAAGCTGAACTAAGAAGAAGCTGAACTAAGGGAAATTGAGGAGATGGCTGATCCCCCCACCCACTCCTGTCCCTAGGCAGGAAGTTTCTCCAGCAGTCCCACCAACACTACAGTACCTGCAGAGGGTTTGCACCATGCTGGCTACACCAGTGTCAGTACAGTGAAGCATGCAACCCCTGGCTGGCATGTCCTGAAGGTGAGTGTTCTGTAAACCATCTGTAAACTGCCCTGAAAGCGGGACATTACCTAACACCTCACTGTGACAGGGAAGTAAATCGAGTGTCATAATCCTATTACTAAGCACCGATGCTTGTGTCCTTTGTGTGCATGGGCTTTCCCCCCAGGTTCACATTTCATCATGGGGACAAAATAAGGGGGTGAGTGAGATTTTTTTTTGTGAGTTTAATTTGTCTTTCTCTCTGTTTACCTTTTTCTTCCTTAAGTACATGTCACCAGAACATGCAAATATGTGCATTCCATAGTCATGATTTCTTTTAATCATTTTCCTTTTCTAAGCAGTTTTTTCTTAGACTGCAGAACTTATCTTCAGAACAAAGAAGGAGCTTGAACTTGTATGTTTTCTTCGTAACAGGATGTCTTCCTTCAAGCTGGCTAAACCCCACTATGCCAATGCTAATGCAAATACTGCTTATTATGAGCATTACTATTTCTATTCTTTGAGAAGGCTATTCACTATTCGTAAGGAGTAAATTTATATTTGCTATATTCTATAGCATTTTCCATGTAATTAATTGCACTGTGATATTCATCTAACTGAATGTAAATGGTTATCAAGCATGCAGACTTTTCCCCTGCTGTATCAGCATCCCCACTCTGTCTTTTCCTTCTGACATCATCAGAGCCACTACACTGCAAATGCGGCTTAACTACCACTCATCAGTGAGTCAAAAAAGTAAAACTCCAGTGAAAGTAAGAGAACCATTTCTCCTTTAAGCAATCTAACAGCAGAGTAGTTGGTGGGGATTAGTGCTGGAGGCTTTTTTCTCCTGCTTTAAGGAGTGGCTGTTGAAGGATGCTTGAGGAAACTGCTCAGGCAGGGAGAAGATAAAAGGTTTTTTTAGTTGCTGTGTGTGCATGAGGTGGACACTGGCACATTTTTGCCAGTCTGAAATAAAATAGCCTTTTTAAAGGTATGGGCTCCTCCCTGCTGCCCAGAAGGTGCCTCAAACAACTGCAATGCAATGAGAGTTCTGGGGAAGGAGGAAGAGGAAACAAGTCATGAGGCCTCCAAAGGACTCAGGCTGCCCCATTCCACAGACCTTTAACTCTTGTCCTAACATTTTAAAATAGTCCTCTGGCATATAAAAAGACCCCTAATTTTCTTCTCCTCGGACAACGAATAAGATAACATTACTCCTTACTTCTACAGATCCAGCTCTTTTGAAAGAGGCATACAACATCTCTCTTTCTCCAACACCCCAAAAACCTTGTGTAGGCTTTATTTCCATAACTGATCAAAAGGACTTGTAATTAAGCAGCATGAAAAGCAGGCCAATCCACAAATCTTTGCTTTCTAACTTGACATGCCTTAAAGCCAGAAGCACTGAAGTGATTGACAGCTTGTAAGAGACCCTTGAAACAGGCACTGGCCCCTTCCTACCGCTCCCTGCCCTAAGCTGCACTATTTTCTGGGACTTATGCTTGGCTTTGCAATAAAATATGAGTCTGAAGGGCTGGGAGAAGGTCTTTCATAACAAATTATAATTCCACTGAAATCAGTCATACTGAAGATACAATGTCTCTTGTATATCTGGAAAGTGTATGAGTATACACATCAGCTTGAAATAAGGGATTGCTAATTGAAGCATCTAAGTGGGACTACAGCTGCAAAAACATTTAGAGATGTAAGCAGTGCTCACTGATGGTGTATTTTTGTGGTACTTTTGACAGCATCATTTACTAAATGATGCACAGCAGTGTTTATGCACACAAGTAGAGATTCTCCATCTTAAGGTCTGCCACTGTTAGATTTGTGTGCTTTGGCAGCAAAACCAAGATAGCCAATGCCAAGACACAGCCTGAGCACAGGTGAAGTAAAATGCCATAATGCTGTGTAATGGATGCAGCATCTTCTTGGAGGAGACAGACCTCTGAGGGCACCAGATCCCACCCCTGACAGAGGCCAGTCAGCTTGACAAAATGGTGGAATTAAAGGTCTTCCCCTTTTGTCTTATTTGCACTTCTTTCCAATCTGAAACTTCCTCTGACCTCCCCGTTTCATGGCACACTCTGCAGAAGGTCTTTTTGTACACACCACTGAGAGGAAGAATCCTTGGTTTTTTAGCTGGAGGCGACTGAGGTCAGACCTCACCGGAGTCTGCAGTTCCTCCCAAAGGGCAATGGAGGGACAGCTCTGATCTCTGCTCTGTGTGACCAGGAACAGGACCCGAGAGAACATCTGGAGCTGGGTCAGGGAGGCTTAGGCTGGATATCAGGAAAAGGTTCTCCCAGCGGGTGGTGGGGCACTGACCAGGCTCCCCAGGGAATGGTCACAGCTGCCACAGCTCCAGGAGTGTTTGGACAACACTCTCAGGCACAGCATGGGTTGGGGTGTTCTGTGCAGGGTCAGGGGTTGGACTTGATGATCCCTGTGGGTCCCTTTCAACTTGGAATATTCTATGATTCTATAAGAAGAAAGAAGGTGATGAGTGTTCGGTCCTGAGGAAGGAGATCCTTCTCTCTCGCAAGACAGCAAGATTTGTGTCATGAATTGTGTACCTTGGCTTATGCAAGGCACAAATTCATCCCTACCCCTTTTACTTCCATGAAACCCCAAATTGTTATCATACCCTAAAGGAGTATTTCAGTGCACAAGCCCAGCAACACTGTACGTAGTATCAGCCAATCTTTGCTTTTTAAAAGTAAACTTAGAATAAAACCTTGATTACCTGCACAATTAATCCCTCTTCACAGTAATTTGCATGCCTGAATAATTAAAGAATTAGGTCCTGAAAATGAAAAGCGAGCAAATCCTGCATTTTGTACTTGAAAAGCTGCAGCAGTAATCATGATAGTTCACAGCACATAAATAATTAAAACTGAGATTCCTCGCCTTTATTTTTTTTCCTTGCAGAAATCCTCTTAGCGCTTCCTAATTAAATGAAAATATTTTATAAGCCACCACTTTGTGACATCACAAGAATATTTTAAACTCCAGATTAGACAAGCCGGATTTACATTTTCAGTATTTGTGATCTGATATTCAGGGCCATTTAAACAACTATAAACCACCATACAGGGGTGATAGAACGGGCATGTACTTTCAAAGGAAAAAACTGAAATGGCACTGGTCAACTGAGTTTAATTCAACATTCCTTTTACTTGGTAACTCTGCACTTTTGATTTAAACTGCTGAACTGTTACAAAACCCTGACATAAATTATACACCCAGCAGGTGCTGGGGGGAGGCGTATATACTGCAGGATACCAAGCCAGCGTTGAAAGATGACGTTTTCCCCAGAGAATTACTAAATTTTGCGTGTTTAACTGTCCTGGCGCCCCGGAGGGCCGTGACCGCTGCATGAGGGCGGCAGGGGGCGCCCTCCGCCCGCCATGCCGGACTGGCAGAGCCCGCGCACGGGGAACGTTCTGGAACGGCCCCGCGGCCGCCGTGCGGGCCGTGCCGTGCGGGGCCACGCCGTGTCCGGAGCCCGGGGGGCGGCGTGTGGCCACCGAGTCCCGGTTAAGCCCAGACGGGCGGGGGGCAGCTCACTCGCTCCCGCCTTAGCAGGAAGCTCGGACCGCCCCTCGGCCGCCCCGTTGCCGCCATGCAGCCGCTCAGCGGTGCGATCCCGCCTGCCTCCATTTTCTCTGGGCTCTCCCGCAGGGACCCGTCCTCAGCCACCGCCCCCGCCGCCCTCAGCCCGCCCTTCCCTGCGGGCCGTACAGGCTGGCACTGCCGGGAGGCCGCGGGACGGGTGCCAGACGATGGGATCCCGGCTGGCGAGGCGCAGAGGCCTCTCCGCCGTGGGGGGGGGGCAGGACCCGGCGGCCCACAGACATCTTCATTTCGGTCCCCCCTCCGCCAGGGGACACGGGCGTCTGCGGTTGGAGGGCCGTGCCTGGAAACACAAACTGGAAGAGGTCGCGGCTCTCCTCCCTTGTCACTAATTTTTTAAAATCTTGGGAAGCAGCGCTGAAGGTTGGCGCAGGGCTCTGTCTGCTCGCATGCTCCTCTGGGGGCTCCCCGGCTCCTCCGCAGCCCCCGGACTAACGCTTGTGCCACTCCTGGATCTAATCCCACCCCGTTCTCCGTTGTCCCGTTTAATGCGCAGGAGCGGTGGCTGTGTAAAATGGCGAGGCTGTCTGTGTGGTGATGTGTGCAGGGACCGCCTGTCCCCCCCCGGGGCTTCTCTCCTTGGGTCTAAGAGAAAGTCACCAAATGCTAACATCCATAGCATCCCGGTCTGTCCTTTCCCTCCCGAGTAACTGTGCACGTAACATTCCGGGCCCCCGAAGTGTATTTCAAAGACAAGGTTGCTGAAATCATACTAATCCTTTTGAGAAACCTATACCGATTGTTTAAAAATACTTGCATTGCACCCGTGTCACGATTTTTACATGAGTTTATCGCTACTCCTGAACGCTACATTTTTTATTTAAAAATTCTATTATTTTAAAATAACTTTAAAAATTTTCTTGCCCCCGTGTCACGAGTTTTACATGAGAGCTTATCGCTACACCTGAATTTCTTTACTGTTCGTGAAGAGGAAAGTGAATCCTGGGATTTAAAACTTTGCCCGGGTGCGATGGTGGATTTTAATTCCTGCAGCCGGCCCCGCGGCCGGCAGTCACGATCAGAGGGATAGCCGGGGGTGTACCACCGTAAAACAATCCCGAGGTGTTTGCGGAGGGTTGCATGGTCATATTTTATCCCTGCGGTTTGTCACGCTGCTCAGGATCACCCGGGGATCGTCCTGGTTAATCCGGTTGGTTTAGACTGAGCACTGTCTGATGCAGACATGAAGACAAAGCCTGTCAGACAGAGCCAGTGAAAAGGTGCTCTTATTACTGACTTTGCATTACCTCGAGTCTGATTTTTTCCCGATATATTTAAAAAGGCCGGGGGGTTAGATATACATATTTTATATGTGCGTATAAATATATAACATGTACTTTATATATTTATATGTATAAAAACTAACTGTCAATCAGAATATCTCAATCCCGGGTTTACCCCTTATTAAACTGTTTTGGGAGATTCTGCCAGGCCTAGTGCACACGGACTGCACACGGGATTGCTACTTCGTGCAGAAAAGAGAAGAGACATTGCAGGGGGGAAAACCAACTAACTAAACTAAAAAAACCACAACCAAACCAAACCAAAGAAAAAAAAAGGTACTTTCCCTCTGTGGTGGGAGCGTCGCGGAGGTTAATCCGAGCTCAGTCTCCGTGAGCCAGCTGTGCTGTGCTGCTGCCCGCTTGTCCTAGGCTGGTATTTGGGGGTGTATTTTTGTTGTTTACTAATTTTCTTTCTTTGTTTTACTGAAATCTCCCCAATATTTTGGGTTTAGGTGATTAACTCTTTCTGTTGCTAATTTAACGATCAGGGAGGGCAGCGCGCGGGCCCGATGCCGCAGCCCTGCCTGGGTCGCTGTTGATGCCGCGGGCTCCCCTCTCCCGGTGGTGGGCTCTGTGTGTCCCTGCTAGCCCGGCTGAGTTCCGAGGGTGCTTTGCTATTGCTCCGCCTCGCAGCGAATATCTGATGAGTTGAAAAGGCCGGACGCGGATAATAATAACTGGTGGGAGTCAGGGGCACCCTCGGCTCTCCCCCGCGGCGGTTTTGGTTCTCAGCTGGCGGCCCTTGTGCTGAGCATCCCCCGCGGGTGGGTGCCGGGGCAGCGGGATTTACAACCCGTGGAACGCTGCGGTGTCCGTGGGACGGCGGTCGGAGGGCGCTGGCTGTGCTTCCTCAGGAAACGCACGAGTCTGCAGGTCCTGCTCCAGAGTGCGGCTGTCATATCTCGTAAAAGCATTTGTCGGTTATGAGAGACCTTTTTTTTTTTTTAAATTCCCGTTTTGGCTGTAACTTTCGCACACGTTCTGTAGCGCTCACATTGTTTACGTCATCCTTTGAGCGTGGTACAGTGAATTTGGGATTGAAACGAAGTCGTAGGGTTTACTGCTTGTTAATGTGGGCTCTTCAAGTGAGGCTGTCCGTAGTTAGGCCTTTCAGAAGGTTGCCCGTTTTCCCCTAAGGCTTCGGCACCCAGCACCTTCCAGGGAGATCCACGGGAATAGTGAGTGCTTAGCAAGGGGAAAAATAATTTTCTCCGTATTAAAAATGAAACTAGGAGCCCCACTGGTGTGCTCGTCTTGAGAAATGAGGGACTAACTCTGCGTTTTCCTGTTTGAAAGCCTTCTTGCTTTCTTCGAATAGTGCATGTTATGTGGGGAGCAACTGGAAATCGCAAAGAATTTTCAAATAAATAACATTCACGGAGCACTGGTGAATAAGTAACACTGGTCGATAAAGCAGTTAATGGATTATTAGAAAAGTAATTTATTTGAAACGTGAATGGAAGCAGAATATTGCGGGCTACTTGATAAATCAGTGTGATCCCTTTTCGCTGCGCTTTGGAAGGGAATATTTGCAAAGCCCCTGTCTTGGTTCTGGCTCCGCTGCCGCGCCGGTCCGTCGAGCAGGGCAGCTGCCGCCTGCCACTCGTGTGCCCTCCCTCTGCAAAGGAAGGGACCCCGGACGGTGGGAAGGCATTCCGGAGAGTTTTGGGAGCTGCTCCGTGCCGCTTGGGCCGGAGCAACCCTGCCCCGGGACGGTACAGCCGCCGGGACCGGTGTGCGGCATCATCCCGCTCGTCTCTCAAGGCTGAGGAGAGAAAGGGAAATACACCTGACTCCTGTAGTGATTCTCACAGGGCCTTGTTCACTTACAACCTAAGTCAATAGAAATTTTGTCTTTCAGTTACTTAAAGAAATAGAGTAAGGCCCTACTCGTCGCCTCCATAGTTTTGTTTTGTTTTTTTCATCTGGAAATTCTTATTACTGGGCTAATTGTACTAAACATGGATACAAAGTGATACTGGGGAAAAAAAAAACGAATAATCAACAATGAAAGCTCGAAATAAAATAAAATAGTAAAATAAAATACAACCAACCAAAAATCCTGCACCTCCTGAACTCTACATTTTTTACTGCTTGTGAAGAGGAAGGTCAATACAAGCAAAAACACTGAAATCTTGTTTTGTGAAGTCTCTGTTGTAAAAAGAATTCTTAAAAAAAAAAAAGCAAACATTAATTCCTAATTAAGGAAAATGAATAGCTATCACAGTCTTTTTACCTAAAATGCTTAGTTCTTAAACTGGTAGGGTCATGTTTCAAATGTTCCGTAGGTCTGTAACCGCGTTACTGGGATGTTTAATATCTGCGGTGTCAGCCAATACTTTAACTACGAAAGTAACAAGCAAGCGAGATTTTTAGAGACGTATTGTGTGTTTTCTCCTAAGTGTGGCGGCACCGGGGCTCGGAGGGTGTCCCGGCTTTTTTTTTTTTTTT
>VXAC01005233.1:53071-112159 GCA_013399225.1 Rhipidura dahli | reverse complement strand
TTTTTTTTTTTTTTTTTTTTATTTTTTTGCCGCCAACTATCAGTCCTTGAGCATCAACAGGCTTCCCTGAGAGGTACTGACAGTTTCGGGAATGCTCTGTTACTTTACCGTCATTTCCACGTAAACTCCAATATGGTCTCAGAATTATTTCCTGTATTTATATGTTTATTATTTAAAACCAATTGCGGCAAAGCAGCCCTTAATAGTAGGACGTTTACTGTCTGTAATGTTGATTAGCTTCCCACAGGGAGCTGTCGTCTGATTTTTTTTCGTCTCCATTTTAAATGCTTCCAAATAATCCCGCATCCTTCCAGCAGAAAAGTTGGGGGAGCGTCTTCTAAAATATTATTTGACACGAAATAACAACGCGTTTGAACGTCTGCAAAGTACTGATTCCGTGTCTGCTCTCAATCTATTACCTCAAATAACATACCACGCTGTGTTCAGGGCAGGCGTTCGCTCTCCCGGCTCTTCCTGTGTCCTATTAATAGGATAAATCCGCCCGCGCATGACCCTTCCTATAAGAATTCGGCTACAGTTTGCTTTGACTTACTGCTGCCTTTAAAATGGGTTCCTTAATTAAAAAAAAAACAAAAAAACAAAAACAACAACAAAAAAACAAAAACAAAACAAAAAACAAACAAACAAAGAAAAAAAAACCACCACCAAAAAAACCGAGTAGCTTTTCTCCTTCAAAGCGCTTCGATGGGGAGCTTGGGGTGGAAGGGCACCATGGGCGTACGCCTACAAACCAAGGTAGGTGCGGAGCCTCGCCTGCATCTTGACAGCAGAAATCTGCTGGCTTTTATTAAATAAACTGTGTTTAGTTTAGCATTTTTTACCCCAAGCAAGTGTGTTTTGGTTGGTATGCAAAAAGCAGAGCGGCCGTCAGGGACTTGCCGCCTATTTCCCCAAACTTTGTCAAGCTTTGATAGATCAGGAGGTGAAAGCACTTGTATAAAAATCCTCTTTTTTAAAAGAAAAAAATCCACACCAAATAAACACACAAAAAAACCCGAACAAATATATGTATATATATATTAAAAAAAACTCATTAAGAAAAAAAAAGTAATAAAACAAATCTATGTTTTGTTTTTAAGGTAAATTTGTTCTTAGCTGAGGGAGAAGCCCAGTGCCTCCTGCTCACATGGAAAGGGTGCCGAGAGGAAGAGAGCTGCAGTCCAAGGCCAGCTGAAATCCCCCGTACCATCTCCCACCTGGACACCCCCGCGGAGGCAGACCTGCAGCCGAGGCCCCCCACTGCGGCCGGACTGCGGGACCATCCCCCGCCAGAAAGCGGTTCCTGCCAAAAATCAGGTCTCCTGGGAGGGGTTGGAACATGAATTTGTTGTAAGATATTAGGAATGAAGGAAAAACAGCTGGTAAAGATGAGCTGAAAAGTTCTGTGTATTTGTCTCCAATCAGCATAAACGCCGCGCCCCCCACCTCCCGCCCCCTTTTTATTTTAGGGGTTAAAACCAGAGTATATTTCCTCAACAGGTACCTAAAAGAATAACCCTGACGTTTGCTCTGTCGGCCCCTTTGCATTAAGAGGTGGACTTTTATGCATTTGCTCCCCACAAGTAGCTATTGTTGCTGTTAATGACTGTAAAAATGGAAAAAAAAAAAAAGTTTAAAAAAAATGCATTTGTAACCTTCTAGCAGAGAGCGCTCCTCACTCTCCTGGCAATTAAAATAAAGGTGACGCTTTGGGTTAGGGAGCATTCTTCAATTTAAAGGGAGAAGTGCTTGAAGTCAAGAATGCCTTTTCTGTTTTGTTCTTTGTTTGCTTGTTTGTTTGCTTGTTTTTCTCTTTTTTCGAAGGCTTTTCTCTTTTAGTATTTAAGTCATTTTGGAAGAAGGCATTTCTCCTCCCGTGCTTGTTTAGGCTATCCCTCCCTTGGAAACTCCAGACGGGAGGGGAACAGGCGTGCATAGTTTGGGGGGTTTTGTTGTTTTTAAAGGATGTTTGTCCTGCTGCAAACCATTACTCTGAGGATCCTGCGAGGTTTTCATTTACCGGCTTTCAGGGCCCCCTTCTTCATATTGCAGCCGGCCCAACTTGAGACGCCGGAGGAAAAAGGAAAACAAGTAAACATTATAATAAAAAAAAAAAATAAAGCAACCTTTCCCCTTCCCTCCCCATCACCTCCCATCAGCCCCAAACTAACTGCACCCCAAGCAAGGCTTCGCTTGGGAAGTCAAATTAACGCTCTTCCCATCGGGACGCTCAAGAGTTATTTTATCTGCCTGAACTTTAGGACAAAGCTGTTTTCCAGAGTAAATTTCCACTCCTGCTCCCGCCTCACACCAGAGGGCGCCAGGAGCCTTCCCAGGCTTTGCTGCCTCGAGTGCTGCTGGAAATTAACTCTTTGGGCTCTCTCCCTGAATGTTTTTCTAACGTTTCCCTTTTAAAATATACAACTGCACTCTAACTTTTTTCCCCCCTATGAAATGCATGTTTATTTTTTCTGGTTTGGGTTTGTGAGGTTTTTTCCCGTCCTTGTACTACCCTTTCCCAGCTCTTCCAGGCCTTCACCCTCCTGCAGCAGTCCTCCAGGACTCTCAGGAGATGTACAGCTTCGCTCTGTCTCTGCTAACTTGGTTCTAATTAAGTCACTGGATCGCGTTTGTGTGAAATTACTGTGTTGTCCCTCATAAACGTCTGGGATGAAACTTGTCTGGCTGTGTTCAAGCTTAAAGGGTCACTTAGGGCTCTTCAAGCAGTACACCAAAGCGTGGCATCAGAGGGAAAACAGGGTGGTGAGGCCCTGGCACAGGATGCCCAGAGAAGCTCTGGCTGCCCCATCCCTGGAAGTGTTCAAAGCCATGTGGGACAGGACTTGGAGCAACATGGACTAGTGAAAGGTGTCCCAGCCCATATATGCACAGTATAAGGTCTCCAACAGAACTTGTAATTCGAAATAAATTACTAAAAAGGGAGATATATAACAAGAAACAGAAGAAGAAAGAGTAAGTGAAATATTAGGATGTCATTTCCATGTTTCCTGTAAACTTTTATGAAGAAGCTAGATATGATTTTGCAATTCACATCTAAGGATCAACATAAATGCAAAATGGATGATCCAAGTAATTATTTTAAAATATGAGCATAAAACATAAAAAATAACCAAGAAGAACATTTTAATTGCGGAGGCTGGTGGGAAAACTCACTTGAAGATACATGTTTGTTCTTATGCTGCTTAAATTAAAATATGGATTTAAAAAATTTATGGGACTGTTTGTTCATTTATATAATTTAATTTAGCATCTGTCAATCATAAAAATGAAATGAGTCAAAGGCTGCTGACTTTACTCAAACTCTAATCTCTTTAAAGGACTAGATTGTATTACTTTCTAGTTCATGTTGAGTTTCATCTTTGAAGTGTGTGCATAAGGTGAGAATCTTTGTTTCAGAGCAAATGGGGTGGTGTGTTGGATATTGTGAGAAAGTATTTTAAATGCAACAAAAGCCTTCCAATCCTAAACTTGGAAATACATGGTGTTTCTCTGTGCCCAACATACTGTGTGTGGTGGAACCCTGACATTCAGAGGTCTCAATGGATGTTCATGTCTGGCCATGACAGTGATGGATGCTTGATAACTTCCTTGATTTTTTTTTTTTTTTTTTGAGGAATAGGGGGCCTTTGGAGGGACTTCTTGACTCTTGGAATAAAACAGAAAAAAAAAAAATCACATTAAACTGCAAGTGGCCCTTACGTCACTTTTATTAAAGCTGACGGTAACCCCCTCTTCGACTGAGCCATTTAAAATGCTATTTTGTAATATAAATCTTTTAAGTCTTAAATATTTCCATACAGTGGAGCAAAGAAGTCTCAAACGTCGTCAGAAAGACTGCTTCTTGTTAGGCTGTTACAATGTGCTATTTCTGTTCAAATAACGTTTACAAATAGGAGAGACAAATACATTTGTACAACTTGGAAGTCTGACACTACAGTTGGGTGCTTGCAGCTTTTATACATTATGGTATTTCTGACAATAATTTTAACTCTTTGGTTACATAAAACAAAGACCAGATGCTTCTCAGCAGCAGCATTTCCTCATCAGGTCTTTTAGCTGAGCCTTACTGGAGTGTAGAGTTTGGTTACAGCTAAGCTCAAATCTAAATTTTCCAAGAGTATGGAGGGACTAAGTGGCAAGACAGGGGTAGGAAGAGGGACACAGAAGGAGGAAACAATCTTCTTCTCCAGATGTACCAAGTCTGCACCTGTGGGACCTTGGAGAACTGTTAAGTTTTTGTCTTTGGAACTTCTTTGCTCCTTGGCAGTGGCTTTAGAAAGGATTAAGTGAGAGAACAGTTGCAGAAAAAGCCCTCAAAATACTACACTTTGGGAAGGTCAGGGAGGCTACAGGGGCTCCAGGGTTCAAACCTGAATCCTGAGCTGCTGTGATGTCCTGCCCAGCACCATATGTGCTTATGGAGGAATACAACTTCCATGGATTAGTTGTTTTCCCCCAGTGTTAGCTTGGCTGGGTAAGTACAACTGAGCAGCATTCATGTAGTCCTACAGGTCTTACCAGTGATCTCCTAAAAGAATGGTATTGTCCAAGTGAAAATTTACCTGATTTTTTGCCAAATGCCACTACAAGTCTCCGTGTTTTTTTCTTTTTCTGGGTGTGTTGTGTCCAACTGTGGTGTCTTATAAGAAGCTTTTCAGGGGAGGAACTGTCTTTATATCTGGTGTCTTTATAGCATCTTGTGCAGTGGCCCAGGCTTACAATTACTGATGATAAGATGACCTCATCTGAAGAAAGACTGACTAATCTTTTAAATCCATGTTTTGAAGTAGAGGATGATTAACAAAGGGGGAAAAAAAGAAGAAGGGTGAGGGTGCATTTACATTGTGGTGAGAAGGGAGACTTGTGTTGTTTCTGCATCTTCCTTTTCTCAGGAAGTACCTGTGGCTCCTTGTAAGATGCAATGCCTAAAAATATTTAAAGGTTTCAAGATGTACTGCAAGGAGAATAAAACCAAAAAAATGTCAAGCTATAAACCCCATGGAAGGAAATATATCTTTGGGGGAAGAGTTTTAAACTGTGGCCTTTTCAAGGGTGGGGGGGAGGAATAAAAATACTACCAGCAAAGTCATGATAAAAAAACCAGAAAATAGTTCTACAGTGGTACTTGTACATTTCATAACAGTTGAATGACCTTTCCTCACACTTTGGGCCTGATCTTGAAGAACATCTTAACCAGGTATCTCTGAGGACCATAGTGGTACCACATAGATCAGTTCCTTCCATGTGTTTGGGTCAAAAGGGGTCCCAGCTGTTAGAGAATAACTATCAGCAGAAACTCAGACTCCTTCAAGTCAATAGCAGCAGAGGAGTGAAAATGCTCTGTAGTTCTGTCCTGAAAGTATTTACTGGTATCTGCCTTTAATCAATGAAAGCAGTTCAGTCTCTAGTGCTGCTGATTCAGAGACTTGCAAGCAGATCTAAAAACACCTTCACATCAAAACACTGGGAAAACACAGAGATAGACATGGGGAATGCCAGAATAGCTCCTAGTGTTAAACCTCTGCACATAAATGCAAGCATGAAAGTGCCGACATTTGAACCAACAGAGCTTTTTTGGCATATTCTAACTGCACTAGGAAGAATTATTGTAGTTATTCTTTGAATTAATCCAACATGGTCCATTTTGACTCGATTATCTTCTTTGAAATAACAAGGGATTCTCTCTGTGGTTAGATTGAGTGGGATGGAACTAGAGACCTCAGTGGGATTTTCGGGTAGCAAAGCTGGGTCTGTACACACACCCTGGCATCAGCCGTGCCTCTGTGCCTTTTTCGTTGCTGTTTTTGTTTAGCTCCTCACCTGGCCATGTTAGTGTCCACAGCTGGAACCCCTAAGCACTGTCATTGCTTAGTAACACACATGCAATAGAAGACTCAGCACAATAAACTTTACATATTACCTGGTTTTCACCTAATATACCTCTAAGATTCCTCTTTTCACAAGTTCATTGTGGCAAAATCCACTTCTTTACTGTCAGTCTTACATTCCATTTTATTGTTAGTTTATGGAAAATTTATTTTGGATTAAATTTACAAGCACAAATACCACCATTTAATAATGGTCCTCTGTCTACATTTGTGATACTTTCCAATGTACTCTAGAGAAGGAAAATGTAAAAGATGTGGTAAAACAGCCTCCTGTTTTGATGAAAAATTGCTAGCAATAATAATGTAATTAACTTAACCAACAAGGTAATAAAAATTAAGGGCCCAGTTCATGAGTGATCCCATATTAAGGCTAAATTTCCTAGAAGTTATACAGTGAAACATTTTCCATTAAGACATTCATAAAATTCTGTATTCAACAACATCATTTCCTTGGGTGTTTTGGCATTCAGCAAGAGGACTGTGGTTGAGAGGGAAGCAGTGATAAAAAATGACCAAAAAGTTGTGTTCCATCAGTGGGAAAGCTTAGGCAAAATGATAAAAGTGTTATACGTTATATTTTTCTCTGACCAGACTTTACTTGAATGCTCAAATGATGGGGTCATTATTTTTTGTATTTCTGAGGAAGTAATATTTTTGCTACTTGTAACTGACTATTTGTAATGTTTGCTATATTAGTAAGTACCTATCCAATCAATCTTGGTTTTTAAATCTCTTTTAGTCTCTTGAACAAATATGTTTATAAGAAAAGTCCAATTTGTTTAGAATCATGCAATGATTTAGATTGAAAGGGACTTCAGAGGTCATCTGGTCCAACCTCCTACTCAAAGCAGACCTAACCTACTAAGATGAGTTGGTTTTCTTTCTTCCTTTCTTTTTTAAAAAAATTTTAAAATAATTTCAATAGCAGTATTTTTTGGCAATAGCTCTCACTGAAGATCTTGTTCTAAACCACTTTCCATTTACTTAATTTCCCTTTTTGTCTTCTCTACTACGAACGTACCCTGTAGTTACCTTTGGATTCAACAATCCCTATTTGTTATTTATTCTGCTCTTGATTCTTGCATTGACAGTGGAAAAGAACAGAGACTAATCTGAGTATTTAGGGTGAAATACAGTTTGGAAAATGTTGCCTTTCCCATTTTAAAAGGATTATAAGACCATATTTTGAAGTATGACCATACTTCACGATTATTGCTTTGAAGCTAAAGGTAATTAAACCATTCTTACGTCTTTAGGCCCAGAAGGAAATTACTTTGTTTTCTATATGTTTCCAGAGACGATGAGCTGCTGATTTATGATTCTTTTTAAATTATAGAAGAGATGAACACAATATGAAAACTAAAGGCCTGGCTTTACTCTCAGCTGTTCTAGTACAATTCGAGTTCAGCTTCTCCAAGGTTGATAAATTTATTACAGTTCAACACTGCTGTGACCAAACCAGAATTTATTGTATAGTTTGCATGAAAGAATTGGAGCATTTTCCTGTTTTTAGATGATGAACTTTCTCTTAGCTGGTCTATAGTCTCTCTCTCTCACACTCTCCCTATTTTAAAATTTTTAAAAATTTTTTTTTTCAAAAGAAAATGCCAAAGTCTACCTGAAAAACTATTACACACACAGTCTTTCAAACTATTGATTTTTAAACAGAAGCCCTTTGCATGCCATGAAACTTGGGAAGGATCCTGTGGAAGATTTGGTCATGTTTAGAAACCATCCAGAGTAGCTATGACAACTTCATATCCAGGGGCCAAATTTGTGACCACATACCAAATATCTGACACTATGCAAGATCCTTATCCAATGTGAAGAGGAAACTGTAAAACTATAATTGCCTAAAACAACCCCTAGAGACAGTATTGCTGGTTCTTAAGAAGATTTTTTGACATCTTAAATACAGCATTTTTCTTAAAAGGTCTGAAACAGGAAACCTGTGAAAGAAAAGAAAATAGTGAAATTAGTAAGGTATCTATAACTCTGGAAAAACAGGTTTCCAGCTAGGTCCCTTCTTTGTTACTTGCTCTGATTTCTTAATGAACATTTAGTTAAATGAACTTGGAGTGTTCTAGAAGCCTATGAAATACATCAATATCATTTTCTTTGGTTTATATTTTAAGTGGGAGTGGTATCCAATCTGGGTTTCAGCTTTCTCTAATCTGGGTTAGGTGGGATTAATGCTAAATGCAGTTGAGGAAGGAGCATTGAGGGAGGCTGATTGTAGCAAAAGTGACTGGTCAAGGTCCATTCAATCACCTTGTCCAGGCAGTTCAGATGCTGACTGTGGTTTTTTGGTATTACACATAGAAGTGAAGCATTCTAAGTGATAAAAATCTGTGTTTTTATGCAATGAGTATGTTGGCCACAGACCTGCAGCCTGTTCTTTTTATAAAAGCCAGGCTCTGTGATAATTCTCTTAGTTATTGATTGTTAATATAGTTTCTGCTTCCTGTCCCTGCACAGCAGTGACATTTTTACAACCTGCCTGTATTTGATCCTTTTCTATTTCTCTGGATGTGGCAGGGTTCCACAGGAAGAGAGTCCTGGAAAATGCATTACTAAAGGTACTGATTTATAAATACAGGTGAATAAATGGTGGTTTTGCTTTGGCAGCCAGGGTAAGGTTTTGCATATTGGTTCAGGTAGAACCAAAGTCAAAGATTTTAAAGATGGCACATTAACATAACTGTCTTATGCAAAGTATTTCTGGCCACTTTTAATAAAAGTTAGAAGAGAGTGATACATTTAGATAAATAAGAGCAGATGGTAATTTTCATCATTCTTCCTTTCCCCTCTGCTTTTACTAGCAGCCCATTGAGGGAGAACTAAAAGACAAAATCTGCTCTTAAGTGAATTTGGAACAGAAACTGCAAAAGAGATATCCCAGCATAGGCCTTAACCTTTGCCCTGTGGGGTCATGCTCTTGAATGCTCTTCATCTACTTAATAAAGCCAAAGGATTTTCATCACTGAAAAAAAATGTTCAGATGTGTTTGCCAGATTTTACATGAGTTAAGGGCTGCTTTGATTTGTGAAAACTGCATTTTCAGTGAATAAGTTCTTATCCAGGAAAAGCTCTCTATCGTGATAATGGTTATCTACAAGTCAATGTTAACTTGGCAACCTTCATGTTTGGCAGCAGATTTTAGCTTTACATAACACTGAGTTATTATTAATGTACCATATTGCAGATTTTATGAAGGAATCAAGTTTTCAAGTGTCGGGTTTATTTTTTTAAGTCAGGAAATGTAACAGATTGGCTTTTTACAGGCATGTGACTTCATGCTGTACATATCCTGTACATTCCATTATATTTAATTTAAAATATAAATTAGGTCAATACACATATTTAGTAATCAAAGATCTCTATTATACCACCTGAATACAAAGAGTCTTCTTTCATGTTTCAATATCTTTTTCATTCTCCACATTTATAAAATGCCCAGTGTTAATATTACATTGGCATATTGTTAATATTGTATTGGGGTTTTTTACATTTGGCACAAGACTGAGGATGTCTGACTGATCTTGATTAAAGGTATCTGTCACACGAGGGGCAGAATTTCTCTCAGTAAAGATTGCTTTGTTTTTAAATCAAGTGAATCAAAAAAATACCTGTAAAAGGCTAAAAGGTGCTTAAGGATAGTGGAGGATGCATATAGTGACAATATTTCATAGTGTAAAATCTCCAGCTTACATTATTTTTCCATGGAGGTTCATACAAATAGGGTTTTTTTGTTTAGCAAGGCTAATGAGGTTCTATAGCAAAAAGATACACAATATCAACAAGTAAACAGCTAATCTGTCATAAATGCTCCATGTCTTGATTCCTTCCTAAATCCATATTAATTTTGTGTAACCTTCCTGTCCCTGTACTGGAATTGAAAGTAGGATATCTGTAAGACCAGTAATTAAAGAAATTAACCAGACCCCTATTAAAAAAAACCCTTGAACTTTGCATGGCAGTGGTCCTACTTTGTTTTCCAAAGCTGAAGTTGATTCTGCTGTAATGTGTGTCACAATCCCATGTCTCTCACATACCAGCAGTAGTAAGGATATTCACCAATTGCCTTTTTAGTGCAGAAATCAAATGCTTCTGTCACAGGAAAACTCATAAGCATTTCTGACATTCCCGTGACCCATCAGCATCATCAGTTTCCCACCTCCTTTTTTGGAGGATGCAAATTAAGTTTTTTTGTAGTTGGAGTTGAGGAACAAGACAGCTCATTGCTACATGCAGAGGTAAAGAGCTTTTTAGATCAGAGATGTTTCTTATAAGCCTACATTAGAAACTTCTGCTCACACACTGATGTTAGCCTGGATCTGATAATAAAATGAATCCCACCTGCCTGGTGGAGCTCAGCCAGCAAAGTTCCTGGTATGGACACAGCTGTGCTGCCAGGAAAAGGCTGCTGCCCAATTAACCTGTTGGGTTTAGAGCCTGGTGTAACTATGATGGCATAAATCTCCTTCAGCTGGCAAACATTGCACCTTTGCTGCAGAGCTCTGCTGTTGTGGCTCTGTAATGCTCACCGGGACTGTACCTGCAGACACAGCCCTGGTGTGAAAACAAAGGTGAAACAAAGCTACTGAGAGTCATTGCAAGGTCTGCTAGTTGGTGTCCCTTTGGACTGTGGGAGCCCCTTTGAAAACTTCCCACTCCATAAATCCATCTTTTCCCCCTAGAAGATACATTTCCTATGTGTGCCAGTTTCCACTGGCTGCAGGAACATCAGCTCATGTGACTAGATTTTCTTTGCCTCAGAAACACTGAACGTTTATTGCCCTCGCACTGGCAGCTAAATGCTAAAGAATCTGTCCCAGGAGGATTGCTCTGTGTAGTAGAAAGGAGTTGGGTCTTCAGGCAGATCCTAGTGGGACTGTAAATGCCTCCTGTTCTTAGCAGGTACTATGGTAAGTAAGAACTCTCTGCCTGCTTCACAGTCACAGCAAGAGGAGTGCACAAAACCATAACCCAGCACCATGCCAGGTTCAAAGTGTTTCTTCTTTCATCACATGCATCTGTCTTAGGTTATCAGAAAACCACAGAGAATTACAGCAGTGAGGAAATATTCAAAGGTCAGCCCAGGATCAGTCTGAGTGACAGGTGATGATTGTGTTTTTACTAAGCTTTCTGTCTCTGATACCTGTTGATGTAGGAATGGTTGAGTTCATGGGGACCAGCAGCTCAGGACTCCTTAACATATGGGGACTTGTTTGATTAATCTTTCTTCCTCAGATGAATGTGAGAAGGCTTGGATGGGTCACAGCAGTGGCAGACAGAGAAACATGACTGTGATGGTCTTTGACCAAAATTAATTGTCCAAAGCACTTCAGCATGGAAAAAATGTCACTGGGCAATGCCACAATAGGAGTCAGCGGAATGAAGAAGCTGAAGAGGCAGTGATTGTTCACTTTATTCTGCATTATGAGAAGTAGAGGGCATCAAATAGAATTTCAGTTACTCAATACTTGGAAAATATCTCTGGTTCCTGACTAAAGGTGTTTGGAGGTTGGATGAGACAAGTACCAGAGCACTGATCATAAGCACTTGGACTCTGTATGGCAGCTGTTTCTACTGTTATTTTTGCCTCATCAGGAAATAAAAACCTAAATACCCCTAATAACTTCTCTGCCCCACAAGGAAGCTGACAAAGAGCTCCTCTGAAGAGAAGGAGGTGAGGCTGCAGATAAGGGAGGATATCAAGAATGGGAAAAGGGGAGGAGTGCTTCCATAATTCTGAGGAACTGGAGCTGCAGCCGAGCACATACGGAGTTTACATGCACCCATTTTCCCTTGTATTGAAATATTAAAAGTATTTTTGGTTGAATATTAGGAAGTAGTCTGCTAATTATTGCTATCAAGCAGATTTGATAAGGTGGCTATTTAAAATCTGTATAAGTGTGAAGTTCTGACATGATTGAAATGAAAGTGTTAGTGAGTCCAGCACAGTAATTTTGACAAACTGTATGCTATAGCAAGTTTGCAGTTTCCTATTCCAATTGAAGAAAAAAAATTAAAACAATCCATGTATCAGAACTTCTAAATTAACCTTCTGAAAAATTAGTTGCTTCAAAACAATATACAAGTCATAAGATACAGCAATTAAACAGAATATTTTAGTGATTCTCTTATTGGGAGCAATCTGTTTGCTGGTCAGAGACTGATAGGCCAGCAAATATGCCTTTCCTTCACACTGGTGTTTGGACACAGACAGGGAACATGTGTAAGGCCTGCTGCTTTTCTACCGTGAAGGGAATAGTCTAGCACCAGTCTGGAGACAATTGCACATTCTAGAAGCTCAGAGTTGGAAGAATGAACCACAGCGGAATGTGAAACAGTTTTTCAAACTAGAAAAGCCTTTGCCCCCAAGTATTTTTAACCTACTTACTTCAGAACATGTCAGGCAATTGATTAGCAATCTGTTGCTGAAGTGATGTATTTATCTGATGCATGGTTTCACTTAGCAGCTACAACACATACAGCAAAGAGTTGAAAAAAATGAACTGGAACTCTATACAACATCTTTTATTCAAAACAGATGTATTACTTGGTATATGTTTAACATTCTCCTCATAATCCCAACTTGATCCTTAACCATCATGCATTAGAATGTTGCTTTTAAAGAAGATGAAAATGGGCTGCTAAAATGCTGCCCATATAATCTGAATTATTTTCAGCCCTGTTGTTAAAGCTTAGAGATAAAATTCTCTTTTGAACTAAGGTTGAAGGCATTGTGTTTGATATATTGGTGTAATTCCTGCAATATAAATACTCATAAATTAAGTTAGTGGTATGGTATGATTTCCTGTAATCTGTTTCCAGAATCAATATTTTATTGAATGAACTTCTTATTTTAACTTCTCACTTACTGACCCAGTGGTGCAGCTGTAATGTGTGCTTGATCACTCTCTCTCCTTTATATTTTTTTAAACAGACCTGACTCTGCAGCACTGTAGATGGGGCAGGTTTTTTGAAGCACTGCACTTATTAATGAGTGGAAAGAGATTGAAAATAGCACTATCATGCCCTAATGTAGAGACTCCCATCTTAACATCCTGTAGTAATTTAGAAAATGGCTATGTAATGTTACCCCCATTCTACAGGCAGGAAGACTTGCCATGATTATTTCCTTCTTAAGTATTGCTTAACTTTAAGCACCTCCTATTATATTTACTTTTCTAAATGTGAACTTTATTTTTAAAAATCCTTTATACATATCAACTGTCATTTAGTTAACTACTGTTTATTGCAAACTTCTGTGAGTGGGTGACCTCATGTGCAGCAAAAGATTGTTTATTCTGAGCAGGTAGAATTATGTCACCTTTTGGGAATGTGCTAATGAAGATGCTCAGCAGTAGCTTTGGTGGCTGGGGTCCATTGGCACATGATACCTCAGCCTTCTGCTCTGGGTTTTAGCCCTGGTGACTTCCTGAGCAAGCCAGACTTCAAGCAGTGGGATTGCCATGTGCTGCTCTGGTTTTAGCCTCTTTCAGTTTGCATTACGGTAGCAATGAATTATTTATTAGTAGTAATCATATTAGTAGGGTTAACCCTTTTGCTGTATTTTCTCCCCAGCAGGCAGTCTTTGATCCACTTCTGAGGCAGAGGTAGTGACAAAGACAGATGGAAATTTGAAATTGTTCCCTTAGTTGACTTTTGACAAAACTATGACTGCAGAGAAGGAGATTTGTGTGCTTTCTTCCGCTGCCTTGTACGTAATTATACAATTCTCATATAACTCTCTGCAAGTCAACTGTTTCCTAGAGGCACCTGCCCCTCCTCAGTAAAACCCAATGAGAGAAGATCAGCTTTCTGGTTAAAAATATAGAGAGGAAGAAACAATGACATGCATTTCAGGAACATTTTAGAGATTGGCTAAAACAAGATACAATAAAAATTGAAAACCCTACAAGGGACACCTGAAAAAAGCAGCCAAAGATATTCAGTGTTTTGGTCCTTAGGCTCTTACATTTGATGGTTTTCTGCATATCCAGTGAAAGAAACCTTGTTCAGAAAGCAGAATTGCAGTTTTTGTCACTTAACCATTCTTGATAGTAGACAGAAGCTGGATATATGAAATCTAACTACTGAAAAAAGACAGCATAAAAAGATCCCAACACTTAAAAAAAACAGTCTCAAAGTTTCAAATACTATTTTTCCTTCCAGAAACTTAAATTCTTATTTAGCATATATATATGAAGTAACGATACCTCAATCAACTTGGTAGCAATGCACAGTTCCTGTGCTGTATCCTTTTCAGGAACACAAAAATTACGAGTAATCAGCATCATTCCACACAGACCTTCAGGTACTCCAGGTCTCCTGGGAGCTTTGGGTTGCTGCAGCAAAACCTGTTGCTGCATCTCTCAGCTGCAGAGCCCACAATTTCTTGATTTCCCTCTCCTCAAACAGTTCCTTGCTCCCTTTTTTCTTTGCCGTTGCCTGTTCTGTGTCTGTGCTTTATAAGCTACACCACATTTAAGCACGCACTGATCCCACTGTGGGTTTTGGGGGCGGAGGGGGGAATGCAGTGGAAGTACTAACAGAAAAACTGCTCTTTCTGTGGTGGCCAGCACAAGTGTATTAGATGAAACTGCTTTTTTTTTTTTTTTAATCAGCATTTAAAAAGTGTTTTCTGATGTGGTAAAAACTGTTATATAGATGGAGTTCAAGAAGGTGGAGGGTATGTGAAAGCATATATTATAAAAGGAAAACTGGATTGTTTTATAGTTAGGGGTTCTGTACCTAAAATATCTCTACAGGTTAAATTTCCAATTTCTTTGTTCTCAGGCATTTCGTTCCAGATGGGCAAACTGAGAGTGAGCAAAGTTTAAGTTGAAGCCTTCATAGAAGCAGCCCGAATACTCTGACTTGCATGTGCTGGTCTGTAGGTTTGTAGGGGAATAATGCCGCCATAAAACTCCAAGACAGTACAGATATTCTGCCAACGTATTTGTAGTCCTAATCCTGAGAAATCCCCTGTAAGGACTGAATACTGACCTCATATGGGGTAGAGACAAACCTCATCCCTAGTCCCAGCTTCCTCTGTAGTCTTGTCCAGCATCACTCTTCATGTTTCCAAAGAATGTAAACTCCATGAAGGCTGGTGTCATTCTCCTGTGGAGATTAAAGATTTGTGAGATCTGATGTTCCAGAGGGCAGCCATGTAGTCCTGTAGCAGGACAGAAACTGGCCTCCAAAAGATAACCTCTGTAAGAAAAGAGCAAGGAAAAGCCCAGTCCTGGAAAACAAAACAGAATAAAAATTGTGGAAGTCTGGTGAAACAATGATTTGGAGCCAAATAATATTATATCAGTTTTGTATGCTTTTACTAAATAGTTGGAAAGTCTTCCATGAGAAGTTTCTGTTCCATTTTATCTCAGGGATAGAAGTTGCACTTTTGCCCATAAAAAGCTGAACTTCCTGAACTGGCACATGTTGGAAGTTTTTTTACACTGGCATAGGAAGCTTTTTTTTTTTTTAATTGGTAAAACACTTCATATTTATGTTCCCACTTCAAACAGAATTCAAGCTGTAGGACCCTGCTCCAGAACCCTCTGAAGACACTGAGATCTGCGCACTGACCTCTATGAGTTTTAGAGCACACTCTTTTTTTGGGCTCCTTTTGTTTGAATTAGTTGCCATTTATATAAGAGAGTTAAAAATTCAGAGGACTCAATGCACACAAAGAATATGCAGTTCAGGATCGAAAGGGAAGGATACTGTGTCCAGCAAAACCAGCCTCTGTCTTCCCTGCTCCTTGCTGAGTAAGCACAAGGAGAGTTTTCCAGCTCTGCACTGACTGGGTGCAACTGACAGCTCATTGCCGGGTTCCTGCTGCTCCTGGTAAACCACTATCCATCTACTCTCCCATCTACAGAATAAAAGAACCAGATAATCAATGACACTCTCTCTATCCATATTTAAACATTTATGGGAGAGATGTTGACAGATGATCTCACCATCTAAACTCCCTTTGTGGCTGATGGAAGGACAAAGACACTTCTGTCTCATGTTTTTCTATATGCATTTGCAAGTAAACAAATGGGTATACATATATACAAATGGAAAGGTTATTTTAAATGGTGTCTTGACAAAACTTGAAGACTAGAATTAGGTGCTCTTTCCTGGACTTGTTTTCCTTGTCTTCTGTTTTGCCAGTCCAAAGTGAAGTCAGTGGGCTTTCTGTAGCCAGAAGTATAAATCTTTTGAAACTCCAGCAAAAAATATGTAGCAGATACAAATAAAATTCAGGGTAGATGACACATTTCTGGGATTTGTATGACTGGATATTCTGTTTACAACTACTTGTTAAATTAAGGATGTAGGAATATCTACAGTTAACAAAACTGAAACTTTGTTTTGGCCACATTAATGAGAGGTTCAGTGTCCTGCTTCTCTTCTGGGCTTTTGCAGCACTGACTCAAAAGCTGCACTGTT
Source organism: Rhipidura dahli (assembly GCA_013399225.1). Taxonomy (NCBI): domain Eukaryota; kingdom Metazoa; phylum Chordata; class Aves; order Passeriformes; family Rhipiduridae; genus Rhipidura; species Rhipidura dahli. Next base: position 95,792 of record VXAC01005233.1, on the reverse strand, counting down.
GTTCATGCAAAGAGACTGGTTTTTTTAATCCTGTGTCCAGATGACTGACCTTCCCCTTATGCTTCATCTACAGGCTCCCTCTGATGGAGAGCTGCAACTTGAGAGTCATAGACCTCAAGGAGTGCTTAGTTTACTGAGAAGAGATGAAATTGCTGCTGTCTTAGTACAAAACCATTTATCTTAGTATAAAATCAGTATCTTGTTCAGCCCAAGAAACTTTTCTGACAAGGCTGAACTGAAGAGAAGTCTCAGTCCTCCCTCAACATGGGATTTTGTCCATCATGAAGGTTGCAAAAACGTCTGTCCTGGCACACAGGGATCCCCATCTGGGATCCCAAGGAGAGTGATTAAAAACCTGGAAGACCGACATTTCCCAATCTGAGTTTTCTGCCATGGAAACAGGCACCATAATGCAAACCTGACTGATCTGTTGCAGGACCAAAAAAAAAAAAAGAAAATGTCTTTGTAGACAGTTGCTGTTCCCCTGTTCCCTAGCTGATCCTGAATGGATGGAGCACTCTCATGTTTATTTCATTAATGTAATCAGTAAGTTGTCACTGTAAGCTGGCAAGGCAGACAGAGATTTGGGGGAGTCCTTGAAGGCAGACAGAAGGAAGTGTTATGTACTTAGGAGATCTGTGTTTGTCTGATAACAGCCTAGGTCAATTTGTAGGCCACTGACATATCTACCCAGGACTGAAGTGCCATGATGGCTTTTTTATAGTGACCTTGACTGCTTTTGTGGGTGAGCTCCCAGAGAGGGGGAATGAGCGAGAAGGAAACCAAGCAGGACCAATTGGCCTGTTCTGCAGGCTGCAGTGTCTCTTTGGGTGTAGCTGGGTTCCGCTGCTGCCCACAGTGCTCCTCCCCTGGGCAAGGGGGATGGGAGGATCTCTGCATCTCACAGTTTTACTGCACAGCTCCTGGTGGCATACCAAGTTATGACTGAAAGCTAGGAATTCTCTCCTCTTCCTCCTGACATGATACAGAAAAGATTTCACCAGTCTTGTCAAAAAAAGAAAATTCATTGACATAATTAAAAACTACTCATTTAATACAGAAGTCTAGTATTACAGTAAACTGGCTGTTTTATCCACAAAAAGCTGACCATGTTTTCATTTAACCTTTATTCCATTACTGATGTGTTCATATTTGTGCTACAATTACCTAAAGTTAACAGACAAAATATATCTTTCCTCTTGCATGTTTATGTGTTTCATGGTTGAGCACATCCGTGGAACTGTTTAGATATCAACAAAATTAACACAATACAAAAACTCTGATCTCAGTGTGGCTTTCTCTCACCAGCTTGGATATTATGCTTCAATTATTCCTTAAGGTAGGTTTCAGCTCCAGGCTGTTCCCTGCTCTGCTTCCTCATGGGGAGGAGGAGCAGCACTGACCTGATGAAGACATTCGGGATGTCTTCATCGTGATGATTACATTTGGGTGTATGACTGTCCTGGTCAGCTGCAGGAACCAGAATATCTGCAAACATGAGGTGGGCAACCTGCTGAGCCCTGAAACTGACACATCCTCATGGAGCTTTATCTTCACAGGGATGCAGAATCCTCCTTTGCAGAGCTTGCAAGGCACTGGATAGGGACGGTTGGCTAATCGGCATTGATCCTTAATAGGAGATGGGTGTCTCCTGTGCCTCTGAAAAGTGTGGCTGGAGGAAGTAATTTTTCTCTATCTTAGCAGCCAGTTCTTTTATCACATTTTTTCACACTTTCTAGCACTGTGAGAACATCATGTTCATACATGAGGGAGGAAACTAACTCTCTGAAGGGACCTGGGTGTCATCAGTTTAATGGTACTCTTCAGATAAGGAAAGAAATGATGGTGCTTATCCATGCTTGTGACAAAACTGAATTACACCAGCTGTTGTACAAGCTTCCTTGGAAAATTATCTACAGAGTAACTTTCACCTTCATAGGCGCACACAGGAGAAGTGGTTTGGTTAGGTTAGCACGAGCCCTCAAAAAAAAAGTGCTGTATCATGCAACTAATTCAAAGTTTTTAAATCTTCACAGGTGGAGAAGGCACACATTGATCAGGACAAAGTCACATGTAAACCAGTCGAATTGGGAAAAAAACTTTCAGTGGCTCAGTATATATCAGCTGATGAAAAGGGCTTGGGAGCCTCCTGGTCTCAGGGCCCAGGTGGCCTGGAACAGCCAAAATTAGTAAACTCCAGGTCCCTAAACCTGTGTTTGCATGCAAATTGTCAGGTGTTTGAGCTTCCAGATTGTGGCCAGGATATACTAGGAAGAGTTTTAGTTGGCCTAGGAAAAGCAGTGTCAGCAAATGGGGTCATGGCACAGTCCTGTCCCAGGGCATGCTAACAGTTCAGGCACTGAATTTCTCTGTCTGTATGAAAGCACAAATTTCCATGGCCCCTTGGCATAAACATGCCAAGGCTATGGTCTCACTTAAAGGCCTCAGCCACTGCTTCACTGCTGGTGGCCTCTCTGGAGAGATAAACCCCCACTTCTTTATCAGAAGGCAATGGATGAGGCTGGACTGAGAGGCTGTGCAGCCTCCGCATTCAGAAGCTTTCAAGACCCAGCTGGGTGAAGCCCTGAGCAAGCTGGTATGACCACACAGCTGTCCCCACATTGAGCGGGAGGTTGGACTCGGGTCCCTTCCAATCTGAATTATTCTCTGTGGAGCAGGGTCGATCCTCTGTGATTCACTGAGCTACCATCCCGGAAAGATGACTGCATGCTCAGGCCATGGCAGTATCAGTGAAGTGACAGCTGTTTTACAGCATCATCCACAAAGAATGGCTATGAATTGATAGGAAATATGGGCAGATGTAAAATGGAAAAAACCACAAGTATAATAAATATATCATTTTATGTCAGTGAGTAAATGCTGAAAAAGTAAAAAAGAACATCAGATGTTCTTCCCCCCCCCCCCACCTGACCAAGCTCCACTNNNNCCCCACCAAAGCCTAGTTAACTTCATAGACAGAGATTATCATAGAAGCAGTTTATGAATAACCTATTTCAACAACAGGATTTGTGGCTTGGCTATCATTGTGGTAACACTACTGCAGCTGCTCTTTCAGTAGTTTGGTTTACACCTATGACCTTCAGCCAGCAATTAAAATACATGTCCTGAGTAGAGTGGGGATTCAACATGCAGAATTTCCTGGGTGGGCTGCAAATCCCTAAGTATATATTTTCACAAGTCATTGATGTTTCTGAACCTTTTTGCATAATTGTTGTTCCTTCCTCCCTTTCTACCTTACAGTGTCTCAACATAGTGTATTTTTTTAGAAAGCAAAGAGCCAGGTGGAGTTCCCCTGTAAAAAGAACAACTAAAAATACTTCTACTCTGTATTCATTCACTGGCATTGTCTGATACTATATTACACAAGATTAATGATCTAATATAGCTTGACATTTTACAAGAACATGAAGCATCAGCCAAAAACTGTCATAAGATGTGACACCAGACCTAGAAAGCACTGTAGAGTGATAATAGGCTAATTAGATGTGTCCATTTGTGTTACTGGCAGGCAGTGAGAGGCAACCGTTTCATCCTCCCCTCCAGATTCACCATCTGAACCTGTGGTGAATGAGAGACCAAAAGTGTGAGTTACTCAGCCTGTGTATCTACAACAGCAAGGGTCAAATTCTTCCCCATACCTGGCATGAATCATTATTTATGGACTTAGTGGGAGCTTCTGAACTACTCAGTGTATTCTAATCAGCCTGGTGTCTTCTGAAAATAGTTGTCACTATTCCCATTTTGAGACTGTAGTACCGAAGAAAGGCAGCAATGCTCCTCTGGAGTGGCTACATAGTTATTAAGAAGTAGCCTGAATGTAAAAGATAAACCCTGGCACCAAGTTAAATCACCAACAGCCTGGGCTAAATATGAAAGATGAGCCTGAAGGTAAAATACCATCCATTTCATAAGCAATCTGGCTGTCCTTCCTTTCCTACTTATTTAAACACTGTTTTGTACAGGACATTCTTTTTTGGATTTTCCATTCAATATGGACAATTTGAGTCCTTTTTCCAGCTTCTGACCCCACAGTTTCTTGAAGACATGTGGTGTGACCCATCTGTGCCAGGGTCCTGGAGGTGTCAGGGTTGAGTGAGATTAATTCTGCAGACTTGGATCATGGATTTGCCCACCTGTAAAATACACCTGTGACAAGGCTGTACATGACTCTTGCTACTGTGATTCTCTGGTGTTGTTGTAGCCATGTGCTTGGGTACAAATTGATCAGCCACTTGGACCTGATCTATCATTTGATTTTCCTGCTTTTCCCCTTTTCCTGTACTGGGAAATTTAAAACTACTTACTAAGTCGTACTATGGAAGGATGCAATATAAGCTGACAGTTATAGCTGACTGGCCCCATCTAGTTAGTAAAAAAGAGGAAAAAGGTATCACAATTCAGTTTATCTTTTGTGGCTCTTCCACACTGTTTCCATCACACATCATGTTTCTTTTATCTACTAGCTTTCCAGTAGGAAAAAAAAAAGATTTATCTTCACTGACATTAATCTAACTTAATCACAGGAAAACTGGATTGCTAAATTAGGCGTACACTTGGGATTTCTGTATCAAACCCCCTGTAATACTAAATCCTCCTCCACACAGAGTTGCCCTTTCAAAACCAGATACAACTCATGTAGGCACCTGATCCTTGTGTCCTTTTTGAACACCTCCTGGGTAATTACTCCAAGGCACACAGCTTTAGCTCTTCCCTCACTGAAGTCAGGAGCAAAATCTTTTCTGTCTGTAATAGAGAAGGAACAGCTATTACCAGTGCTACTTAAAAGTACATAGAAATTTTTCCTCTGGTTTTAGTAGGTGCTGGAATAAGCCCCTGTTCTCCACCTGACACACTTAGTTTGAGCTTTCACCACAGACATTTCCAGCTGATGTTCAGTTTACACTGGTTGTGATGTTCTAAATCTTTATTGCTGATTACACAGAGCAGCCTTGCCAGATGAGGAGTCAGAGGAAATGCGGGTGTCTGGTTTTCAGTCCTTCCTCTCAATATTAAATTAAATATCTTTCTAGCAAAAGAAGGCTTGACCCAAAGGCTGCTGAAATCAGTGGAACGACATCCACTGAGGAGGGTTTCTAGTGAGGTCCACCATTCTGAAGGCAATTGACTCACACACAGCCATTCCTTCCTGATAGATATTTGAAGCTGGGGCTGATAACAGTAATGTTCTTTCTAATAAATCTCCTTTCATATGTTTACTATGTCCAGTGTTAACTTACATTTCAGGTGCTAAATATGTTTATTGGGAGTTATCAGATGTAAACACATCAAAATGCTGCGTCTATTTAACCCTTGCAAACTAAGACAGTTCCATAGAATCCATCTCTCTGGATGGAATTATTTCCCTTTTTAGCATCTTTTGATGGATAGAAGTTTATATTGGCCTTTGAAAATGGTCTGTGTCAGATACTCTGAGAGATACCATCATTCTAGTTCTTTATTTTTGATTTTTTTTTTCCTGGAGCACCTCTATGTATCATATTATCTGCCAAAATCACAAGTAAATGGAAGGGAGTTTTGAACATATACTACGTATTTTACAATGCAAATTTTTCCCTAAAAGTAAATTTCTGAATAAATTTTCCATTTTCCAGGCTCACTTCATACGTTCCTCTTGTCTATCTGTTTCTGACACAAGCAAAATCCCTCTGCTGACTGAGGGACAGGACATAGAAAAGAGGAGGTGGATATATCACTAGAATCTCTTCATCCTTCTCCTCCTCTTCTTCCTTCTTGTAAGAAGTCACATTTTGCATAACTGGTGTCAGCTGTGAAAGCAGAATAGGTTTTCTTTCAAAGACTCACTGAAGTTTTGAACTGATGAAGGGGTTTAATCCTGGCCCTCTCTCAAGCAGGAACACGTTCTGAAAGTCTAACTAAAAGTCTCTCTCTGAAAAGTGTGTTAGCATTAGCGAACACTCTCCTGTCACTATGGGATACAGCACTTTGAATCAGCTATTTCATGATGGAATTTTCCTCCCCTTCCTCAGAGGCTGTGAACTGTTCAAGCTAAGTCAAGCAGAGCATTGGCAGTGCTCGTAGTCCCCTTGGCAGGCAAGCAGCAAATGACTCTCGGCTGGGATTCTGTCCCAGAACAACTATCCCTATTGGAAACCTGAGCTGAGATGAGAAGCACCACATCTGTAATCTATACGTTTATTCCGCAGGCCTCCTAAAATAAGGACAGATAAATATAGAAACCTGTTGGGGCCAGCACACGGGGACAAAACTTTTATTTGAAGGGGGAACAGACAGATGGCAATGTCACTGGGTTTGAGGTAAATCCCAGCCCTGCTGCCAGTCTGCTGTGCAAACATAGGTGGCATTTGCACCTAGATAGCTTTTCCAAGTTCCTCTGGGAGGGTTGCCATAGTGGAGAAGGCATGACACTAGTATTGCACTGAATAAAGATATGTCTGTGTCAATGTTGTCTATTTTGGTTCATTACCACATCTCACTGCCGAGCTTACAACACTAAGAGGGGAATCTAGGCACTGGGAGTTAGTTTTCTGAAGACCAGAGTCCTGCTTCTGCCACATCCCTTGTTTGTGATTGTAGGAAAGTTGCTTCTCCATGTGGTATCTCTCTCTCATCTGTTCACTGGCCAGTTAGGTGGTGCAGGGAGGGACACACAATAGGCTGCAGCAAGTCTCCACCTCTGTAATCCCATAAAATATCTTACATTAATTTGGAGGAAATGATCTGCTGGGGCAGCTCTGGGCAGCATGTGATACTCAGGATGAATCACGGGCTCAGGCAGTGCTGTTGGATAAAACTTCCCTTACTGATGGAGAGAGAGATGTAAAAGCAGATAAGTAACACATTAGCTTGAACAGCAAAGCAGCCTGGCCCCTACTCAGGCTACATGCACTGAGGGGATAGACCTAACAGAAGGCAAGATCCATGTTTGTCTTTTCATTCCTGTCCTCAACTGCAGATTCAGCCCTCAGATAACTTGACCACAATACCAGTGTCAGTAAGTAGCATGAAACCCAGCTGGCCACCTTGCTCTGAAGTATGCACAGTCTGGGACATTTCCAATAGCCTGGAATGAGGCTTTTTACAGCAGGGAAAATCACTCCAAGGGACTCCCAAAAAACCCAGTGACTCTGAATCATGCATGAATTGTTCACTTCATCCAGGTAAGTTATAGAAAAAAAAAAGGCATTAATCTCTGCAACAGCGTGAATGCTTGTAACATGAGGATAAGTAATGCTTTCTGTGGGGCGAATGCATGTGTAGCTCCTTGTGAGCCCTCTGAAACTCCAGAGGGAAGGCACAGCAAAAGTACAGCACATTACCGTCTGAAAAAGCAGGAGCTGAACAGATAAAATCCTGGAGACAATGGGACCCTGTGTATGCAGTATGACAACTCGAATCTGCTACACTGAGACTTGGCACTTGCAGAGATAATCACTGGTGCTGTGGTAGGGTTAAATGTTGAATTAATACACATGATAGGTCATCATCCTTTCATCTTTCCTTCTCGGAGGAAGTAAATAAATCTGTCAGCTTAATCTAGCACATTAACCTTAATCCTACAATTTACTTACTAGGGGATTTGTATAATCTACCTGATAAATAAGGACAGCAATTATTCCTGCTACAGAGGGTTGTGAGAAATAGTTGCAATGGAGCTTGAAGCTGGATTTAAAAACTGTTTTGGTTTTATTAGAAACACAAAACTCTGGCCAGGTTTCCTGGAAAATTCCATGGGGCCCAATGCAGGTGGAAGATTATTTTCTGTATGTGTATGTGTTTGCTTAGCCAAAGTGTAGATTCAGGGTTGCACGTGGTCCTGAATACGGGGGAGGAAGAATTTCTAGGAATATGTTTGCAGGAGCATAGTGGAGGAACAGCCTTGTGCTTCATGGAGGCTCAGCCACTGCACAATCCCACCAGAAAGTCTCATGATGGAGAAGAGCAACATAGCCCTGTCCAGCCCCTACCTGCTAACAGGCTTTATTGCCTTTTCCACACCTCCCTGGATGCCCATCTCTTGTATCAAAGGATTTCTTTAGCTTCCCTGCTGGGAGATGAACTTAAAACATGATTTGAATGATCAGAAATATAATTGACACAATTAGCAGGACTGCAAGGGAAAGTCCTGGAGGACTTCAGTGACTCACAGCAATGAGTAATTTTCCATATCTTCCTGGAAGAGAAAAATGCATTTCAGAGTTTAGCACAGTGCCTTTTGAGGGCTTAGGACATCAAGAGCACCCTTTGCATTCCCCAAAACTTCTGTTTTCCTGGATTATATGGGAAGGGCAAACTCTTCACTCTTTCCTCAACACTGGATATCATAGGCATTGACCAGCACCTGCCTCCTTGCAAACACAGGCAAGATTAGCAATTGAAAATAAACCAGTCCAACTTCCTGGAGAAGATTTTTTTTTTGCTATTTCTCACTGCCAAAGGTGTATTGGTAGGGATGAAAGAGACAGAGAAGTCAGGTTTTATATCTGTGATTATCATAGTCACTCTTTGTTAGTCTGATTTTTTTGATGTGGATTCCCTAAATGCACTCACACACAAAGCTTGATTTAGGCACTTGGGGTGAAGGGACATTTGGACAATTCCCATTATTAATGTTGCTCCAAGTGTCTACACTAAACACACACACGTGAAGGGCTCCTGGCTGCCCATATCTGTCACACCCATCTGCTCAGATGGCAGGGTGCCCACACAGACACCAGCAGGACTCTAGTCCCAGGATACAGGTATTCTGTGGTAGGGGGGGTCACTGAGGCCACACTTTAAACAATATTATCACCATCTCTTCAGCAGGACAACCTTCCTGGTGGATAATTAATTGAGTTTCCAGCAGCATCTGTCAGCTGTTTGCAACACTCTGGTTTGCCTGACTAAGCAGCCACAAGGATACTGCTCGTTTCCTCTGACATGTCAGGGTGGGGGGTTTGGCTGGATACAAGATGATTATGTGTGAACAAGGTGTTTGAGTGCTCAGTTCCCATACCTACATGTGAAGCAGACAATGAGGGGCAGCAGCTTGGAGAGACAGTACACCCTGCCTAGCTCAACTTGGATTTGAAGAAATCTTAGCACAGAACAGAATCAAAAAGGTTTAAAGATCTAAATTCATTCACAGTAAGGAAATTGCTGCAGCTGTTTCCAAAAGCGCATGCAGCAGGGGAATCTTTTGAGGGACTGTAGTAGTGTGCAGGGGGCTGTTTTAGTGGGTTGTCCTGTATCACCCTATTCCATAGGGGCCCTCTTGGGAGGGGTCTCCTAACCCTCCTCAGCTAACCACAGTTTCACATACTTGTATGAGTAACATGGCAACACTCATACACAGTCTACTACATCTAGAAATGAGGCATCAATGCTTTCAGTAATAACTCCTCAGAGTATATGCTATTTTTGCTGTTTATTTAAAGACTTCAGCACTTACAGCACCTTACAGACACTTTCTAATCACAACATGGAAAGAGTCCCAAGCCCAAATCCTGGAGTGCTTTCTGAAGCACAGAAGAGGGACAGCTGTCTTTGGATGGGTGGGAAGCTGCCTGTAATATTGCTCTAAAGCACCTATTATTTGTATCTTTTTTGAAGCAAACCCAACTTGGAGTTACTCCAGCTGATTTAGGAGCCCTTTTAGGACTGTTTCCCTACATACTTTCACCTTTAAGAGGGCCAAGCAGAGGGCTGGGACCTGGCTTTCCTTCACAAACGAATAACCATGAGGCACATAAGGTTATTGCCTCCACCTCCACTCATCCTGCCATGTCAGAGCAGCTGCCTTAGCCATGTCTGGAACCAAAGGGCACTGGATGCCCTGAACAGGCACACCTAGGGCCTCCCCTGTGCAAACTCCACCTACTGCTCCACGAGCCCTATTTAGGCTCAGCTTGAGGGCTTTATTTCTCTCATGCAGAAAACCCCCTGTGCTGGGTTTTTGCTCTGTGTCCTGCCGCCCCAGTTGCCTGAGTGACCTTTCTGTATGGACCCTAAAGCTGTGCTTCAGGTACCTCCGTGCCCAGGCCTGTCTCTGGTCATTTTTCCTGGTTGGAAAAGTTGTTATAGGCAGCCTTGTTTCTAGACTTGTTTCATGCAGTTGCTAATGGTGCTCTCTGGGGCCCTGGCCAGCTCATCACCTCTCCTGGCCTGAGACTGGCGTGGGTCTGGGCACTGCCCCAGCCATGCCCACAGCCCAGGGATGGCCTATGCTGGGGTCATCCTCAGCAGGTGCCTTGTTCCCCTGGGAGTCCTGCTGAGGCTGGAAGCTGAGACTGATGCCTGGGTTTCCATGACTCATGTTCCTAAGGACATCAGTGCATCTGATCACATCTAAGACAGTGTGGAGGTGTCCTGTGTTTGGGGTTTTTTGGGGGGTGGAATGAAACATGTGACACCATTTTGTTTCTTGTAGGGAAGGAGAGAAGAGTGTTTCTTTTTAATCATGTCAATAGACAATCACAGTTTGTGGAGAGGCACAACAGAAAAAGGACATCATTCAGCATCTTCTCTGATTTATGGACTGCTTCTGAATGAACTATATAACAATAGTATTTGTTCCCATAATACCCTTTTAGTGCAGATGTCTGATTTGCTTCCCTGATGTTCCCATCAGAATGCAGACCCAAGAGATGCGGGGCAGGGGGATTATCGTTCCTGCTGTGTGGCTGAAGTCACTTGTGCTTTGGCCTCTTGCTGCCACCTGAGGCACGTGGCAATCACCCAGCAATGCACCAACTGTCAGCTCAGATTGCTGAGCTCTGTGTCCTGCTTAAGTGCAGCCTTGTCAAAAGTCGCTTTGAATTATTAGCCCGAAGGCTGCCCAGGACGCGTAGAGTCAAGCCTGGACACAGAGCACTGTGCTCTTGGGGCACAGCAGTGCTGTCAGTGTGCTGAGCAGCTCATGTGCACTGTGAGTGATGGTGTGGCAGCCTGAAGCCTGTAAGGACCATGCACAACTTCAGCTCTAGCCAAATAAATGGGTTTGGGGGCAAGGAGATCTATTTTGCCTTTCCCTGGACAAACCCTTTGAAACTGGAGCTGCAGAGCAGTCTATTACTTGCTGTCACAGATGCTTGAGACAAAGGGGAAAATGACTGGGTTTAATTATCATCAACTGATTTCCTAGTTACAGTTGGGTGAGAGGGCCACCAGCAATTATTCCCTTGATCTCCACAATGGATGAAGAGAGAATGACCAGACATAGAATCACAAAATCATTTAGGTTAGAAAAGACCTCCAAGATCATCAAGTCCAGCCTGTGACTGATTCCCACCTTGTCAACCAGGCCAGAGCACTGAGTGCTTGGACACCTCCAGGGATGGGGACTCCACTACCTCCCTAGGCAGCCCCTTCCAGTGCCTGACCACCCTTACAGTGAAGAAATTCTTCCTGATGTCCAACTGAACCTCCCCTGGCACAGCTCAAGGCTGTGTCCTCTTGCCCTGTCAGATCCCTTAAATCCAGGTGTAAGTTACAACTTCTTGTCAGGAGTGCTCTGTGCAGTGTCTTGCCCCAGCAGGACTGTTCCTGTCTCAAAGATGAGCTGCAGGAAGGTGGTTGTGGCTGTGTGAAGGCACTACAAAGGATCACAGATACATGTTTTGGTAACAAGTTCTTTTAGGTTTTCTCTATTGATGTGACTGCATTAAGTCTGAGCAGCAGCACCTCAGTGGGTACACAGGGATGTGATGGAGAGGCTGTTTCACATGTGAAATAGTGACAAACTAACAGCATTCTGAAGTCAGATAGGAAAAACACCAAAAGATCAGCTTAACTTTTAGAAAAAATGTTGGCTATTACTGCAATGCCCTGAAGCTCTTGACATAAAGAAAGTGCAAGTGACAAGTACCATAATGATCTGGGTCAGGGAGGCTGCTAGGGCATTGTTATTAATACTTAGCAATGGACAGTGATTGTGGTCAGCCTCTAGAGTTATTGCAGGTAGGGATTTCTGTGCCTCTCCTGGTGGGTTAAAGGCAGTGATAACTCAAGTTTTACTGTTTTCATGAATTTGGTGACAGAGGAGCAAGATAAAATCAGTTGTGAAATGCTACTTTGGCTACTGCCAGAGGTTTCACTGCAAGAGAACAGTTTTTTACTTTGTTATTACTCTGTTACTACTGGTGAGGAGAAAACTTAGCAAATATATTTTACTGTTCTTCATTGTAGTCTTTTTTAACCTGCTGGTTCTGATGGACTTTGCCAAAGTTGCATATTGTGATTTGGAGCTGTGGTGGAATTCTGCAGTCTCACCACTCATAGAAAAGAAAATCCCACCCAGATTAGAGCCTGGATTGATTAAAAATGTGATTAGAAGTCATCCAAGCAACTGTTCACAGTAAATGGAAATCTGGCTTGCTGTCTTAATCTCTTCAGAAAAAATTGGCTTGGACATAGTGCCACTGAATTTCTTATATAATAAACTCCATGCCCTCCTCTTTAGGAGAATTATTTGAAGTAGCCTTCATTTAGGGCTGTATGCCTTGTGCCTTTTTTTCTCTCATTCCTCTTCCCCCCAGCTCACAGCTAGTAGGTGGCTATTGACAATTCTGTACCCACATTCATCCTGAAGCTTTGCTGAATCGTTAATATATGAAAAGTGTCATACAGAAGTATAATGTATGACAGCTGCCCTTGTGAGCAGGTTGTGAAGCACCTTATTACAGCAGAGTGTGTTTCACCTGAAAAGCCTTCTGCAAGGTGGTGCCCACTTAAGTGCTCAAGTTCTCTGTGCTTGTAGCTCACTCATTTTGCTGTCTCTAACAAGTGAAGGGAGATGTTGTTGTTGTGGGCAGGCAGCAACGTTTAGGTGCCTTCAGGATATGTCTTAATGCTCAGGTGGTGGATTTTGCTTATTGACATCATCCATAGAGAAGTTAAAATTCTTTCAGAACTTGGGAGGCCCAGGTCAACTTGAAGGTTGATATAAGTAATAACAGAACTGGTAGTAGAGAAGAAAACATAGGTCTCAATTTCTCAGCAAACTTTAATTGTGCAATAAGTTGCCTTCAAGAATCCTAGCAGAATGGAAGTGTCATGTTGGAAGAATGCTGTAAATAATGAGTGGGGCTTTTTCTTTTTCAGATCCAGGCCAGCAGTTCAGTGTGTAGACTTTATTCATAATTCAGGGAATGGTGCAGCAGCTAGAACATGGATGTTACTTCTGAACTAAAGGAATAATGCTGGGAAGACTCATCTCTTCAATGTGTGTGGGCAGCACCTGCAGTTGGGTTGGTTTGGCATTAGTATAACTCCATCGGATTTCCTGTTTAAGCGGTATTAGATGGCAAACATATCTAAACTCCTCAGCCACAGACACACTTAATCAGTATGGATCAACGTAAATTACTTTCTTAATACTTTCCTTCTCCCTGTCCCCCTCCTATCCCAAAGTGCAGCACTGGCCGTGTTCAGGTGGCAACTTTACTGTGCATGGTGAAGAAAGCTATGGGCAGTCTTGGGTATCTTACCCAAAAGTTCATTTGGTAGCATGGCATCAAACTGCAAATTATCACAGAATAAAAGGGCTTGCTGGGTGTGTTCTAGTTCAGCTGGGAGTTTCTGAGCTCCAAGCATGAGCAGTTTGGGGTGATCTGACTGCAAGGGTCCCTTAATGACCTGTATCCCATGTCACTCTGAGTTCATCAGCTTGGCCTGACAGTGGGCCAGAGTGGAAAGTGAATCTGAGTCAGATGTGAGCATCTTATCACTTTTCTATGGAATTAAGCAGGCAGCAGAATGTGGAGGCTGTGCCACCTCTTGCTTTTGAGCCAGCTCAGTGCTGGCTGCGGGACAGCAGGTACCAGACCCTGTGTAACATCAGGAGTGCTGTGAGCAGGTAACTGATCTGGCAGCCAAGGCTGAGTTGATACGTCAACATTTTGGGAACAAACTTGAGCTGGCAAAGCATTCATAGCAGAAAATTTCATTATGTCTTGTGGGCCGTGGCACTTTTTTATCTGGCAAAAGGAGTCCAAAGCCAGAACTGCTTTATTGTCAGCTCCTGCTCTGAGGGCAGTGGCTAGACTGAGCCTTGATCTCCCATAGTTACCACCTGAAAAATTTCTGTGAATTTTCCTTTACTAGGCCTGTCCCGGTCACCAGTGTTCAGGCACCAGCAGAGACTCCTTGTGTAGAAAGCCAAAACTGTAACTTGTTCTTGAGCTGTTTACTTATGTTTGAGGAAGTACAAGTTCCACCAGAGCTGAGTTTTGGTGGTTCATAACAGAGCTTTATCCTGGAGTAGGGAGAGATCCAAGCATCCCCAGAGTGTGCACAAATCCATATCCGTGTCTTTCTGGTAGATCCTGCTGGCAAGAGCAGAAGTGGGAAACAGTCTTTATTTTTCAAAGAAGGTCTTTTCACAAGGAATTTTTTATGCTTTTTTTTTTCCCTCTAGCTTCTTCTGAGCTTTTCTAGTGAAGATCCTCATTGACTGTATCAGTGAATAATTCTCTCTCGACATTTGGCCAGAAGCTATAGGAATTTGTAAGATATTATGTCAGACTTGTCACACTCTTTTTCCCAATGCTTCCAGGAGGAAGGCTTCCAATCAATACAGCAAGTTTACAAATCAGGATTCATCCTGTGCTGTGCAACCATATGTTTGTTCCCACAATTCCAAACATAGTTAATGTGACAGTCTAATATATTTATGTAAACCATGGACTAAAGACCCAAACAGCAAAACTGGGAAGCTTTTTTATAGAAAGCAAAGATTTAACAAAAATTCTCCCTTCCTGACTCCTAGATTTCTAGTCCTGCATGTGCAGCACTCATAAGAGAATAGGAAGGCTTTTTTGTGGATAAGATTCAGATTTTCATGGACTCAGAAGAATATATGTTTCAGATATACTCAGTGTTTCTGACAACTCTCCAAATCCTGGTTTGCTTTGTGGTAGTTCTTTCTATTTTTTTAAATGGCACTTGAAACTTAAATTGGCATTAGTGGCTACAGAGAGTTAGATGTTTTTTCAGGTTTTCAGAAAATGAGCGTCCATTTTTCTAGTAAGAAACCTTCTGAATCCGAGTCCTTTGAATATGCACTATTTTATGAGAGCTCTTCTCATCAAAATATTCTAAAATAAAAAGGGAAAAACCATTTCTTCTATTCAGAAGAGTAATGACTGAGTTTTAGACATGTAGAAAGATAGAAGTCGGCACCAAAAGTTCATAATATTTTGGAATTACTCCCTGAATGCATTAATATTCTAATAATACCATATTTAGTTTGGTCCTTTTTTTTTTTTTCTTATTGTTGGAGAGAAGCCCCTAAAAGTTAAAGGAGAAGAAGGAGCATGCCAAATAGTAAAATCCACTCTGAACAGAACCTCTGTGACTTTTTGCGCCAAAAAGTCCATTACAGCTCTGGAATTTGTGGTGAAATAACACTTTATGCTGCACTATTCTCATGGAGCTACTAAAATTCTTGTTCATTTTAGGAGCTTAACACCTGCTCTACCTTCCATGAGCTTCCAAGATGGTTTGCCAGACATGTCTGCTCAAGCAGAGGCAAGGACAGACTGAACTGACTGAAGTTCGAGGTCTTCATGAAATACTTTTTCTGTCATTCTGGTATAAATTGCTCGTCAAACAATTCCAGGTTTGTGACAACTTGTGCTGTGTTTGTGCAGCTGGATGTATCACCACATGAAAGACAGGGAGGTTCTCTTGGAGGAGGTGGAAGGCCCGAGGAGGTTCAAAGTTAACTAAGAGCAGTTCTTGTGAATGTAGATATATAAAACTGGGCTCCCATGCTGTTTTTCATCATATTTGGCGAATACCTGCTGAGTTTATCAAAAGTTGTCATTATTTAGTATATTTGAAAAATGTGCCTATGCTTTGATCCTGATGGTTTATTTGCTATAAAAACCCATGCCTATATTGTCGCCCTTCCCTTGGAGGTGCCAGCATTGAAAACAGGCTCAGGCTGCTGAAAGGAGCTCTGAGGCTCCTTGGAAACAGGGCAGTGCTTTTGTGCACATGCAAAGTGTGCAGCATGGAATACAGTGTCAAACTGGATTATGGACACCTTGCAAAGAGGGGGCAGGGAGAGATCCTGACAGTAGGAATTAAGTCACCTGTTTGAGCCCACGTGAGTCAGAGGTGAGCAGCTGTGAGGGGGTGTCCTGACAAACACCATTGACAGAATACTGCTGCCACTGATTTTATTCAGTCTCCTGTCCAGAGCTAAATGAAACAAAATGGAAGGGGAATGATTTGCAGCAGGAAACTGGATGTTCACAGGGAGGTGGTGCCACAGCAGCAGTTCTGTGGTGGGATGTGGGTGTCTTGGGATGCATGCCATTGACATTTGCTGGTGTGAATTCACATTTGGCTTGACAACTGTCAACCAACTGCACAAGGAGTCTTGACATTGTTTTATTGGAAAAAAAAATGGATATAGAGGAGTAAGGTAGATGAACTTAACTGGCTAAAATACAGAATAAGCTAATGAGTCATACCAGTGATTTAAACAATGTACCAGCACTTCTGGGAAAAGTACAGAAGGCCTTAAATAGTCATTGGAAAAGCTGAGGATGGAAAATACCCAGTAGTATAAACAGACTGCTCCTATGAATCTGAAGACATGCCACTTTTCAAACCTGTTAGCTCAAGTTGGATGCTGAACTTAGCCTTGATTTAGGAATAAGAATTGCTGATCAAATGCAAGGGAAAAAATATTGTTATTAAAAAGAAGTCAGGAATTTTTTTTTAAGCAGACTTTGGTAGAAGGGGATGAACAAAAAACCTGTTTTGTTCTGATGGGTGTTTCTTGAAATAAAATGTAGGTGACAATCAGGTAATGCATCTCAAGGGATGGTGATGTCACGACTTGCTTTTGGAAATTCTGAAGTGTCAGTGAATTCAGCTTAAAGACTGGAATCTCCAGTTTGTTCAAAATTAATAGATGAATCCTTATCCACACAATGCCAGAGTCATCTTAAGAAGAAACCTTAAACCAGGAGAGGTAATTGCTCCCATTAGTTCAGATGTGTTCTCACCCTGCTCAAGAAAACTTCTCCGCAGATACCCCCAATGATGCACATGCAGTGCTGCATGGTGAAGTGTTTCCTAAAAGGAGGGGTAGCAATGAAGTGACCCTGTATTCCCACTGGTGTCCTGGCTGCCTCAGGGAAGACTGGAGGTTGTGCTGTCATGAAGTGGGGTATGAACAGTGTGAGAAGAATACAAAACTCACTGGGCTGTTGAATAGTTATGAAAATGGTTTACTGGAGTTCTGGAGTCTCTTTTTTTCTATTGCAAATGGGATACTTCTATGCTGACACTCATTTCAGGACGGGGCCATCTCAAAGATTCTTGGTAAAATGGGCAGTTAAAAGCTTTTATTCATGCCACAGGATTAATAATGGCTGTACTTCACCATGTGTTCTGTAATTCTTTTAATAGCTTCATTCCATTATCAACTATTTATTAAAAAGATTTCACCACAGATATGGGCTTTATGGAGATTACTGTGCACTATACTTAATTACCAGATGTTCAGTATGTTTACAGTATATCTAGTATTGAAGTAAACTTCTCCGTGTGAAAACCATCTAAAATGAACAGTTAAAATACCACTGTAAAGCCTTGTATTATAATAACTGGAAATGGAAATTCCAGCTGGGCAGTGTTATGAAACTAAAACTACAAAATTTCAGTCCTACTCCAAAACAACATTATTAAAGTCCAGTAAAAATGTGTTTTGTTGTCTGAATTTACCTTATGCATTCCGTCCATCAGATAAACCATCTGTGTTTTTCATATTCTTTTGGTTAGTTTATTGCTGTCTTTCATCAAAACTATACAAACTCAACTGTATGCTCAACTTTGCAACCAAACTTCAGAGTTTTATTGTTAGGAACTTATAAAATAAAGATATGCCAAAGCCCAGGACAAGTGTATTACATTGCCTCAGTGCATTCATGTAGCTTTCTTAAAATTCTGTTTTCCAGGCAATTTTTTAATACTCATTAACTCTGATCTCTTTAAATTTATCTCTTTTAGAAACAAATCACTAGCAAAGTTCTCCAAGCCTAAGGCCAGTCTGTTATAAGCTCAACTCACCAACTTAAAAGCAGAAACATTTTTCTCTTCGTGCCTCAAGAAGCTGAGATTCTGATCCAGAATCCTTCTGATTTTGAGTCTACTTTAATTCCTATGTTACATCACTTTGTACTGGATTGACATTGTTTTTCACTTTAATAATCCTTCTCCTTCCCTATTATTGATTTTGGGCAATTGTAGTATTTTAGACTCCCCACTGAGTCTTATTTAATCCTAAACTAAGTAAGTCAAGCTGTTTTCCAGTCTTTCTATTCCTCTGGTAACATGTTTTCTGGTTTTCATCTTTCTGTGACCAGAACAGCACACAGATATTCTCATGCACAAAGTCTCATGAGTACCCTTGTAATAAATTTCATAATCCTCTTTCAGGGAAACATTAATGAATTTCAATATATCTTTCCATAGCTGCATCATATCAGCAATTCATGGTCAACCTGTGGTCAATTAAAAAAAACGGATGACTCTGTCCTCCTCACTTCTACTTAAGAACCCCTGGTTCGAATCCAAAATACTTGTCCCTATACCCTCTGTAGTGATAGCACCCTGTATTTCACTCCCTTTCTCTGATGCCACTGAACACAGCTTTGATTTCTCCCCTCCCAAACGTGCTGCTGTGTCACACTGCTGTTAACATTAAGTCTTTTTGCAATTGCCTTCCTGTTACACTTGCACTCTTGACCAAAGCCAGCTCTGAAGTTCCAGTGTTTTCCATGGCAAACACTCATGTGCGGGATAGTTGAAATACCTCCAGTGCTGGTGTTTCCCTCCTATTTTTATCTGCTGCAGAATGGGCTGGAATGATCCAATTATTAATACAACCTAATCCTGGAGTAACAATACTTTGTGGCACTGCAGTGGTTCAGCTCTGTGCTTCTGTCTCTGCCTGCTTCTGGCAAGAACAGAGAGATCCATCCTGTTGCTTCAGTGAAACTTTTCAGTCTGAACCTCAACTGGTTTGCTTTTAAACTTCTTCCAAACCCAACACACGAGAAGACACTGGTGCTATATAACATCTCTTTAATTCCCGTAAACTTAGGCCTGGATCTGCTCTCAGTGGCACATAGGAAAGTTTTACTGTCGATATTAAAGAGAATGGAACCAGACCCCGGGTGAGCAGTGACCCATGACTGATACCCCAACACAACTCCTTCAGCCCCAGGTCTGATTAGTCCTTCAGGAGCTGCATAATAAGGACATGAGAGTGAGATTTCATCCTTTTCCTGTCAGCTTCTCATCCACAGAATAGGCTTCATCCCTTGCCACAGCTTCATTAAAAGTGACATCACCCTAGACAGAGCGTCTAAAGGGATTATCACATAGTAAATGCAATTACATATTTCTCAGCGTGTTGCCATTATTTGCCAGTGAAACATGATAGGTTTGATCCCTATGTTGAGAATTCTCCATTGTGACCACTACAAGTTTCAAAGGTCTCAAATCATCTGACATAAAAAATGATAAATAAATCAAGGTATAGAGGCTCAGCTAAATTCTTAGTAGTTTGTGCTTCAAGTGTTTCAGCTTAAGGTGTTCTATTTGCTTTGCAATGATGTGGAAGCAGTGTAACTGTGCTTTGGAGGAATTATTTGTCTGTATCCCAGTAGGATAATTTTTGGTTGCCTATGATTCGTACCAGAAGAATTCTATCAGTAGTGAGGCAATAAAGAAGACCAAAAGTACGAAGTATTCCCATCAAAGCTGTTCCCTTCAATTCTTGCCACTAATAAGTGCCTGAGACTAACTTGAGGCTTTGGTCTTTTGAAGCAGCATAATACAAAGTGCTCACTACCCTTTCTTATAATGAAAATCGTGGATGTTATATTCACAGAATTGTTCCCCTAAGCTCTGGGGCACTGCTTAACCCCAATTTAAAGTATGGTGCAAGAAGTCAAAGACAGGTGACATTATTGTGGTTGTCAGCATTTGTACTTATTCCATTGGCAGAACTCAGGTTCTATCCCAACAGAATAAGAAAGCAATTACTGTTTCTGAGTTATAATATTTTTAGTTATTTTCCATAATAGTATTGGCAATGCCAATTGACACTGTATGAAAAAATTAATTACACTTTTAATTAACAAACAAAAGCATTCTAATGCTTATGTTTTGGAGAGAATTTAAAAACTCAAGAAAACCCAGGAGGGAAAAAGGGTTCTACAATGGCTTTTTGTTTGTTTTCTGGAAAACATCTGTATTTCAAGCTACTATGAGGATTGCTTAATGTCTAGGATTGGCAAGTGTTGTTTGTAAAAGGATGCAGGTGAGCTGCTTGCTCTTGAGAAATGAGGTAGTGTGCTACTTCTGACAGGGGCCAGGCAGGGTGGTGTGGGTATGAAATTATTAGGGTCCTGGCAGGAGCAGTAAGTAGAAGTAGTGTTTTGAGAAGTTAGCCAGGATGTTATGAGAAATTTGGAAGCCCTCCTGGAGGGGAGGGATGGAGACTCACGTACGTGCTTGGAGGATGTGAAGAGGAAGAAGCAGGCTGGAGAACATGACAAGGCACAAAAGGAAAATGGGAAGGAGAGCAAACTGAGGAGAGGAAAATGTGAAGGGGAGCTGTCAGGAGATGCGGGATTGAGGGGAGACGAGCATGAGAGAAGTGAACAGGGCAGTTGCTGATTGAGACTAGCTAGGGAGGGGGAGGGCAAACAGTGATACCCAACCCTCTGCCCTGCAAGGCTGAAGTGCAGGAGAGTTATATTCCCCCAAGTTATGGCAGCCAGCTGTGTGAGTTGATGTATCACAGAAATACCTCAGGGTTTGTCTTGTAAAGCCCCTCTTTGCAGTGCTCTCTGTTGCACACTGTGGAACGTTTTACACAGGGCAGGAGCTTTTCAAACCAAGAATCGCTGTAACTGGTTCACTTGGAAAGAGACACCTCTGGGAGGCAGTCCTCCGTGCCTTACTGAGAAATAGTGTGAGACTTGCCGCTCTCTGTGTAGCTGAGAGTGCTGCGGTGACTCACAGGACACCCAAAGCCAAGATCCAAGTGGCACAAATAGCAGCATAACAGGCCCTGGAATGTTTTAGGCTTCACAAGCTGGGAGAGCCCCGACAGCTCTATCCAAGGGTAATTCAGCCCTTGGTTTCCTTCCAAGCTGTCAAGTCTGCACTTGTATCTACAACTCTCTGTTTCCAAGGCTTGCAGTGAGGTATTTGAGTTGTATGGCTGCATGGAATAGCAGTTCTTGTGCATCAGTGGTGCCTTGTTTTTTTCTACCTGTCTCTTTTGTCTCAGTGTGCTCTGGTTGTCACTCTGAAGATCTGAGACTTCAGCTGTGGTGATGTAGCCTCTAAGAGGAACCATGCAAGTTTCGATTTAGGTTTGACAGCACGTGCTTTAGGTTAGTTGGATGTACTACACAGGCTCATTTTGCCATGTCTTAGTTCACTGTCCTTAAGCCTTCACTCAAAACCAGGGTCCAGGAACAAGATTGCCCATTTCCATACTGCTCCATTTCGCAGTCTCTTTTTGGCATGGTATCAGGGCAAACCAACCTGAATCATTCTTGTCTCTTCTGGTTTTTTTCCACCACTCCTGAGTGCAGAGGAGCAGTGAGAGCAGAAGGCAGTCTGCACTGGTGAAGGTGAAAAGGCAGGATATCAAACTTTTCCTAGACTTTTTCCATTTGCTTTGCACAAAGGAACTCTTATTTCCCCATCGCTATTTCACTCCTTCAGAAACAACAAGCAAACAAGAATAGGAGCCACTGGATTGTATTTGCTGATAGTTTGGTGAGGTTTTTCTTTGGAACTTTTGTCATCTTCCTGTGTTTCAAAGTATTAGCTCTCCAGGACAGTGTATTTAGGAGTCTTGTATTCAAAGCCGAGCTCTGTAGTGGTACCTCTGTTTGCCTGTTAGTCAGCTGACAGAGGTATTTCTGTTCTGTGCTCAGTGAAATGGGGCTCAGCCAATGCAGAGCCGCCTTTGCCATGGCAGAGAATGTGGTGTTTTGTTCAGAGTTTCCCATGAAATATCTACAGCTGAAGCCCTGCCTTACATTTGTAAAAAAAAATTGAAAAAGTCATATCTAGCTCTTATTTGCTACAATCTGTTTATATTTCCTGTCAAGCACCTCACATAGTGACTTAAAAAAAAAAAAAAAAAAGACGAGCATTTGAGAGCACAAATGATAAGCATGAAACCCTGAATTGACTGAATTCAATGGAGAAACTGCCTTTGACTCCTGCAGTTAGGGTCTTACATCAAAAATTTGGTGACAATTAGAAACAACTGTCCTCTGCCACCTTACAGTTCTTCTTTTCAACATGACATCTCAAACTACCGTCTGACAAATTTCAGTCTAATGCTAGTCTCATTTAAACTGTTACTGAATTATACTGGACTTTAAAAAGCCTCCAGGATGCAGTTTTTGTCTTGGATTTATATACTAAAAAACCCTATTTCTATTTTTTCCCTGTAGCCTGGAAAGAACAAAACTTCCAGTTACCTTGATAGGCTTACATATTGAGCAACTCAGTTCTTTTCATAAAGACATTTCTCCACAAGGAAATTGTATAAGCCCTGGGACTACTTTTCCATGCTATGTTTACAATAAATCTTCCAATTATTCAGTAACTTAAAGGTGTTATTCCCATAGGAATATAAAGTGCCTATAGTCTAATAAAGTGTAGCAAATAAATCTGATTTATCCAGTGACACTGTTTATAGAAATATTTCCCTTTTTGCTTTATATGGCAAGATGAAAGAAAACTAAGCTAGTGGGTGCCCTGTAAACAGAATTGTTCACGATGTAGTTTAAATGCCTCAAATCCACACACACATTCAACACATCAGTCAAGTGTCAAAACAGCTTAATTGCTTTTTTCACAGCTTTGATCATACTTGTGTTATATATTGGACTGTTCACATTTTCTGTTATAATCACTTTTTATCTTTCCATACAATTCTAACAAGTACTGTCTTCATCAAAATTTTTGTTGTTCAACTTCCCTATTTCATTTTTAATCTGCTAAATGAGCATTTCCTTTCTTTAGAAAAACAAATAAATCAAAAGGGTCAATTTGCTTTTGTGTCTTGAAACAAAGCTCTTTTTGTTTTATTTCTGCTTGGTCATTTATTATCCACAGCATGTTTGATATTTGTGATAACGAATTTTACATGGAATAAATTACATGCGCATCCTGATGAATAAAGCCCCTGTTATTGTGCAGTTAATAATGCTGGTTGCAAACTGTGTTAATGTCTTACAAATATTTTCAGTAATAACACATCAGGCTTTATTTCCTAGGAGAAAGCTGTCCTTTAACAAACTTAGCAATTCATAAAGGGGCATGACTGGTGTTATCCAAGGAGATTTTGAATTGTAAACCCTCCTGTTCTCAATTAAAAGGTATGACACAATTCTTTGCCCAGCTTGCCTCCTGTTTATGGCATTTACGTGAAATATGGCACATTATTTAAAACAAACACTGTAATTGCATGTGCTTCATCAGGTCAGAGCACAATAATGCATGTGCAGTGTTCAAGACACAATTTGCTCTCTAGATGCATTATAACCTATTTGGCATGATTTTTTCCCAGCGTATATATTAGTGGCCAATAATGGCTCTGATCCAGGAAAGCTTTTAAGCATACACCTAACCTTAAGTAGGTGATCAGGACCCTGAAACTTGCTGTTCTGTGCTGGTTTGTGCTCTAAACAAACAAACACTTCACTGTTGGCTGCCCCAAGCCTTCTCTTTCCTGACATGATCCTCCTTGTTTAAAGGATCAGTTCCAGCATCGCTGCTCTTGTGTCCTGCTGTGTCGCCTTTCAGCCCATCCAGAGGAGGTTTGAACCTCTCACAAGGATGAGGGTATGTGGACGTGAAACAGTCTGAAAATGGCTTTCCTTGACCAGGCAGACCCCAGCAAACACCCACCACCACATCTCCTGTGCTTGTCTGCCCTATAATCTTGACCCCAAAGCTCCCACTGGCTCCGTGTCCGTCCCAGGCACAGCTCCTCACATTCCTGCTGCTGTCTCACTTACTGAGCAACTCCCCCTCCTCATCTTCCCAGCCTGTCCTTCCCACAGAGCCTGTATCCAGCCACTGCCACTCCTGTTTGAGCTATTCCACTACATGTCTGTGATCCCCATGAGACTGTAGCCCTGCGATGGCACACAGACCTCCAGTTCCTGTGGTTCATTCCCAGTGCTGCTGGTTCACAAGCAGCAGCCATAGACTATCAACAGATACATTAAATGCATGTAAATGAATGTACCTATACATATAAAAAGATCTGTGGGGTGATTTATGAGGTGAAGCGAAGTTCCTGCTATCCTGCTATCTGAATATGGCACTTCATAGGGTCTAGAGGCCAAAGTCGAAATTTTAACTAAACTAGATCACTGAGGAAAATGAATCCAAGATACAATCCCTCAGCAAAGGCACTACCACAATTACTTACATTTGCACTGCTCCTTTTGTTCTGGTTAGACAAAAATTAACAACAGTCAACCAAAGTGTCCCCAGGAAGTCCTGGTGTCATCTTCTTTTCATATGAATATTCTCTAGTTTCCATCTTCTACATGTACCATTATAGTCAACTCTGTACATTTTTCAGGCCAGAAGTTATGTTCTCAGAATGCTAGAGTTATGATCCTTATGGATCTCTTCCATCTTGAGATTCTGATACATCCTTTTGTGTTTTGTGTTAATGTACAGAGTCTGTTTATCTCTTCAGTGCTTTACAATTTAAAAAAAAATTGCTATGGGCCTGATTATTTTCACTTTCCTATTTTACTTTTTTCTTCCCCCCGAGTGGAAAATGGAGCTGTAATATCCGTGACATTTTCACTGTGCAGCAGAGGCAAGATTTGCACTGTGTGATGGCCATGACCTGCTGCCTACCTGAGCTGTAAGCAACAAGGATCTACAATTAGGTGGTCACTTGATTCTTCCCACTGATTTTCCTCAGTTTGTTCTCTGTTTCCTCTGAGTTCAGAGGTCACACCAATTTGAGGGAAACTTTTCTCTTATTTGTAATTGCTTCTGTGTGCTTCACTGTGGTTAAAGTGCCAAGTGGACAAAGAAAACATGAGCCCATTTTGAATTGTGTGTTACTTGGCTACAGAGTGAGCCAAATAAGTTGTTCCATGTAAGAGAAATTATGGAATAAAAGTGGATGACCAAAGTCAGAGAAGTTCAGATGCAGAGTGCTCATCTTTGATGTATCTTTGCATCATCAGACAATTTCACCTTTAAACTGCTCAGATGGCCAGTGCAGGAATTCAGCTGACTAGAGGTCAGGTTTGTAAGGTTAGTGTGATCTCAGGCTCAGTTTCCTGTCTCTCAATCAAGTTATAAATTAAACCCATCTTCCATGCTTTTAAATTGGGGCCCATGGTAAATACACTTTTGAAAATGACACTTGAATCGGATCAAATCCTACAACTGGATGTTTATAGCAGCACTGAAGACAGTCTCATGACTGTAATAGAACTAAGTGCCCATTTCAACAAACAGATGTGGGAGATAAACCTGCACGTAAGGCCTCACACTTAAAAACCTTCCACATGGCAAGGGACAGCAGCCCATTTTTCACTATGGGTTTGGGGATTTTTCTCTTTGGTTTCCCAGCAGAAAGTGAAGTTAACTTTATGGACTATTTTTCTTTTACATTTGCTTGATTTCATAATGGCAGGGTGCTCAATCAATCCCCAAATATTAGAAATCTACAACTTTGATTCCTTCTACTCCTGGGTCTATAGGAAATAGGAAGGGTGTTCTCTCCCAGATCCTCTTTATTAGTACTCTGCCTCAGTCTGGAGATTGTGTTTACACAGTACCAGCCTGGGGTTCTTGAAGTCTAAAAGTCTGAATTGCTGCAAATACAACTTCTGTGTTCCGTAGGGTAATGGCTGTTTTTTGTTTGGTTGGTTGGGGTTTTTTTTGTTTTGTTTTGTTTTGTTTTAATTCTCTCTGAAAATACCTACAGCACTCTATAATTTGAACAGTTCAGGCAGTGGAACAAGGAGGAACAGCTAGAGAGCATTTCTTTGAATACTGGCATTTCACGAATTGGACCTATGCTTTACTTCTGGCCTTTTTTGCCTGACTGAAATAAACAGCTCAGCTAAAACAAATGTGGCGGTTTCTTCTGACTTGGGTTTTTCATGATTGAAGTGTATATAGTGGTATTTCAGCAGGATTATATAAATGACAGTATAAGAATGTTACTGAGGCAAGCTTTAAGCATTAAAATAATATCTTTTTTAAAATCCCAATTAGTATAGTTGGAAAAAACCCAACCAGATACACTTTCTGACGTACAAGTGCTTTTCCAGATCTGAGGACATCTAAGAGCCCATATACTCTAAGCAAATGAAGATGGCTAACTATTTGCTGTAAGTCATCCTGCAAGGTTGTACAACCTCTCTACAGGTGAGGAACTGCCCTGATTTTGGAAAAAATCCCATTTTCTTCTGCTGAGGCAGCCACGTAGAGGCAGCAGTGGAAATTGCATCCCTTGGATGTACGTACCAGGCCGTAAAAGCAGGTGCTCTGGGCATTGTGCTTTTAGTTACATTGTGCCTTCTGGTCCTGGCAGCTCTTCTGAAGCAAAGGCAGTGGCAACAAAATTAGTCAGTGTGCAAGATGATGATGTCAGTGGAACTAATCTATTTTAGTCTATTTAATTATTGTGTTTAGCAGTCATACAGCAAAGTCTTCCAGTCTCGAAAACATAGATAAAGGCAGACTGACAAATAATTAAAGTCTACCTGCTTTGGAGGACCACTGTATTTATTTTTAGGTTCAATAATTAAAGAAAGTTGATACATAGACAGTATAAAATATCTGTATGCAGAAGCAAGAAGTCAAAGCCCCAAGTAAATCTGGGCTCACAAAAACCTTTGTTCCGAGTGGTGAACAGACGTACTGTATAAAAAACCAAAATCAACTATTTCTTGAGGATCTCTGCAATACCTAAGCATGAAGAAAAAGAGCTAAACACAGACTTCTAATTTTGCTCTCCCTATCTCTTAGCTGTTGCAGCCCTATTATTTACATTGTTTTAAAATTGGGTTTTTAAATATTCAATCATAGTTAAAATGACTAGAAGCGGTTTATAGCATCAGTCCAGAAGATTGTTGGTTGTTTTTTGTTTATCCACCTGTTTTCTGACTCCTTGAATAATTTATCTTTCTTTATTAAAAAAAAAAAAAGAAAAAAAAAAGAAAAGAGAGAAAAAAAAAAAAGGCCAGCCTGCTGCTACTGAAACAAATAGGTACTGTAGGGCACTTGAGTCCCAGGCTTTGTTTTGCTGCCTGCATTAGGTGGGTTTAGGGGCCAGATGCACTGAACTTTGCAACAGACAGTGCTGGGACCATCTGTGCAGAGTTGGGGGGTGTCAAAGAAAGGCTGTTTGTGTAAGTCGTGGGAAACGTAGTGGCCTGCCTGCCAGTGTGCTCCATGAATTGAACTAATTGAAGATTATACTCTAGAGCTTGCTGTAGCTCAGTGAGAGGATAATCCTTCATCAGCTGCAGTCGCAGCCAGTAATTGGTGCTTATTACAGGGAGGAGTTCCCCCGCAGTGCTGCAGAAACTGAGAGGCTTTAGTGTTTAATTACTGTCTTTCAATAGAGATGGGAGGAAAAAAAGGCCAGAGTAAGAAAGTCCGGGAATAAGGGGAGGGGCAGCAAGTGTAATGCAATTTCTGATAGTCTAGGCTAGACATTTAACAAGTGAGAGCGCCTTTTGTGTGAGAACACAACATTCTGGCATGGATAATGAACCTCTGTTGTTTGTAATTAACCCCCGCGTCACCACAAAGTCTTTGTCTGGAATATTGTCTTAAACGGATTGTTTTCCACACCTCCGGCGCAGCTGAAAAGACTTTAAAGATCTGACTTGCCACATTCATGACAACCTCACTTTTGAAAAGGTGGTTTGGTGGGGTGGGTTTGGTTTGGTGGGTCTTATTTATTTATTTATAGTTTATTGCAGCCCTGAATGTAGGTGACACTCCCATTTGTCTCTGGCTCCATATTCATACTGGAAGCTGATAAAGAAGAATGTATTGCCATACAAATAAACATCTATGAAAAGTCAGTTGAATTATTCTAAACTTCTAGAAGTGAAAATGTTGTTGATTTAGCTAAAAAGAGATGCTGCTAGGGTTTTATTATTGGGTTTTGGACCTTCATGATAGAAAATTCTCCCTTTGGTTAAAACTGATGTAGTATGATGGACCTGGAGTCCTCATAAGTGCAATTTCTTCCTTTCCAGGCACAGATTTCTCTTTCTCCAATTCCTTCAATATTGATGTTAAAGAAATAAGTCTTATTGGGAAGCTAAGATGAGCCACTCTGGTCCATAATCATCCAAATTATGGTTTGTGTAAGAGTTTCTAAAAGTTAATGGTATTGAAAAATAAGGGTGCAATTTAAACAAGGTAACCTCAACCCATCTCCCCAGTTTAAAGGTTGGGGGCCTAATGGGCAGCTCTCCATCTTACGGGCTTGTGTGTGGTGATGCTGGTCTTCCAGGTGCTGTGAAGAGCCTACACCAGCTCCAAGATGAGGCACAGACTCAGCACCATCATGGCCCAGAAATGTAAATCCTCACCAGAGAAAGGCTGGGGAAGAAAGCAAAGGGGGCCCATCCCCCAGATACTGCAGTGCACTGCTCTGTGTTATCATTTATTTGTTAGGATATCCTTGGAATGGGGCAACACTGCTCATTCATTTCAGCACCAGCACAAGATTTTGAAGTTAGCTCCATTTGCCTTTTGCTTCTGCAAATTCCACAAATGGATGTTTGTTTCTCTTACCGAAGTCTGCTAGGAAAAAATACAATAGGCTAGCATTGTTTGGTGTTACAGAAGATAAAAAGCATGCCTGCTGCTAGAAAAGTCTTGCAAACCTCATTATATGTGTTTGTCTGTCAACAGACTGCACCCTCTCTGCATATATGTAGAATGGGGGAGAGAAGGTATGTTGCAAGTAGGTAAATTAGGAACTAAATGCAACTATTAAGTAAAAGTATATCCTTGGTAAAATATATACATCTTTCCAGAGATTACTTCTGACAGTGTGTATTTGAATTTGTTTAAGTTTTAAGCTTGCATGCTTTTTTAAATTGCATTTTTTATTCTATGCACAGCCAAGTGCTCAACTGTGCGCTAAGACCTATGGACTTCATTAGAACATAAGTATGCATTCAGATTCATTAGATCTCCAGACTATCCATTAATTATTTTCCTTGTGGCATCAGATAACTAGCAAATAGCTGGGAAAAGTCACCATGCCATGAAAAAAATCCCCACCTTTATTTTATAAATAGCCATAGGGAGGTATAAAAGCTGTCAAAATAAGGAAATGGATCAAGAATTCACACAGTAGAAATTTTGTATCAGAAGCAGAAACACAAACAGCGACCTTTCTGAAAAGAAAGAAGCTCTTTATTTGTCTCCTGTTGCTGAATACAGGCAACAATAATGGACCTAAATGAGACCTGCTGAGTGCAAATAGAAAATAAATGCATAGCGGGTTTCTAGCACCAGCCACTCTCAGATGCTTAATTGCAAATTGTTAAATGCACAGAGTTACCAATTTATTTTAACAAAATAGCATTCACAGACTCTCACCAGTTTCAACCTTGGCACCTGTTGAGTAGCTCCTACCATCAAAAAAACTAAGCTGGCTTTGACAATGAGTAAATATCAGGACACAACTCTTTTTTGTTAACTACAAATATCTAAACCCACTGGTGTTTGGTACACAAGTATGGTACGTCTGGGAGATGCTATTCCTTTAGTACAGTGAATTGGAAGGAAAGGAAAAGATTCCAGTACACTAGGATCTGTTTCTCCTCAATATTTTCCCCAAAGTTATAGGAAAAACACTGTAACAGCTGCAGTTGTTCACTGTCCAGAAGTCTCTGTAGTGGCAATAATCATATAAAGATTGGAGGAAATGTGACTTAAAATTGATGCCACAAGGAGCCAAAAAACCAAACCAAACCAAACCAAGAAAATTTCCTGAGCAACCTGAATCAGTTTAGCCTGGGAAAAGTGAGTAGACAGATAAACCATAACATGGCAAAATTGGCTAGAAAGGATTAGCAAACCGGAATCTGAGCTCTGCTCAAACCAAACAGGCTGGAGTGAGGCTGAGCAGGAACTTGCCTGGGTGTGCCAGGCAGCTGCTGGCTTAGACAATCTCTCACCAGAGATAAACTTTGGCCAGTCTATCCTGCATCTTTTTATCTTTTTACCTTTTTCCTCATGCCAGCCAATAGAATCTTGAAATGTAGATAGATTCTGTATATGTATATGTCTGTGTGTGTATATGTGACATTTATGTTTATAACACATTTAATTTCAATAACTTGAGTTTTGGAAAAAAAAAGAAAATCGAATTACAGTAATAATAAAGGATGGAAAAATTAGTTTATTCTCATACCTAAAAAGCATAAATGGTCCTTAAAACGTATCTACAGATATATAAAGTAAAATAAGTGCCTTTACAAGCTATTTAGAGAGTGTTAACCTTTGGGAAAACAACCTTTTTCAACTGTATTTATCCTGTTTAACAGAGATATGCTTTTCCATTTTGAAATACCTAAATGTTTTTGTTCAAAATCCAGGAAACTTGTAATGGGTAGGTATTGTATAACTTGCAGTGCCTTCTTAGACTTCAAAGTTTTAGGAATTATAAGTTGCTGGATGAAAAGAAGCAATATTCCAGTTATGAACTGTAAGTATAATAAAGAGTAGTAATGATTCTTGCCTTGCCTCCGGCAGGCCTCAGACCAGTCTTGTTGGAGCAGTTCATTAAACCCACAGCAATTGCACTATTAAGCTGAGTTACACTCAAGCAAGAGCAAACATTAAATGAAGGGTGTAATTACAGTTTGTTCCAGTAAAACTGACTGGAACAGGGCAGAGCTAGACAGATTAGCTCATGGACATGGAAGCTGCACGTTTGTCCCAGCCCTTCCACTGAAGTGATAGAAGAGGGAAATGCCACCTCTTTAAACAATGTATTTTTAATTATGATTTCTAGTTTACATGGTTGTAGAGAAAAAAGTTGAACCAAACTTTGACTTGTTTCTGAGCATAGAGATAGTAATCAAAAAAGCACGTAAGATGTCTATTTTTGCAAATATAACTATTTTAAAGTCATCTTTTTTTGAGGACTGACTGGCACTTTTGAGTACTTATAGTTGGTAATGCCAGAAGCTCTGAGGCCATGTGGAGCCACTTCAGCTGGTCAAAAAGCATGCATACTATGTTTCCATGATGTTCAGTGTTTGGTAATTTGCCTCCTTGGCTTTCTCCTTCATTGTGAACCCTCGATGTGGCCCCAGAACAGATTCTGTTCTCTGGACATGCTCCCGTTCCCTTGTCCATGTACTCACAACTCTCTAGCTGAGAATTGCATTAAACAGGGTTAATATTACATGATTTTCTTAATCTTTTTTTCTGTAAGGCCTTAAAACTGTCTACTGCATTTTCTTTCAGTAGCACCAAACCTGATGGGATTTTTTTCATTTATTGTCTGTTTTCTCCCCTGCATTATGTCACACCAAAGACGTGAACTGGACTCTACCACACCTGGCTATGAACTGCTGCTGCTTAAGGTGCCTCCATAGCACACAAAAAGAAACAGAAAATTTCTCACATCTAGTGTAGAGGTTCGTAAGAAACACAACTGCTCTTCAGTAATGCCCTCTGATTCACTTCAAAGCTACAAAAATGCAGTTTAACCTTTTACCAGCAATAGAGCCACAGTTCTTCTGAGAGATTGTCCAACAAACATAGGGCTTTGTGTGTAAAGCCCTTCTGTACCCAGGAGCCATGAGTAGTGTCCAAAATTTGTTACTTATTCATAAGGATCTCTTACTGGTCATAAATTAATTTTCAGCAAAAAGTCAGAAAACATGTAAACAGCACTACCTTTAATGAAATGCTGATGTATATGAGTGGAATCTGCTGCAGTAAAGCAGAAGTGTATAGGATCAGTCTACCCAAATTTATTACGTGGTTTTAAAAGCTCCCTTCATCCTGAAATAATTACTAAAATTGCAAGGAAGTCACTGCTTTCTAATAAATATGTTTATTTTCTCTTTCATACATACATACATACATATATATATATAATTGTGACATAATATTTTAAGTTCGTCTGGCTAATTTAATTTTATAAATTTTCTTGGAACATTGCCTCAATCTTCACACTCCCTTTGGCTTACTAACCCCACAGTCAGATATTTCTGTTTATAGTGACTGCCCTGTTTAAATAATATTCTACTGAGCTTTTGCCCTAATGGTTTTTAACCAGGAAGGGTCAGTAAATTACTTCTGCCGGTAATAAATATCCACAGGAAAAAAAAAATCAGAAAAAAGGTTTGGATAGCATTTCAGGTAACCAGTGTTTAGAACTGAACTCTTAGTACAAATTCATCCACAGGGCAGAGAGATATTAATTCCAAGCAGGCTGAAACCCCTGGCCATGAAGGTTTGGTTGAATATGGGTTCAGATACTGGCTGCAGACTTCAGCCCAGTGATACAAAGGAAAGTTATACTGAACTTCAGAAGCTCACAGTTTTGATCTCATTGACTGTTTTGACTGGATGAAAGAATCAAGCATTTGGGATTATAGCACTTAACTCTTTTAAGATTGGTTAAGAATTTATGGCTTATTAACCAATTAATGTTTCTTTAAACTCTTAGTGCCTTAGCATGGCTGGGCTACTCTAAATTCCTAAGGAGACTAAAGCATCTACAGTGTCTTAGCATAGTTAAGATTTCTTCCCTCATTTAAAAGACTTAACCATGTTAAGGTTCCTTAAGCATTTAACAAAGTTTATATGCACTGCAGTTGTTGCCAATTTCCTTCTAATTTCTAAGCAAGCAAAATCAGTGTAAATAATTGTGCAATATGAATTTGAGAGATCAAGCTCTTGCCTGAGACATTCAAGAAGTGAAGTTAGCCTCAAAGTTAGCTCAGGCATGATGACTGATTGAGCATTTCCTTTATGAAACAGAAACCTTCGTCAGGCGGTTCTGGTTATGCCACCAGAGAGAATTCTTCTGCATTGATAAATCACTAGTGCATTGAATTATTGAAATGCCTGACCATAGAGCCCCTAATTTTTTAACTTTGGATTCATTTTTATTGTGTTCATATATGTATCCTAAATTATTAAGGTATTCATTAGTTTATGAACATACTACTCCCATAGAGTTAAGCAAAAACTAACTCTTACACAGGCAAATAAAGCCTCTGTATGAAAGAGATCTAAGTAAGGACAGTGCTCAGTGGCTCAGTGGCTCAGTGCTCAGTCTTTTTCCTCTACTTCAGGGTATTTTATTAAGTCAACAATAAACATTTATTTCAAATTGTTCATATGCAAACCAAAAACTATGCAATGCTTAAATTGTGTAGATCTTTCATGCACCTATGTGAGGAGAAAAAAGAATAAAATTAGATTGTTTGTTCCTTTTGAGCTAGTTGAGCAGGAAAGAAAACCACTTAAAAATATTGTTGCCTAGTTTATGCTTAACTCTTCTTTTAAGCATCAGGATTGACATGACTGAGAATTGTGTTTGTTCAGTTGAAAAATTCTAATTCTACTCCTAATGATTATAACAGAAGTGCAGTAACCTGTATGATTCACTGACAGTTCTTTCAGATGAAAAGATAGGTGTATCTATCCACAATGCAAAGGAAAATTGGGATGGTTTTCAAAGATGCTCTGATATATGAAATGTTATTATCGCTGCCACAAATTAAATATCTGCACTCTCTCCTTTTTATGCAGGAAAGCTTTTGAAGGAAGTGAGGACAACTTACTATTTTTGAGGCAGCATTTCATGGAACATGTAGTAAAATATTTGTTCTCCTTTCTTCAGTTTATTTTTCTGGTGTGGGTTTTTTGGGGTTTTTGTGATATATGCTGTTACTTTGAGAAGATAATTGGTTAAGGTACTTTCATTCACTCACAGTCTAACAGTTTCATATAAATACAAATACCCATTCTCATACCCAACCAAGTAACAACAATGGATGACAGTCATAGGTAACAACAGGTATCCCTCCTCTACAATAGTCACCCTTCCATGGTACTCCTTAAAATGGCTGGTCTGCCAAATAGCTTGCTTGTCTTTCACAGGAATTACCTGAGGGTAAAAACATTCACAAATGTCTGTGAAGAGGCTGAGTTCAAGGTTTCTGAGCTTCAAGAGCTTGTCACTTTATAGTTGCACTTTATATGCCTAAGCTGCAGTTCGAAGTTACTTCAGCTCCAGCTGTGACAACTCTGCAATCCCTCAGATGATGATCTTGAATCTCCAGTCAGAAAAGAAGCATCGCATGGTTAGGCATCTAGCTGTGGAAAAGATCATTATTTTTTTTCCCACCATACAGGACCTCTACAGCAGGAACAGATATTGTTCTTTATCCTCTAATTTCCATCACTTCTCCACAGCAAGTAAACTCTATGGCTTTGCCCTGAACTCAAGGCCCAAAAACTACCCCTCTCCATTCACAGTTTTCATTTACCACAACACCTCAGATATATTCAGTTTCTGAATATTGTGGGTGATGCTAAAGCCTGCAGGGATCTCTCCCAGCTGTCCTGGTGCCATCCAAAGTGGAATGTGAATAAGCACCAATATGTGGCACACTGCCTGCCTTCAATTGCTCAGCAGGATGTTCACTTATATCTACCTGTAGCAGAACAAAACAGCTGCGAATCTATCAGAGGAACATTTTGCCCTTGCACCACAATTGTTGGTGATGGGAAATCCCTCAGCAGTGCTGGGAGCTCTGAATCTGGAGAAAACAAGTGGCTGATGTCATAGCTGTACCTCTCTTTAAATGGGTCAGGCATATCAATAGGGCTCACATGAGGAGGAAACCTAAGGAGTTTATATGATTTTTTCACTTTGACCAGCAATGGTTCCAGAATTTTCACATGTAAAAGTAAGTTTTCATGAACTTGTATAGAAACACACCCCAAACCTCTTCAACTCCAAAGAATTCTTTGCAACCCCTGAACTGGGACAGAAAAAGGCTATGGCTGCTTTTTAGAAGTTGGTTCTCACAACCTGCACCAGATGTGCAAGTAGTTCATTTGTTGCTTTCAAGGCAAAGGTTGCTGGATGGCAGCCAGATATGTATGACACTGATGACAAAGTCTTTCCATCTGCATCAGAGGCCTTTGAAGAAGAACAGAAACGCTCTGGACTCTTTTGGAGTGATTCTGACTGTATATTGTCCCTGGAAGACACCAGAGGCTGCTAAGCACAAAAAGGATTAAAAATCCATAATGGCTGTGCCAGGACTTTGTGGAATATGGGAGCAAAGCTGGCTAAAACACCAAAACAGGAAGCAACTGCAACTTACACAATTCAAAAACCAAGTTCAGGTAAGCTGGAATTTTGTTCATTCTTTATGACTGACCCTGATACAAAGTTTGTTGCCCATCATGAATCTGGCAATTCTGCCCATCTTTTCTCTCATGGCTTATGAAAATGAATATTCCCATACATTTGAAAGGCTGATGGCAGGACAGCCTTGCCTCTTGAAATCATTTGGATATCTAAGTTGGAGATGCCACATGTGTGCCATATGAGGGTTGTTGAGCATTGCAGTCTTCCCTTGTCCCTGCAGATTCAAAGACTACCAGTCTAATCCAGGTTTCTCTTCCCATTGACTCCCTTTCTCTGTAGGCTGCTGCAGGGTTAGGTCTTGCTCTTCTGATTCCTGAATTAATCGACTTCCTCCAGTGTGTGGGCAGCAGCAGGTCACTATAGTATTGGAGAGACATACCATGTCTTCTGTTCACAATCTTACCCCAGTAATGCCAGAGATGGAAATCTTTTCAGTGTCAATGTAACTGCCAACGATTATTTGCTGCTGGAACTGCACTCCAGACTTGGGGCAAGAAGAATCTAACCCCACATGAAATTGCAAAGGGCCATTGCCTTCCCCAGAAGTTTGTCTGGTCCTTAGGTCACCTTGAAATGTTATTTAATGATGCTATTAGCTATTCTTTCCCATCTCTTTCTCCAGCTTCTTCTGCTTCCTTCTTGCACTGAATTGGTGTAATCGGTTTCACAGCATGCTTTGGGTTTTTAATGAAAGAGAACAATACAGCAGAATGTCTGGGGGCCAAGGACTTGCAGGAGCACATGCCAGGATTGTCTGTGGAGCTCTTGGGCCTGGCCATCTACTGCACACACCAGAATTACGTGGGACTGATCTCAGCCCATCAGGAAGTTCTTTCCCATCCCATGTTGCAGTAAATTCACATAGGCAGCAATTTTTCAAAGGCTTATAAGTAGCTCATAATCAGTTGATTTTCACAGGGAAAGTGGAAAAAAAAAAAAAAAAGTAATTCTAAATAAAATTATTCCTTCTGGCCAGTTTCAGGGCAGTGAATTGGAACAAGTGAGCTCTGTAGTGAAAATATCTCTTGAATTTTTCCCTTCTTCCCCTCCCCCTCCTTCCCAAGTAAAACAGAATGTTTTTCCCCAGCACTCATTCTTGGAAAACATTCTATTTATTTTAGCTGAAATTTTCCAACACATCTCAGATTGAGACACAGACATGGCATGGAAAATTTCAGCCCAAGCATTTAGTGTTTGGCAAAGTTATAAGCAACTGGGACTTAAAATGGGAAGAACTTGAAAATCTAGGATGAACTAACAGCCTTCCTTCTAATGAACATTCTTGTACAAAGCTTATTAATAGACTCAAGAACAAATTTGAAATTCAGAATAGACCGAAAGTAATGCCAGTGGCCTGTCTGAACTTTCTAGTCTCTATGGGAAAGTACTTTGAAAATCATTGGAAAGCAACTATAATTTTCTGGTAGGCTTAGGAGTTGAAATATTGTCTTCAGCTTCAGTGGTGATATTAACAAAATGCAGTGTAGCACTAGAAAAGCTACAGAAAAGGAAATTGAGAATGATCTCTAGAGATAAAGGAATGTGCAGGATGGAGTAAAGTAATTTGCATAAAAATTGTTAGATTGGTATTTAATTGAATTATATTTGATCTTACATTTTTTAGATAATGTCAGTTTGAGTTACTATTGTATGTTATTACAGATTAGTGTATTATTAAAGAAAATACATTCTTGAAACAAGTTTTGACAATGTGCTTACCTGGTAAAGTCACCTGTTTAAAGCAGTCATGCTTTCTAATGCAGTGAAATATGATAGCGCTAAATAAAACCTATTAAATTGGTAGTTTCCATCATTCTCATTATAAATCTCTCCCACAGGTGCCTGGAGTATTTTTGCAGCAGAGTCAGCCTTGTGCAGCAGGCCAAGGACAGTAGAATTTGGTGAGTATGTTGACTGATGCTGTATCATTATAGTACAGTCAGCCCTTTCTTTCCATGCCCCCCCTCCCTGTTGTTCAGCCATTAAAATAATACAGCCAGGTTAAAACTGCCACGTTTTTAAAGCTTATTACATGTGATCAACACTGCTGTGGCACATTAAAATGCCACAATGCTAAACAGAATGCTAAGTAATTGAATAAATATTGCTGTGTTTGGACAATTCCTGTTTGTGGAGACAACTCAAAACCTGAAAGTACATGAACTGCCACAACATGATACACGTGTGCACGTGATGAGCTAGAGCACACGATGTGCTCTAGCAAATAAAAAATACTGCTGACAATCCCTGTGATGACTGGTTTAAAGCCATGATGTAGAAACAAAATGGCCATTTTAATACTGATATGCATATGATTTTATTGGAAAATTTGAGCAACATTTTATTTTTTAATCTGGTTGACATTTTTGGCATTCAATTCTCTAAGTAGTGATTTCATCACTTTCCTGTTCATTGGTGATTTCCTCAAGAGCTGAAACTTGTACTGGAGTTGGACCTATGAGATACTAAATCAATAACTGAGACACTTCAATATTTGTGTGTGATGAGAAGCTACTTGCCAGTGGTCACTATATTCTGTCCTTTTGCATTAAAAATAAGCCCACAGACTGTCTGTATGATTTTCATCATACTCATGCTTGGTTTTAGACTGGGTCCCCTTGATTGCATGTCATCACAGAGGAAAATTATGCAGATCTTTATTAAAGCAGCAGTTAGAAAATCTGATGCTTTTGGCATATTTTTAATCTCAGCACTCCTCCCAAACAGAGGTCACAATACTCTGGTCCCTCTCATCACATGTGGAACGTTGAAGTGTATCCTATTATCCTTAGTTTAGTGCTGACTGCTGTGAGTCAAGCCAGACGTGTAAGAGTTGATGACTGCAGCAGCCCAAGAACACTGATGCTTCTGATTTTTGTGGAAATCTAGTTTATGGTAACTTCTTTTTAATGTTACTATTTACTTGTTTGCAATGGTAGGTGGTTTTTTAAAAAAAAAAAAATTCCAGTTCTGCTTTTGTCTCCAAAAATCCTGATAGATTGTGGGCTCTCCTGGGACATTTTGCTGTGTGGCTCATTCACACTGCTGACTTGGACCAAGGATTAAAACATGGGGTAAATGATAAACCTCTGAAGATCTCAGATGGAGATTTTGCCGTCATTTGCATTTCTAGGTTTCAAAGTGATGCAGGCTTGTGAGGATGAATGAAAGCAGTGTTGGAGAAGTCTAGATAGTCAGGCTGGAGCTGTGATCCCCAGTCATGTAGATCTTCACAGCCTCCTGGAGCCCCTTGGTGACCATGGGTTTTCTTCAGAGGGGCAGAAATCCACCTGCTTGGCTCAGCTTGCCAATGGCCTTAAGAGAGATCAAAGTGTACAAATAGCTGCAGGAACTCTGAGGAAAGTTAAGAAATGGTATAAACAGGCTGCATTCTGTTCTGCTGCATCATTTTGGGGATTAGGAACTGATACTTTCAAAAAATCGTAAGTGAGGATTCTGTTACACCTCCAGAAATTGACAGCAACTCAGGAAAAAACAGGCAGAAATCCAAAGAATTTTCTGGGCCATTTTGCAGTTTTGGGTGGCATCAGGTCAAGTTCAGTACAAATGTTGAATATGCCCTGATTGCTGCTTCAAAAATTTGCAGCATTCTGTTTGCTTAGTCTCCTTGGCAATGCTGGCAGATATGTAAGCAATCAGGAGATCTTTGGAGCAGAGATGGAAAACCCAAGACTGAGAATGACCTCTTAACATGGTGTTTAAAGGCTCAGAGAGCTCTGTGTTCTAGTCAGTGGTCAGAGAGCAACTGTTTTTATTTTAAATGAACATATGAGAAAATACTTTATCTGCAGGATGGAGTTTAAAAGAGTAAAATCTCCTTCTCTCTTGGGTTGGTCCACAGCACTTTCTTTTTTCTTTGAAAGAGAACATTGCTGCCCATACTCAAAACCAGTATGGGACTTTTCTGCTGGCAACTGTCAGGTGTCTAAATCCTCGGTATATGCACCTTTCCAGTTAGTGTTTCTAAGAGCAGCCAGGTAAACAAGTTCCTGTTCCCTCTGAACCTGCTTACTGGTCCCATTCCAAGTAGTCCTGAATTGCATATCAGCTTAGTTGCTCACCTACAAACAGAGACTCTCGTGTAGTGAGGTGTCAGAAGTACAAATAAGTGGCAAATAGACCACAACTGCAGTACATGATTCCCTGGTTGCCAGCTCCCAGCTACAACGAGAGGTGCTGATGTCTGCTTTCACACATTTGCTTTTAATCAACAAAACTATGTGTCTGTGATGAGAAGCTAATCCTGTATGACATGGGGTGTCAGATCTCATTGCCATTATCTATTTTAGCTTCAGATCTGTTGTTTGGTTCTGAATTTTTTAATTTGAAGGGAAAAAAAAAGTATTGGAAAATTATTATAACCTAATCCATTCACCTATGTAATTCTCCCTGCCTAAATTACTGCTTTTTAATAGCAAGCTTTCTTTAAATATGGCAATGCAGTTTTGGCATGACACAATGCATAATTCTTAGGTTTCTCCTTGTAAAATTCCACTATGGTCATCATTTCCAGCTGATCCTCCAAAAAATTTTGCTCTTGGCTCCTATTTTATAAGTACAATGAAGGCTGTGCCAATAGCTTGTGCTTATCTAGCTTGGTTACAACAGTTACAGTCTGGTTTTCCAGCCTTAGGAAACAACTGAAACAATACTGATTTGCTTCAAGCCTGCCAGTTTAACTGGCACCATAATCAAGATTCCAGTAGCTTTCTAAGTTTGGGGTTTTTTTCCCAGTGTATCTGCCTGTATGCAACTTTGTTAAAAATAAGGAAAAAGTATGCTTAAGATTTTTTTTTTTTACACGATTTCAGACTGGAAGATTTGGTGCTGTCAGTGTCATGAACTTTTTCAAATAATTTTTAAGCAATGCTGTCACATAAGCTTTTGGTGGGAACCGGAACATTCCAGCATTGGTTAGGAAGCTACACTTCACTCAAAAAATTCTTTGCTAGAGGTGGTATTTTCTTTCTTACTACAGGCTGAAAATGTCCTGTTTATTGATTTAAATTTGAAATATAAAAATGCAAACCATTAACATGCATGATTCAACTACAGCTATACTAACTTACATTTGAAAAGTCACAAATAAATCCTTTATGTGGGATATAAACACAGAAAAGGTCAAGTCTGAAGAAACCTTAAAAAGTAGTGATGAAATGAGAAATAGAATTGAAATTTCATTTTAAAAATATAGTTATCTCTTTGCTGTAATGCATGGATAAACATCTACAACTGGTATCAAAAAAGTAGCAAGAATGTGTGCTCACAGCTTAATATTTTACTATGAAATTCCAACTACATGTGCATAAGTAAGTAATTACTCAGCTAAACCAAGTTTGAGCACTCTAGCCAATTCTTGCTGAAATAGATTGCACCTCACTATTGGAAGGGTGTTAGCAGAATTTTGTTGTTCACCATATTAATTGCTTCAAATAAATGCCTAATAGCCCATTTCTGCAGTCACAAAAAGTCTTCCAGAGGCTTATACACATACTACTTTCAAGAGGCAAAAAAAAGTGCAGACAAATTTTGAATAAATGAAAGAAGACACTTTTAAGAGTGATGATGAACATGACTTTAAAATATCAAGCCTTTCTACAACACATGGCAGAACAAACATGGTTGTATCTATGTTAAAAAGAGGCACTGTAGAAATCATACTTATTTGACACTAATGCTTTCAAGCTTCTTCTTTGGCAATATAAGAGAGTCCTAAAATGGAAAAATTGAGTATCTTAAGTTTTCATATTGATGTGGAAGTGGTGACTAATTATTATTTTTTATTTATACATGTAACATGCATGAGCATCTCATCAGCTGAAAGTAAACTCTAGTATCTTTAACACAAAACATTTCCGATTTATTTATGAGGTCTATAAAATTTCTGTTATATTTATGCTTTAAAATTTTTTGGTTTTTTCAGTATTTCCCAGTCAGAAGTCAAAGCTTTGCTTATATAGTTCTGCCCATGTGTAGACACCTAAATCCACTTGAACACTTTTGCCTTGGGAATTGGGAATGAAATTTCCCCTGTACACTGAAAGGTTTTACTCCTAGCATTTGATTACTCCAAAACAGATATCGAGAAGTTGAACTAATTACTCATTTAATAAATTAAGTAGGAAATAACATAAATCAACTTAAAACAGAGACTGAAGTTTGATTACTGGATGCATGAGCTACATTTCACCCAGACTATCATGGTTTGGAATACTGCAGGGAGTTATGAGGATATCATACCAGCAAGCTGCAACTGGGCCCCAACTTATGAACTGTAACCTCCACATTCTTTTAAAGTTTGTTTTTCCTTCACTTTATTTTGACTAACTGTTTTCAGGTAAGTTCTCTTAGAAGTTTAGTGAATGTGAAAGATCACAAAAAAAAAAAAAAAAAACCAACCCCAAACAACCCCGATTCACTGTTTTAATACTTTTTTCTCTTAGATAACAAAATCGGTATTTTTAGAAATAGTTTTTTAAAAAATTATTTTTAACAATTGCTATATGGGTTTCATTCCAAATCCAAAGATCCTGACTGAAGTTTTTACAGTTTTAGTGGGAAACTATCGATAGATGCATTGGGTTGAAGATGAAAGGTGCATCACTTCACCTCCTTGGGACTGGATACAAAAGGTGATTGAAATGCACAGCAAAATACCATCACTCAACATCTTTACAGAGCTTTGAGTAATTTAATTAATCCTTTAATATGATGCACTGATTATTGAGGTATCAAGTAGTTTCTTGTCTTTTCTCTTTAAATCTGTTTGGTCTTTTTTTTTCCCAGGTCGGACCAGGGCTGCCTGACCAAAGCGCTCCACTCCACCTGGGTAAGGAGTGCGTGTCCCTGCCGGGATGCCACCCCTCACCCCGCAGCGGCTGTGCCCAGGAGGGGACACGCTGAGCCACGTGCGAACAACCGAATCCTGGAAATACCTGGTGTTTTTCCAGGAGTCCGGGAACGGCACCGGAGGACACAGTACCCGAAGCCAGGGCCGTGCATTGTTAACTGCTCTGGAAATAAAGGCGCTGCAAAAATACACTGGTTTTTAGACGACTGTCATTGCTTTAATAGGAAATACATTAAAGAGGTTTCCGTAGGCTCTTCGTGCAGAAGAACAAAGCAACACAAAACCCGCAAACAAAACAAAACTCCCAAACTATCCTTCTAAGTGGAAATTTAAAAAAAAAAAAAAAA
>VXAC01005233.1:0-52284 GCA_013399225.1 Rhipidura dahli | reverse complement strand
GGGATGCGCCAAGCCAAGGGGCTGGGCAGGATGGCTCTGTCCCTGTGTGTCCGCTCCCCGGGAAGGCCATCGGGTGCCTGGGAAGGTGTGTGGGGAAGGATTTGCTGGTCGCGCTGAGACAGTGTGAAGGAGCTGTCTGTGATGGTGTGTGGGGGATGCTGGCTGAGCCAGGTGATGGGATAG
The DNA here is from genome assembly GCA_013399225.1 of Rhipidura dahli. Taxonomy (NCBI): domain Eukaryota; kingdom Metazoa; phylum Chordata; class Aves; order Passeriformes; family Rhipiduridae; genus Rhipidura; species Rhipidura dahli. The sequence continues at coordinate 52,101 of VXAC01005233.1, read as the reverse complement.
ATGAGTGTAGCATCCTTTACTGTGAAATTAGGGAGTGATAAAGTTGATAGGCAGTATACATTCTTTCTCTCTGGTTATACTAGTTGCCTGCTTTGTGAATAAGTTTAAGGTTATATCAGTTGATCAGGAGTAGGACCTTCTTTCTGAGCTTTAACTTGGCGGGGACAGGGAGCAGAGGGAACAAGGAGATTAATTAATTGTCGGTGATATTTCACTTTTTTCCTAATCTCTCCCTCTTCAGGCAACTCTTTGAATTAATAAATCTGAACATATGTTTAACTCTCTCAAGTAGCTGCCAGCAGTGTAGGAGTGATTATTTTTTGAGTCATTCATTCCTCTGTTTTTCCTTTTTTTTTTTTTTTAACTGGGATTTAACCTTGCATTTTGAAGGCTGATTTTGATCTATTTTTCCTTCTCATAGAGTGAGTTCAACAATAAAAAATACTCACTGGGGCTCAGTAGTGACATCTCTCCCTAGCTGACACCTGTTGCTGGACTGGCCTTTATGGTTTCTATCCCTCTCTGTTTGACCAGTCTTTCTTTACTCATGTGTAATGGAGAAATGGATGTGAAGTAAGGAGAACTTACGTGTTCATAAAACTTCATAAACTTCTGGATTTTTGATTCCTTCACAGAGTGCTGGTGAACCTCTGTTCATATTTACAGTAGTAGTACATGCCGTGTACATACAGCTTTAAAATGGTTTTGCTGTAGTGCTAAATATTTAAAGGCCTTAAATGTGACTCAGAAGTAAGCTGAGGCTGCTTTGCACATGTTTTCTGAATCTCATGGTCAAACATTGCTAGTTCAGTTAATTTTAATTTGTATGTTGTCTTTGACTTGGTCACATATCAGCACGTTACTGTCTATAAAGCCTTTGATTTGAGTTGACTGGCCCTGCTACAGCTGCCTCAGCAAAGCCCACATCAGCTCTCCCTTCACAAAACACCCGTCACAGGACGGTCTGAATGCTGACTCTCTACCTGCGGAGAGTTAGTTAAATGAAACCTTGCCTCCAGGTAGGATTTTATGACAAAATGACTTTAAAAAGTCAAGTACATGTCAGTGAAGGTACACACTGGTGCTTGGGACTGAGACCTGCAGTAGCTGAGGACCTGTGGCCATGCAGTGCCTCCCTTTCCCATGACAGCCTGGAGAACAGGGCTGCCTGTATTTCAAAATATATTATATATCTTTTCCAAAAGCAATAGGTAACATTGTAAAATTAAATGACCTGAAAATAACTAGTGGTTTTTAAAAATAAACTCTCCTGGTCATTATTCTTTTGAGTGGACTTTCAGAATTTTCATACTAAGACATATGGCTGATGCTTACTTTTAAATGCTCTGGATTCCAGTGTATAAGTAATGTAAAGTTTACAGAAGAAGTGGAAATCATCAGACTGATGCTGTGTTTCCCTGTTCATAGAAAAAAACAAAATCCAAGTACACAGGGTATGCTATATACCTTTGCCCATTACTTTGTTTAGAGATCCCCTGAAAAATGTTGGGGTTTTTTTGGGTTTTTTTTCCAAGAATGCAGGATGAGGATGGGATTGGGACAAAATTGCTTGCAGAACAGCTGAGGAATTAAATATAGGCTAATCAGGGAGTATAGTTAACTTCATATTCTGCATCAGAAATACATACTTATTTTTTTACAAAGTAAATATGAGTCTTAAGGAAGATATGTAACTTCATGATAAGTGTTCTGGTGGGCAGAGGGGAAGAAGAATCTGCCTTTGTATAGAGCGAAACCTTGAAAAATTCACAACATGAAAGAAGGACCTACAATGTTACAAGACAACATAAACCTGCCCACTCCCCCAGAAGGGGCTTACTGCTGCATATACTTTTATTCTGTTAAGGTGGGGATATTATCATTTATCAGTGGGAAGGATTCGCCATTACATAACCAGATATCTGAAAACGTACCACTCTACATGGGAAACCTGGCACAGCCAGCCAGAACCATTTTTCCATTTCAATAAGCTAAACCAAATTTTAGTATGGATGGAGAGCTCATTTTCAGATGCTTAATGATTTCTGTAATCCTGTGACCTGTGTGCCTTAGGGAAATCTTCCAGGAGTGCCACATGAACTTGCTGTGTGGCTGCATTGTACCACCTTTGGGATTTGGATATTATCCTGGAAACAGCAATGGCTGGAGGAGAGTGACATGATGTTTTCACTAGATCAGGATAGAACAAAGTAAAGCAGTTTGAAATCCCAAGTCTTCTGTAACTAGTGTTTGAAATTAGTGTTTGAATATCTGTGTGATTTCTGGCCCTGACTGTTATTTCTAGACAGGGAAGTTTTTTATAAACTTTGAAAAATAGCATGGCCCTAGTGTCAGGCCTGTCTAATTGTCTGAAGTAACACTGATCTTTGCTGATGAAGCATAGGGTAGATGAATGTTTCCCAAACGTCTTGCAAATGTGAGCACTGTTTGGGCTTATCCTTCTCTTTTTATATACTTCCCAAGTAAAAAGTTACTTCTGTACTACTTTAATTGCTGGCAGTAGCTAAGTTCCTCAGGGTGCCAGGTGGGAAAAGACGTGAAAATCAGGTGCAGTGATGAGCTGTGGGTGTAAACACTGTGCATTGGCCAGGAGGAGCAGAGTGCTGCTAGCAGCTGAAGGGAGTGGTGGTTCCCTAGCCAGCATAAATCCATGCAGCAGGTTAATTATAGCTGCTGCTGACTCCCCTGGAGGAAATGAGCTGCTTCCAGCTGTAAATCAGGGTTGTTTGGTTTTATTGTTTTTCTTGTTATTTTTTAATAGCTTAATATTTTAATTAAGTTTTTTCCTACCTGTTTATGACTCCTACCCTTTGAATCTTCCTGTTAGTTCATTGAGAGGTGCAGTCCCAATAAGAGAAACACTTGTTGGTTTGTGTCCTTATTTTTTTGGTAAAAGTCACTTGTCATCAGATGGCAGTATTACCAGAACCTCCAGTATGGCTTCCTACTGTAATTCTACCAAATAACAGTTTGTCTTTCATAAAACAACTGATCCACAAGTCCATTCCTTTGGCTGAGATTTGATGAAGTGCATTACTACTAGCATAAGTTATTTCTGCTAGGGTAGGGAGAAGATCTGTACAGCTGAGCAAGATTGGAGGACTTTTTTTTTGTAAACAATTCTTAATTCTAGTCTGCTGATACTTCCAGTAAAATAAACCTTGAATTTTTGTCTAAGAAACTTTAAAGTGATGAGAGAAGAGGGAAACTTGTAACTTCTAAATTAAATTTCAAAATGCAAACAGCTAGCATAGTTGTTTCTCCTTTTGTTCCTTAATATCATTTGCTGATATTTTAACATATTACACAGAAACTTAGGAGGAAAAAATCTGTCACTACTGAATACTGGTTGGCTTGTAACTAAAAGGAAGTCACCTAGTGCTGTGTGTTTGTGAGCACAGCACAGCAGCAGTCTGCCTCCTGTCAGTGCCACCTGTACCTGCTGGCAGCCTGTGAAGGAAACACAGGCTTGGAGTGGGCTGAGACAATGGAGTATGCATCAAAAGATCCAGCTGCTGGTTTGCTGGTCTGCTTATTACTCAGATGCCTCCCTTTGTTTGGTTCTAAAGAAAGTGTCTGTCTACATTAAGAATAAAAGAGTTTCTTCTAATAAATGAGGGAAAATCAAGCAAGTGTTGATTTTTCTGCACAGTACTTGCCAGTACCTTTGTTCAGAATGTAGCCGGATACCAGTTTGTGTATTGGGACAAATGTAAAAGGTTTCTTTTAAAATCCATGGAGTTTCCACTAAACATTTTCTGTAGTAGAGGAAAGGAAGGTTCTCCCAATGGAGCCTACCTTTGTGACATAGGGTATGGTCAAGCATGCTCTTGGCCACAGCTGTTTGGAGTTCCATGCTTACTGACTACCGACTAAGCTCACTGTCAGTTTTGTTCTACTGTGGTTTGGGTTTTAACTTTGCTGAAGGCCCCCACACTTGAACTCTGCAAACACAGCTTCTGTGTAGTGGCTCCAGCCTGGTTGAATCAAAATTGTCTTGGCAAGCTTAAATGTTTTCAGTAAGATATTTTAAAAGCCAGACATAGTTTGCTGAGTCTTACCATTATGAACACTCACAGTGTTCTTCTTCTGCAATGCTTTGATAGTGAATGGTATTTTAATGTGTAATTAGGCCTGAATCTTGTCATGTGTTAATTTATCACTGCTTTTCTTATGCAACAACAAAATGATACCGAAAGTGGAATTTAAACATAGATAGGAATGTATTGACACTTTTCAGGAGCTAGTTCAGCAAGCAGTCTTGGCTGCACATGTTGGCAATCTGGAGCCTGTATGTGGACATGGTGCCACATCATTATTAGCTCAGCCCCTCTATATGCAGATACAAACAACAAATACTGCTTGGTTTCCACACAGTACACTAGAAAAAGATGTTCCTACATTTCAGAATTAAGACATGAAAAATTCTTTTAAACTTTTCAGAATTGAGTTTAAAATAGTTGCTTTCATTGTATGTCATGGCTCCACCAGTCTTTGCCCCATCCTTTTCAGTGGAACTTGACTCCAGCTGCAGTGTTTTGACTCCTCTCATTTGCTATAGTACCCTTAAATTAAACTTTAAAAAAATTCCTTTCAGTAGGAATGTCATACCTGACAGTGAATGATTGCTATACAATATATACTGATAAAGCACTGCTGTAATCCAGCTCTCAGTTGTCTTATTTATATAACATTTTTCACTTTGGAGAAGTGAGACAGCTCATGGAGGTTATAAAAACATTGTATTTGAATACTGTGCCAAGAGTGAAGGCTGCCCTCTGCTTGCATAGCTTGGACAGAAATTGAGTTATCTATACCCTTCTGATGATACTGGGGAAAAGAGAGATAAAATAGATACAGCTACTCCATTCACAAGTGCCTTTTTTGCTTTGGAACCGTGGAAGTGTTGAAGTGTTGAAATGGATACGGAAGCTGAGGGTGTGTTGGCTTCTTAGGAATACACTGTGAATACTGAAATACAGCTTCTCTGGTTTTGCTCTCATTCTGTAACCTTTCAGAAGTGTTAAAACAACTTTAAGATGCTGAAATAGCAGATAGCACTGTTACTTATTTTGCTGGCATGTAAGGAAAGTTAGAACTCTATTTTCTTTAACTGGTCTCTACCCACAAGTTGGTAGAATAATTAATGAAACAGATACGCAAAAGTTCCTGGGGGTGGCAAGAACATCTTTCAGGAGCATGTCCTGGCACCAAATGCTGCATCAAAACATGCACTGTAGCTGGAAGTAATGTCTGTGTGTAAACTTGTTTGTCCACTTCCCAGTGATACTGTAGTGTGAAGGACAAAGGCAGGAGAATGTGAGACACTTGAGCGGCCTCTAATAAACATGGCACAGGCTTTCATCACAAACTGCACACATTGCAATTCCAACAGTGCACTATAGTGTTTCTCGACATCTTCTATGGTATATTTTTTCAATGTCTGGAAAAGTGAGGGAGAGTTGAGAGGATTTTTTTTCTCTTCAGTGAAAAACATGCTGAAAAGCTATACTTTAATTCCAGACACATGATTCTTGTAAGCTGGATTTAATGGCTTTGCCTTCTGAGCTGTATGTGTTGGTCATTCCCCTGCATCCAGCTCTTTCCCTATGAAATATTTGTATTTCAGTCCTAATTTTTTGCTTCTCCAGGAGTGATGTTTGCAATATATTGTACTTCTCCTAAAATAAATGAGGGGAAATAATATGGTTATTTTTCCAATTGGAATAATCATCAGTGATAAAACAGAATGTTTCACTTTCTCATTTGACCTCTGTGTTGTTCAAGTTTAAATTACTTGTGTCGTTTCCCTAAGATTAGTGCTATACATAAAATGCCTGGGGGTTGAGAAGACTGAAAAAGTTGGGTTTTTACCTAAGGGAAGATAATAGGTCTTTGTGGGTTTTGCTAAAACATATGCTGCTTTTATGTGATATGAAATACAGTTGCTGCCTGGTCTTCTAATTCTCCAGTTTCTGCACAGTTCTAGTTATATACATGCTTTATGATGCAGAAGTGATGCCTTAAGGAATCTTCTGCTGTGCAGGATGGTATTCACCTTCATTGATAGGTAGGCAGTCAAAAAAACGCTTAATTCTTTTTCTTCCACTAGAAGTGAGTTGCTTGTGTATCCCTGTTAGTTTTCATCTGCAAGTTTGGAAACCCACAGATGGGCTTTGTGGGACGGAAAAGGCATTTGGAAAAGTTTCATGGCTATGGAGCCAGTGTGGTTATCCATTTTTAATTATACATGATGCATATTACCCTGAATAGGTAGTATTCACTGGCACTCTAGGTTCTGATTCCTGTAGCACAGCCAAGCAGACCTGATCGTATGAGTTCTTTTGAAGTTAATCAGTGCTGTCACACAGAGCAAGATTGCAATCTTAAAAGAAATCCAATCAAGGCACTGTGACTATAATAGCACAAAACTATTGACTCAATATGAAAAGTATCTTGAAAGTGTGCACTGCTGCAGCTAATGAGCAGATCCAAATATCAGGCACATTGCACAGGTTCAGTTGCTGCTTTGCACTTGTTACTGTGACCAGACTTGCTGATTTGCAAGTTTGGGGGAGAGAGAAAAAGAAAGATCTTTACACTGTATGTGTATAAAGAGAAATTATGTGTAACATATAGAAAGTACTTACGATGAATGTAGTTCTTAAGTGAATCTTAGGAATCTATTGATCAGTGCCTTGAAAGTATCCTCCAAAGCAGAATATGAATCTGAATGTCTTTGAAAGGAATTAAATCCAGACTCTCTAGCATTTAAAGACAGTTTTTTTCATTAAAAATGTAAATGAATAAAAAGTTTGTTTCTTAATTTAACATGGCCTGCTTCATACTTAGCATTGAATCTTGCTGTATTTATGTAAAAGGTTTAAAAGAAAATAAAATTTTTGATGCAGTTTTCCTAGGCACTGATTTTTTTTGTCAAGCCTAAAGTAATTTGCTTGGTTCTAAGTTATTTTGCTAATTTAGCTACCACAGTGTTTGTGGAGGGCTTCAGGTTTTTTTCAGGGATTTATCACTTTTTCCATAAACATGTAGCTCTGATTATAGATTGGTACTGTGATTTCTGTCTAGGAGCACTTGTTCCCTGATGAAACAGAGAAAAGTAGGCTTTTAAAAATTACACAAAGAAGCTTTGCTGGCTAGAATGCCTTAATTTAAGATTTTTTTGACTTTAAAAGTGGAGCAATTAAACTGTATTAACATTTATTCTTTGTTTTTAATAAAATCTATTTGAACAGGAAGGTCAGGGACTAGTGCTGCAGGTCCATAAGTCCTAAGGATCCCTAGCTCTGATCAAGGTCAGAATAGATTGTGATCTCATGTGATCAGTATTTTCCTTCAAGTTCTACTTAAAGGAAAACTAAAACTGCAGAAAAGAATGATTCGCACCTCTAAAATCTAAAATGTACCACTACTGTGGAATCTAAAGGGATTCCCTGTCTGAAAATGCCCAGGAAAAAAGGTCTCACCAGAAAAGGGTTCCCACCAAAGAGAATTACAGCTTTAAAACGAAAAACTGAAATCTTCAGGTTTTGATTATAAAAATAAGCTTACTTGCTCAAGGGTCCCAGTTTCCTAGCTGGATTGCATCTCAGGAAAGCATCCAAAAGCAAATACTTTTCAAAAAAGAAAAAAAAAAGGCTTTATTGAAAACCTGGTTCACTGCTGTGGAAGAGCTTTAATGGAAAAATTTTGACTAGGTCTGTCTCAAGCTTAGTAGAATACAAATTTATTCTTGTTTATTCTGAGGCATCCAGAGTTAGGTATTCTGATCTTTCTGAAATCAGCAATATACTTAACTTGAGACCAGGCGGTATAAGAGATTTCTTGTACAGACTGCAGTTTCTGTATGTTACTCTTGGATCTGTTGGATAACACAAAGTGTGGTTAATAATAAAGCCTGCCAGTTCTCTTCCCTCTGCTCTTCCCCTCTCGGCAGATTACCAGATTTATGTTTGATTTCTTGGATCTTTTTGTTACTTTTTTTGCCAAAGAATTTTCTCTGACTGAACTTGCTGGAAAGGAGAAAAAGCTGAAGAATTAGTTTCTTGCTCCTCTTTGTCATTAACAGTTCTGGTATTCTCTGCTGATGGCAGTAACCAGTCTGCACTGTTGATTTACTCGTTCAGAACACCAGCTATTCCAGAAAGTGGTGCAGTGCTCACTCATAGAATCCTGAAGGACCCCAGGATCATCCAGTCCAGCTCCTAACCCTGCACAGACACCCCTCAATCCCATCCTTTGCCTGAGAGCGTTGTCCAAACGCTCCCGGAGCTCTGGCAGCCTTGGGGCCGTGACCATTCCCTGGGTAGCCTGTTTAGTGCCCCACCACCCTCTGGGGGAAGAACCTTTTCCTGATACCCAGCCTAAGCCTCCCAAGTATTCCAGAGACCAGCTACAGATGACACGGAACATCAGGCTGTAGCATGTTCCAAGTGCAGCAGTATCTTCCTCCTATCTGCTTTTCATGGTTAATTCCAAGTCAAGCATGGTGGTAACACATTCTCTGAGGACAGAATTAGGGTATGACCTTTCAGGGGAAGGGTGAGTTATCTCAGGGAAAAACACTGCAGTGGTTGCACAAGTGTCAGAGTCAGACCTAATGGGGTGCTTACCATTCAGTTTTGAAGCCTGGTCTAGATTTCCAAACATAAATGAAATTGTACATATAATTTAAAATAAACTAAAAAAAGTTTGTGCTGTATGCCTGAGACTGGAAAAAGCAAGTGAGACTGCAGACACACTAGCGAGTGAAAAAGAAGTGTCAGTGTGCCTCGAATGCTGTTCCCCTTTCCCAGTTACACCTGATTGTCTTTAAGAGTTGTTACTGATTTCTGGAAGTTTTTGTGCTGTTTTTTAGCCTGTGGGCACCGTGACACCATTGCTGTGTATGGGTACAGCTACAGCCAGGCCATTGAAATGCTACAGGAGGTTTCCCAGTCCCCCCTTCTTTGCTTCCTTGAATAGAAACCTTTTCTTGTAAATTTAGCAACAACAACAGCAGCAAAACCCAGACAAAAGAGAGCTTTTGGGCCTCTCAGCAGTCCCAGGAGGGGCACTGCCAGCTGTGGGTCACTCCTTTGTGCCGTCTCCAAGTGGGATGCATGGGCTCTGCTCTGCCAGCTTCAGGTTGGGGAGCCACAGGGCGATCTCTACCCCAACAAGAGCTTGTTTGTCTGTCTTTCCTGTTATGAATAGCAATGGGCGAGCATGTTTTGCATGATTTCAAATCCACTTAAAGTTCATGGGTTTGAAATCAAAACCAGAACTCAGATCGTAGGTTTGTGTTCTGTTAGGAGCTGGCCTTTTGCCAGGATGTGTCTGTTCATTTAACTTTTAACCCTGGCATCAAATACGTACCAGTTTGCTATACCAGGACACTTGTATTGCTTTATATCCTGTTCCTTATATTTTTTAATGTCTGTTCCATTTCATGCATTTATGGATATCAGAAAGTTGCTGGCATGGGTGTTTGCTCTCTCACGACCATAAGAATTTTGTCTTCCATCTTCATCTTGTTTCACAGTTTCAGGGCTCACAGCATATGCCTTCTGCCTGTTCCTGTGTATATCTAAGGCAGTAAAGAAGGGCTTACATCTGTGCTCTTTGAGGGCTGTATTTTAGATCCTATGTGCTTTGAATGTGGACTGAAATAAAGCCCTGACTATCTATGCCCTGTAATGGTTTGGTTTACCCAACACTGTCCGTGTCTGAGGGGTGACACAATCACAGCAGCTTGGCAGGGCACTGAGGAACAGGATCTTGCCTAGTGCAAATACGGGATTTTTTTCCCCCCCACTAAGTCTGTTTTGTCTCTAGTGCTATTCTCTTCTGTGCTGGTGTGGTTTTGTGCAGGTGCATGGAACCCCAAGCGACCCTGATGTGGAAGATAATAGAAAGCTTGCAAAATGACTGAAAATCATCTGCAGTGTTGTATTTTGTAGGTGAACCCAGTAGTAGTCTATTGATTCCATATAGGTTCATTTGCTGATTCTTCTCAGGATTTTTTCCTTTTAAATATTTGCACCTATTAAAAAAATTAAAGTGTGGGTGTTTCTGTGTATCTATAAAGAAGACATATATGTGTTTGTTGTTATTGGCATATTGTAGTTATGTGTTAGCAGACATTTTAAAGAGGTAATATGTTGGTTTAATAAATTATATCCATGCTTTCCTTTGGTGAGCAAGAAAGTGTTTATTTTTCAGTATTTTATACTGTGAAGTGATTATGGGAACCTGCTGTGGTCATAGCCATTCACTTAAATATAATCTCTTTGATCATGATTGACTGTATAACAGATGCAATTTTTTTGAGTTTGTTTAGTTTTTTTACAGACATGATCAAAAGCCTATAAATAACTTGGTCTGTCACCTCTGATATCATGTGAAATAGTGGTTATTTGAACTGCAGTGTGAATTTTCTAGTGTGTATATGTTCTCTGAGTCTAAGTGCAGGAGATAGGATTTTTAGTATCAATGCTTGTGATTATGAACTTTGGATACGTTTTCTGTGTATATTCTGCATTTTAGCTATTGCTGTTTGAATAAATCAGGTTGTTATAACTCATTGGAATGTCTCAGAAAGCACTGCCCAGCACATCCATGGGAGTACTCTTTTTAAACTAAATATATATTTTAAATTATTCTAAATATAGTTTAGTGATTTTGTTTTAGATTAAAAGAACTGTAAAGCTTTTAACTTTTTGCAGTATCCTCACATGATATTGAAACCATTCTCTGTTTTTAAAAAGGGTCATAATACATTAATTTACTTCAGCCTGAGAAGGTAATATAAAGTAATTCCACCTTTTCTTAAAAAAACCCAAACAAACAACAAATCAAAGGGAGCTATTACTTTTACAAGGTTGACTATTTCAGCATTAAATACTTAATTTGAATACTTTTAAAAATAGATTTAAGCAAAACATTGTCAATTCTGTATATAATTGCTTGAGAGTTCTTTCTGCTGCCATAAGCAGAGGAATCAGAGTATGTGAGGAGCTGAAACTTTTAAAAAAAGTTAATATTCAGATGTTCATTAAAAATTCCACTGGGATTTTCAGTGGCTGTGCTACAGGTTAAAAGTGACTAGAGATAATTTTATCAACTCATTTTGCTTTTTCTCAATTCTCAGTCATTTAAGACAGAAATGGTGATGAGAGGTGCAACTTAAAAAATTACATTAACACCATTTTGGGATGGATAGTTTTCTGCTTTAGCTGTGAATGTTTCTAATGTTCCCTATTTTTCTGTTTTTCATCCCACTGGTGATGTACTGCATGAGGTCTGTAATCACAAACTCCACCTTAAATTTTAGAGCAAGGTTAAATTGGGTGTTAAGACTTACAGACATCTATGCCACCAAAGGAAGATTTCTCCCCATGCCTATCCCCCACCTCCCCTAATGTTTTAGAATTTCATCATGTTTCCTCTAAGGGCTTTGGATCAAATTTTGGATAGAGTTACTGGGTTTAAATAGCAGACCTCTAATAAGAACTATTGTTCACTGTCCTGCCAGCTATTCTGTACCACAGTCTGGGCAATGGATCCTAGTCAGTACACGTTATAAATCATGTTATTTGTCCTTTGCCAACTTTGCCCCTTCTCAAGAAAGAAGCTGCCAGTCTGAATCTTGAAAGACCCTCTGTGAAGGGCAGAAAACTTATGGTAGCTTGAAAAAGAGCTTCTTTTTCTCTTGCAAAGGCAAGTAAGGGGATCAGCAAAAGAATCTATAAAGATACAGAGAGGGCAGAGCCACTGCTGAAGCTGGTGGCTTTTACCAGCTGCTGTTTATTGTGAAGATGGCTCTTGGTTTATGTGTACATATAAGAATGATGGATATGGAACTGGGATAAGTTCATCTCTTTTAAAATTATGATTAAACAAGCAATTTCAAGCACAAATTACGTGTCACCCTGTCTATAATCTACCCATTCACTTTACAAAGTAAAGGAGGCAGCTGATTAAATTTAGCCGGCATGTTTTTTTGCCTGCTGTCTAGACAATTGGCTTGGTTCCCGTTCCTCTGGTCTTAGCTCTCTTTCTTGGTTGTAGGCCCACTACGCCACTTAACCATTCCGCTGTCGTTCAAACAGTGTGTTCCTGAGGCTCATAAAGAGCATGTGGGGATGGGCTTTTTCTCTTCTTGGGTCATTAGCAGAGAACCTGGTATCAGTAAATAAACACACACAGGATCTCTGTCTTAGAGTGAAAATCATTCGGCTCTAAAATCAGCTCCCTTTCTACTTCGCTGCTCCTGGAATTTAGATGAGCCCTTTCACCTGATGTCACTGCAGAAGCAGTGTACTGATTCCAGTGTGCTCTTTTTCCCACTGGAGTTTGTACATAAAATCAGCGAAACAAAGAAAAAGACCCTGAAAATAAAATCTAAACCAAACACTGCCCCCACCTCACCTGCAATCAACACCAAACCCAAGCTATAAACAGCCCTGACTTTGAGCAGCCATCTCCAGGTGCTTTGGATGTAATCACCCTCTGCATATACAGACCCAAAAGATATTGATCTTATTGGGGCATATTTCAACAATATTCTTCCACTCTAAAATGTCCCAGTGCATCTGCTGTGCTGGATTTGTAGTGTCCTGAGGAGTCACGCTAATTCTGTTGTACAAATGGTTGTTATTTCTCATGTATGATTGCAGGCTAGAATGGCAGACTGACCTATTTAGGTCATGACCATGGGATGGAGTTCTGTTTTTAGTGAAGTTTGGGATGTAAGTTGACAATTTAAAAAAAGTTTTTCACAGAAAGTGCTGAAAAATTTAAACTGCTCTTATGTGCCCTCTTTTGTACATGGGGTCAGCCTTGTGACAAATGGATGCAAAACAGTTGGGAATTGCCTCAAATCAGTGCATGTTGGTCAGTGCAGTGGTGAGTCTGAGGGGTGTCTAGGTGTCACAGCACCCAACCAGGCTGGAGGGCAGGCAGAGATGCTGGAGCAGTTGGGAATTGTGCTGCTGAGTGCATTTTCCTACAGGATATTAATACCCCTATAGGTCCCTTCAGCCAGCCAGCAAGATGGACTTCCTGTGTAGGATGGATACAAAATAGACTGGAAATTGAATTTTCAGAGACATGATGATTCAGATGAAGTTGAGCTTTGTGTCCAGGCCATCCATAATCAAAAACCTAATTTTCCCTCTAGAAATATAGTCATCCTAGTGGATAGATTTTTAGCAGCTATACTGTTGTCTTCCATTAAGGTTTTTTTCCTTACTTTTTTTTTCTTTTAGAATGCCATGTTAGTTCAAAATGTTGTGTGGTCTTTGCTCTAGTAATGTCATGTGCTTTTTGATGTGACAGTGAGCAAGATGCATCTCTCATGCAAATACTTGTTTATTGGAGCATTCAAATAGGCAAGCTATCATTCATCGTTTTAAAATTTCAGGGATTTGGTGAAGAATCTGTAGCAGCCAATGGTTTCACCCCTTCTGAGTCTACTTTGCTGATTGTGTGTATGGGGTGTGAAGGTTTTGGGGGGTTTGGTTTTGTTTTGCCTTTTTATGTTTCCAGGATCAGCACAAGTTTATGCAGATGCCATCTGTTTTGTATTTAAACTTACTGTACCTGCTGCATTTTCTTCTCTGATTAGAACAACCTGAAATGTCACAGTCATGAAACTTAAATCAGAAGTTGGTTTTTTTTCCCCTTTTACCCCCCGTTGCTGATTCTCCTACTAACCCTGCTGGAAGAGCTGTATTTTCCCTAGGCCTGTCTGGTGTGCCATTTTGCCTCACCTGTTTCAAAGTGATCTCATACCAAGGTTCCTCAGAAAACCATCTGTTTAAATTCTTGGTGATTTGATGGTCTTTTTGGTCTTTTTCCATACAGTCACAGACATTTCTAGTATTTGGCCTCACAAATGCTTTGCAAAAATACTTTGTACCCTGCCAGAAAGTCTACCCTTTTGTCTTCAACTAAGAGTTTGTTTTTAATGCATGTGTCATAGTGATTTTTTTCTTTTCTCTCTTTAGATGGAAAAAGTTAATATTTTTCAGGTGCACTTTGCACTTCTTACTTAAAGGAACTAGTCTCTGCCATTTTTTGGTTTCCAAATTGGGCACAAGCTTCCACAGAGGTGGTTCTTTGATTCTTGTTAATAAATAGAAGGCATTGTGTGGCTTCTGGATATTTTCTGCAAATTATATAGGTTCAATTTTATACGATGGAAAGGAAACACTGAATAGTTAGCTTCTAATTCCAAACAACGATTAATGCAGTAAGGAAGACAATATCCTCTTTAAAATCTATTTTTGTCTTTCCCTCCAATTCTGCTATATAGCTTCCAGACCTTGCCCCAGACTCATCCTGCCTGGCTTCCTGTTGAAAACGTGAGGAAACATTTGCACATATCCTCACAAAGAAGCTTTACTTACTTGTTGGTCATTTCACATCATTTTCACAGAATTATTTGAAGCTTAGACCCTCCTGAAAAGAAAAAAAAAACCAGTTTTGCTACAGCAAATTTTAAAAATTAAAAAAAAGTTTTTAAAATTAATTGGTACTGTTTTGGCTTAGAAGCTAACACAGGCATACTTTTAATGAGAATAATGGCTAAAAATACGTATTATGAGTTAGGAGGAAAGAAAAGGGGCTACTCTAGAACCAAATTTCTTATTGTGTTGTGTGAGAGATTCCACATGTTGTTACTTCATACAAATGTTTTCTCCCAAAAAGGAGAACAAAGTAGGATATTCAAAAGAACATAACAATAAAACATATGGATTAAAAAAAAATCTGTCATCTTAAATGAGCAATATCATTCTTTAGCTTGCCTCCAGTGGGTCTGAGATGTTTGTAGGCTGTTAAAATGAGTTCATTCTAGGACAAAGAAGATTTTCTGTTTTTTACGTTTTCCTCTGTAAATCATTGGTGGAGGGGGGAGAGAAAAAAGGGTGGAATTATGCTCTGGATGCTGCTGCCTTTGCATTTTTGGCATTATGCCTTGTTACTGTTTTATTGTCTATTTTGGCTGAACTTGAAGTTCCAACCATGCTCCCTGCCAAAAAGGAAAGAAAAAAAAGTCAGGTCCTTTAAGGATACTGAAAAATGAAGCCAGTTTTTGAATCTGCCACGTCCTGTAAGCAAATAAAAATGAATCTCTATGGAGCTCAGACGTTACTTCCTGTTCTCCTTGGATTCCAAGCAGGAATGGAGCAATTTTTCTCTGAATCCAAAAAAAAGAAGGGGGGAGGGGGAGAATAGATGGCTTCAAAGTAGCACAGGAGAAATCTTCGAGAGGCTTCTGTGTGGCTAACTTTTAAAAATATATGTAAAATGTTTTACATGTTAAGTAATATATGTCTGTACTTGAAAAAATGTGCAGCAGCTTTCCCTTGCCACTCCAGCACTCATATTTTGTGAGACAGCAGACATATTAAAAATACACATCATTTTTGTTGAATGTTTCCTTTTCTACTCGTTTTGTAACTTGTAAACTAAGCTTGCTTGTTTCGGTCTTGATAGCATATACTGATTCCTTAAGGCATGTGAAAGTCATGAAATAGATTCTACTTGTGGTTTCCCCAGAAGACCAAAATTAGAGGAGAAGCAGGGGGGTGAAGGAGAGAGGAATGCCTTTCCAGATAAGCTAATTGGGGTTTTCTTATGGTAATCTGTGCATTGTGATAAGTCCATCAGTAAAGACCTCGGTTTTTAGGTGCTGCTACTTTCCCAATTTTTGAACGACCGGAGAATGTATTCTGATATAAAAGATAAACTGCTAGCACAAAGTAGACTTCTGGATTTTTGCCGCTGTAAAATTAGGAGTAACTGTAACCCAAGCAGACTAGCCAAGCTTGAAATTCACTGTGGACAAATGTTCTTTGTGCATAATTCTAGAGGAAACTATTTTTGGTAGCAAATGAATATATGTAATCATTAACACATGGCGGGGCCACTGTAAAGGCATCAGGCTGCAGCATGAATGCTTCCAGCACCCAAGAGGTGCTGTTGTATTTTATTTAATAAACTGTCTGGAATGTCTTTGACTTTTTTGTTTTCTTATTTCTTAAGTTTACATTAATAAAGAAACTTGAAACTTATTTGCAGGAGAAAAGACTTGATTTCTCTTCTTCAAAAGAGGCAAAATGATGTAGCTCAAAAAAAGTCAGTTATGCTGTTGTGAGGAACAGGAAAGAACACGAAGATTCTCCCAAGATCTCGGAATATACTTTTATAGGCAGTTTTCGGTGTGTATATTTATTTGTGTTTCAGAAAGGTAAATTATCTGAGAGACACTGGATTTGTGGATATAAGTAGAAGTTACTACTGGTTTTGCAGAAAGTTAAGTCTTAGAGATCCCATTATGTTTCTTGCCAATGTTGAAAGGGTTCATTTGATTTCTTATCTTAGCATGCAGTGGGACACAGGAGAGCTGTCAGCATCATAGACCTGATTACAGGAGTTTTCTGAAAGTAGCTTTTAGTACTGCCATGTCTTGCTGGGTTTGTGGCCTGAGTTTCAAGGAAGGTTGAGAAGTGATAGGAGGCAGGAGGCACCGAGTGGATGCCCCAAAGGCTGCTAGATGGTTTGGACAGTGATCTGCTGTGCCCTGGGCAGCCGAAGGCCGGCCCCACGTGTTGGGCAGTGCCAGAGTGCTACAGGGAGTCAACTGCTCTCCTTTGCCTGTGGCATGGGCGTTTGGGTAACAGCTTGCTTCTGTCATGTTAAAGTGTCTCGAGTGGTAGGTGATACACTGGGGAAGCCATGCTATTCCTCAGAGCAATGGGAAGGGTCAGGAGATTGCCAGCCTGACTTGGAACCACGTAGGAAGGAGAGCATGGGGCAGAGAGTGACAATGACTGGGTGAGGTCCCATGTTTCATGGAAGTCAGTGGGAATTTTATCTTACTAAAATGGATGATCTACATGTCGTGATTGATGGCCTAGGTCTGTGTTCCCTTCTCTTTGACAGGGAATAAGGAAGTTGTTACCTTTCCAGTGGATAGGTTTTTTTTTTATTTCCCCCCTCGCCTTTTTTTTTAAGGCTGAACTCTGAAGGGTTATACAAACACTAACTAGTGGGAAAAAGATTTACTTCTAGGTGGAGTATTACATACAAGCCTTACATCTGGAAATATTTACTGGATCAGACCCTATCTGGGATTGCAAGTCAACCAAGCAGCACAGCAGGAAACAAAGAAAATGGCACTAGTAACTCTGATTTTTTTTTTAATTAGTGGTTCTGAATTTCCTTCATGCAGGTCAGTATTTATGATTTTGCCTAAAATGTATACTTTTCCACATTAGGGTTGGTCTAGCAAAGTTTTCACCTGCAATGTTCATTTTAGCCATTCCATTGTCTAAGACTTGTCTTTTATGTTTAGAATCATTTTGGCCAATGATTCCTGACTGCTTTCATAAATGCTTAAAACCAGAGTTTTAACATTTCGCCTTCCATGCACCACAGAAACTTGGTGGTAGTTTTCTCTCACTCTTTGGGCCTACACATTGCTGTGCTCTTGTATTAGACTTCAGACTTAGTTTTTGCAGAGAAAAGCTTAAATAGTATCCCCGACTTTGCTTTAACTGGATTTCCTAAGGAGATGAGAATTACTTAGTTGTCCCATGTCTGCCTTTCATGACCCAGCTAATAACCTCTCAACTATTGCCAGGTTTGACAGAGGGGTGCCCAGTTAGATACTGCAGTTTTACACAAGGCCTTTTCTATAGGGTGTCCCAGGCGCTGTGCAGCCCTGAGGCGTCAGATCTGCAGACAAACGTATTGGGTGGTAGTGGGAAGCATAGGGATTATTGTAAGGATTTGTAGAGTGTCATATGGGAGAAGGAGAAGCTTCGTCCGTCCCTGATAAAGTGAAATTGTCAGAGGACAGTCCACACTCTGCAAGTTTTTAAAAGAAGTTTGCAAAATGAAGTGTCTGAATAAAGGAAAGAACTTGCCTTATCTTTGTCATGGGTGAGCTCAGCTGTTTTTAGATACCAAAAAAATCTCTCTCATAGGTGTTCTGTGTCCCCAGGAGATTCCTCAGTGTCTCTGAAGTGCTTCATTCACACTGCAGTCTTACCATGCATTGGTCAGAGAAGTGCATCTGCAAACACAGGTAGAAACAGAGTGTCTGCAGCTCGAGTGCCAGTAGAGCTGTGGTGTGCTTTTATACATCTGTAGCCTACACATCACTAAACTAAATTTCCGAGTGGATTGTTCAGAGATAAAAGGCTCCAAACTAAAATAGGTTTATGCCTAATTCCATTCCACTTCGCATGCTTTACAGCCAGGTTCCATACTCTGTATTCTTCAGGGGACAAATTTTATTGGAATTTCTTAAATTCATACCACCTCAGATTTTTTAAGATTATTCTTGAGTAAGATTAAGTAAAAAAAGAAAAAAATAGTAAATTCTGCTTTCTTGAAAATAAAGAATGGTCCAGACATTTAACTAAATTTATTTTTGTTTTATATGCTGCCACACGTCATCTGTCTGATTTCACAGTTCTTTATATTAGAAAATACAGCAATCAATAGCAACAATAGAACAATTCTATTATAACCCTGCTATTAAACTCTCTCATCTCTTCCCCAAATTCCCTATTTTAACCCAAAGAATTAAATAGTGATACTAGGAATAGAGGTCATTGCAACCTCTTAAGGGTTGATGCAGTTGAATTGGAATGAGCCTTCCTTCAAAGGAATGTAGATAGTCCTTGAAGAAAAAGATACACCTGGCACCTCAGAAGGTGCCTCTGATATGGGTCCAGCCATCCATCTTCCCAGAGGCAGTACAGCCCTCCCCTAGGAGGGCTTTCATTGTCCTGCTCTTGCCTCTGCTGAGGTGATTAAATCCTGTTTTGCAGAGACAGGTCGTGTCATTGTTAGTGCTGTTGGGGGGTGTTCAGTGTGGAGAGAATTTAAAAAAAAAAATAATTAGTGATCTAAAGATGAAGGAGAAAATGTTACAGTATCTAAGGACAGCCCTAAATCACTGCAGCAGATCCTGTGGAAAAAGGCCTTTCAGAAGTACCTTGTGTGTTTCAGTGTGTGTTTTGTCCCTGCTGAGGATGGATGTTTGATGGCAAGCTGAGAGAAAGTAAAGCATGTTTCTGAGTGTGGCCTTCAAAACAGCTAATGATTTATGGCTTCAGCTGTGTCTTACACCTTTCAACAGAGAGATCATATTTTTTATTGGTGTCACCAGTACAAACTCCCTGCTTTCCACGGAAGAGGTATATTCCTTAAACCACCTCGTGGAGCAGCAGCCAAACTCCCTGCTTGTTTGTACTGCTGGCTCTGACTCACATCTGAAGAGATTAATTCTGTACTTAAAATAATCCAACTCTTACATGAAGTAAATGTGTGATGCAATCCAAGAAACAAGTATTGCATAAGATCATGAGGCTTTGCTCAGATCTAACCGAGTGACTAGAATTCCAGACTTTACTGTTGCAGCCATCTGAGTACTCAGCTATTCCTGCTTTCATCTCTTGGCTGTAAAAGGAGTGCAGCAGTGGTTAAACCATACGGGTGCATGGAGAATTCAGGCAGTGAATTTAGTAAGCATATTTTTTTCTGTATTTTAGCTGAGAGTAGATGCATTGTGTTTCATATTCTTTGAATGCTGGATGCTTTGTACAAACAAATTTTTTTTTCTATAATGTCTCACATTTCAGATTTAGTTTAAAGCTTGGCTGATACAGTTCTTCTGCTGCATACCTACTGGAACAGTAATGCAAGGATTCACTGGAATTTTTATTGTGGTTCAACAGTAGGTTTGCTATGTTAGCTGTTCCACTAAGGAACAAATTGAGGGAAGGAAATGTTATTTATTTACGTAAAAGGAATTTCAGTTTAGGTTCCTACTCTGGCAGCAATGTGTACGTGTTGGCTGCCATTAACACAACGAACATTTGATTCTCTTGTAAAGTCTTGAGTGTTCCTTGTTTTGCAGAATTATTACCATCATTAATAAGGTAATCAATGCAATGTGTTAATAATGATGTTCCTTATATTCAGTTCTAATATCTCTTACTGCCTAGGTGGGGACAGAGTAAAACAAGGAATCAATTTATTCAGGAGAGCTGCAGCTCTGAGTTAGAAGCTTTTTGCTGAAACAGTAAGTGGATATGGTCATGTGTGAAGGTTTTTAATGGCTGGGATTTTGTGTTATTACAGTTTAAGATCGTCAGTGAAACATTGGATGGTGCCTTTGGGAAGGGTGTTAGGGGTGATGTTCAGTATTCTGTTTTTCTTGTACCCAAGTGGGAATGTGATACTCTTATAACACATTAACTACATCAAGAGGTTTGGAATTAACAGTGATATCATAGTTTCTGAAAAGTCCTAAACTGGAAAAAATTACGCATAAATCCTTATCAGAAATCCTACTTAATCCTTTTTATATTGCTTGTTATAAACAGACACGTATCACCGTATACACAGATTATACATAATATATTACTATGTGTATTCCCCTGCAGAGAAAGCTTGGTCAGTGGGGATACAGTGTGGCCTTTGCCACAGGTATTTGTAATTACAACTAGGTGACCATGACATGAAGAATCTGCTGACATTTGCTTAAGTAAAAACTGAGAATTTGCTTTGATGTTTGTAACCATTTATATTAGTTTTCTGAATATTTTTATAAATCACTATTCCAATGATGAGAACACTAATGAACTGAAGGAGTAATTCCACTTGTATTTGATTTGGGCTGTGTTTTGCACAAAAGCTTTTGTCCTAAGAGTTTGAGATAGTTGAGAAGTCTTCACTCATGTTAAATTGCTTTACTTCTTAATTGAAATTTGGCATAAAATCAAAAGAATAGAGAATATGATGTATTGGAGGTGACCAATCATCACAAATAGTATAAAAACATAATCAAGACCAATAGTTAACAAAACTCAAACCCCAGAAACCCGAGATGAAACAAGGGAGAAGAGCTGTTAGTTTTCCTGTTTAGCAAACAAGATCTTTAGTAATTTTGTTAATCTTTAATCTTTAGAGATCTAAAGATTACTAAGATCAACACATACTTTCAGTATTTTGCCTTCCAAAACCTACATACCTAACTGCAGTCTCTTACCAAACCATTACTCTATTTACAGGATGCCTTTCCTGCTAGCAGGTGTATAATTGACCTTTCTGAGCCAAGGGAGTTGTGAAGAACAGAGTTCCTTGTCTCTGCCTACATTCTGCAAATAGCTTGGAACCTTCCTGTTATCAGTGTCACATTCTAAGTATTTACACTCGAAGGTTTTTTAGGGGAAAAATGACACAATAATTAATATGAAATGGCCTCTTGGGGTTGTATATTTAATTTTATTTCCCTAAGTACTAACTTCTGATGTTCGATAGTCATGCAAAATAGTAAGAACACAGTCCATGCAATATGGGTTTTGGGAGCTAACTTTTTCAGCTTGTTTGTGTTTGTTTCAGAGTGTGAGCTGTACTCAAGTTTAAAACCAGGTACAGTCTACAAGTTGTTTGGTTTATTTTATGCAGTAACAGTGCTGGAATCTGCTGGAAATCATTGCATATTTTGCAACTTAAAAAAAAAAATTGTTAGCTTTTACTTTTGCAAAACTGGCCAAAGTACTTAATAACAGTCTGATTTACATTAATATCAGTCATGAATGTTTAATATTTCCAGCACAAACATTTCTGTGCATTCTGCTCAAATTAAATCACTGGTATTACCGCATTTACTATCTCCTGCATACCTTGATCCTGCCCTGTGCTTGGTAAGGTGACTGTGTATGGCTTGTGTCTCATTTTCAGCTGAGACAAGAAGAGGATGCATTTTCACATGACGACTCAAAATTGCTGATACTGGCCCAAAGAAGCTGCACTACAGCTAGATCATCAATTTGATTTTCTTTGCTCCACTTTGTACACAGAAATTGCTAAGTTAGAAATACTAATAGTCGCTGCTAAGAACTGAGGAAAGCATTTTTTTTTCTGTCATTCTTTAGTTAAAAACAGTCATTCTCTGCAACCTTGCCAGTTTAGTATCACAAGGCAGTATTTTGACAGATGCTCTTCTGTGTTTGCTATGTCACTAGCAGGTTTTTGTGCTCCTCTTCTCCAAGAAAGCAGAAAATCCTCATGGAATTCCAGTGGCTAAATTGCTTTCTGTAGTTGCAGCCAAATGGTTTATGTGCTTCACATTTTACTCAGTTGCAGTTGTGTCAATGTAAGTGCTGCCTTCCCCCATCCCCTGATACGTTATTCAACGATATTGAAAAGCTGTCCCTTCAAGATGCATTTATTTCAATCGTGGCATGTTGCACACTGACAAAAGCAGAGTCAATTGATCAACTGAATTTAATGTTACTCTGAAATAAAAAAATTCAGGTGAGAATTGTCTCAGTTTCCTTAAAAACACCCAAATCTTTAAATGAGGCAACAAGCAGCATCAGGGTATATCTGTCATCCTGAATGAAAATTTGGCACAGGACCTCTGCTCACCTGATGTAATTCCCTGAATACCTTTCTGCATCCTTTGCAGTTTCTTTTCTCTGTGTGTATTGAGATGCCTCTGTCTCTTTGCTTTACATGGTCATTCTCCAGGTGCCTGTGTTTCCTCTTTTGCCTTTCCATTTAATTTCTTGTTCCTTGTGTTCTCTGACTTTTCTCCTTGGAAGAGTCAGAGTAACTATATCAGATATGTTGTTTTCTCTTGTGATCATACTGTAATTCTGCTCTGTACTTCTCAATCTACTGCATAAATGAAGCTACTTTTCCCACTCTGATGGTGGTGAATCATAATATCTCTTTGCTAGGGATCTACTCAGTTTGCCACATTTGCCTTTGCATTTCTTGAAGGCAAATTTCTTCTGCTAGAAGTATGAAGAGAGACTCATTTCTGAGAGAGAGACTCGTAGCAAGTATTTCTTAGCAATCTTTAAGGCTCATTTCAGAGAGATTCTGTTAACAAAATCCTCATTTAAGAGACCTGTATGTAAAGGCAGGCTCTGTGCTTTAGGCACAGGCAAAGGCAGATTTTGTTTAAAAATTACAGAAATAACAGGCAAAGTGAATGCATGTAATCACTTACTGCTGCAGTAAGGAAGTTATAAAGTCAGCTATAAAGCATAGGGCTTTGTATCCACCCATATCTGAATATGTGTGGAAACCAAAGGACTTAAAAAAGCAAAATTTGCTCTTCTGTCCCCCTGCTTTTTTTTTTTTTTTTTTTTTTTTTAAAGAAGTGGACTTCTTGAGACTTACTGAAAGAGTTGGTAAATTGTGTATCACATCCTGAATTTACCATGATGGAAGCAATAAGGGGAGTTAATGGAGGTAGGTCAGAAGGTAGGAAAGTAGGTAGGTAGGTAGGTAGGTAGGAAAATTAGAAAAGCTCTAATGGATTTCAGATCCCATGTTACTTCTGGCTTACTGAGAACATGAATCTTTATAAAAACGTCCTGGAGAGGAGAGGTTGTCTGAATGGCTGTCTCTCTTCGGACAGTGAAATGTCCCATTATGCTCTTTTGAATTAGAGCAGTATCACAAAACAGAAGCTCGACTTCTACGGTGGAAGGAATTCTTATTAAGATAAATTATACTCCTTGTCTAATCTGATATCAGATTATACTGGCAGGTGCCCTCCCTGCAATAGATACGTGAGCACTCAAAGGAAAGCTCTATATATGCTTGTACACTGTGCATCTCATTGGCTGTGTTTTTTTTTAACTGAACCAACTCAGGGCTGTCTATGACAGGAGCCTTCTGTATAGCCTGCAGGTGGACTTTTAAGTTGTGTGTCCAAGTCACTGAAGCTGTAGGAGCCACAGCTTGTTTTCCCTGGATGAGGCAAGTGTCAAAGCTCTGGGGAGCTGGAGCTGTTGGTCATGTTGAGCACAAGTTCAATGATGACACTGAATTCTTCCTCTTGGAGCTGCACTGGTACATCTGCTAAATAAAACAGTGCTGCACTTCCTTTGGTTAGCTGGCATGAGTTTGAGTGTCCTCTGGTAACTTACAGTGTCTGAGCAAGACTTGGGGTAACCATATCTGAGCTTTTGGAGAAGGTAGATAATGGGAACTTCAGTGGTCCAGGTTTTGTCAGAGGTTTGAGGTTAAACCACAAGTCACTTTACTTCGTTGAACCTTTCCATTGTCTGTGGCTAAATATGAAATCAAAGATGCACTGGATGTTGAGGTTTATGTACACAGAGGAAGAAGACATATGGTGTGTTAGTGATGATTTCTAAACCTCAGTTAAAAAAAAATTGTAAGTGTGAAGCTAATTTAGTATAATTATCAGAACTATACAATACATTCAATACATTCACTTCATATACTTCAATACATTCACTGTTTTTAGTAGAGATATTTGCAAAGAGCATATTTGTTCTCTTCCAGTCTGGTATTTTGGGTGAGATTCAGATCTAGAGTGGGCAGGTTCAGCACCACTAGATAGGTGTCTGTATGTGGCCTCCCCCCTTTAAACAGCTGTCACTCTTTCAGTCACTATTCCCCCCTTTATGTGTATGGAAGAATGGCACTGAAATGGCACTTAATGAGTCATACCATGTAAACAGTAGTTGAAAAGCATATTGATGCTATATTTTACCACTGCTTAGGAAAGCCAGGATTATTATTTTGATCCCAGAGTAATTAACATGTCCAAACATGCTGCAGGGAGTTAACAACTCTTCCTAACCACACACAGACCAAGCAGAGCAAAAGGGCATCTTTACAGCTAATTGAAGGTTAGCTGGGCTCTTTTCGACTTAGGGCTTTCCTGCTTAATCCATTGGCAAGATCTGCCCTTCCCTTTGTTTCTTCTCCAACATTACAGCTCTCTGCTTAGGGATTTTTTTCTGCCCACATCTCTCTGGCTTCCTTCAATATTGTCTTTCCATTATGTCTGTAAACTTTGAGTTCTCCTGCCAAAGAGAGATGACAAAACAGATGTGCGTATGTTGCAGGTGGGTTTTGATACAAGAGAAATCTAGAGTAATAGTGGGAATCTGTGCAAATTGTCATGAGGAATTGCTGCTGTAACTTGGTTTGTAATTTGGGTTTGTTCAGACCATCCCTGTATACCTGGGATTTCTGTGGGTATTTCTTAGAAGTCTTTAAGACTCATAAAACCATGACATAAAAAGTAAAGAAAATAAGCAAACACTGGTATCTGATTCTTTGTCCTGGTAATTAATGTGAAATGAAAGCAAATGTGTGGGATAAGTTGTTTTATGATGGAAAAAGTTGGGTTTTATTGTGTAGATATTATGTTGATTATTGACATAATTCTGATTTTTTTAGATAAGATGCAAACACAGAAATTTGAGTACAGAGAATGTTGAAGAAACTTGTTTCCTTAACTGCAGCATCACAATGTTGGATTCTGGGGAAGTGTTGGGGTTTGAAAGTTTTCCTCTTCTGTTCTTCTCTTTTTCCTTGAGGAATTTTTTCCCTGTGTGTGTTGCTGGAGAACTGATTTAGGAGAACAAAGGGGAAGGCCAAGGAAGCTACACTCTGGCACCTGGAGGGTGGGGATACAGCTCGGTGGGCCGGGGTACTCAGCGTTTGGCACGAGGAGAGGGGGACTGCTGCCTGCCGTGGTGGTGAGGAGAATGCAACGCTGAGCCTCTGCTTTTCCGGCTGTCTTCCTTCTGTGGGAGAAGCCCCGGGATTCCCAAACCTGCTCTTTTCCTGCCCTGCTGGGAGTCAGGCTGCGGCCACTGTGCCCCTGCTGCTGCTCTGAGCCTGTGCTACTCTGTAGCTCCCCGAGCACCCAACCTGCCGAGACCTCCCAGGATTCCTACTGCGGCTGCGGACTCATCTGCCACCCAGGATTTGTGCTCGTCTCTGCTGTTCCAGCCTGCTGCTACTGAGGGTTCTGCTGGACACCGGGACCAGCTGCCCAGTGCAGTATGTGAGGCCTTTGTTTCATCCCTTCCCGGGACCCCGAGCCGCCATTGCCTTGTGAGAGCCGAGCTCGCTCCGGAGCGCCCCCTGCAGCCGCGGGGGAACCATCGCACCCGCCCTGCTCGCCGGGGCANTGGTTTATATATATGTGTATATATATATATATATGTGTTAGTAAAGAACTGTTCTTCCTATTCCTCACATTTTTGCCTGAAAGCTCCTTCATTTCAAATTTATAATAATTCGGAGGGAAGGGGGATTGCATTTTTTCCATTTCAGGGGAGGTTCCTGCCTTCCTTGACAGACACCTGTCTTTAAAACCAAGACAGAAAGGAAGGGGAAGAGATTGTTAGAACATCTTTAAGACTTATGGAAAAAAACTAATAAAATATTTTAGTAGTTTGGTTGTCTGCACACTGAAAAACAATCCCATTCTATGTGCCGATTTTTGTAGAACATATTTCCTTGTCACTTCCGTACTAAGCCTGTTACATTTTTGGGATCTCTGCTTCCGTCTACAGTAGGTCCTGGAAATGACTGTTTCCAGCTGTTGCTTCTCATGAGGTATTTGTTGGCTTGTTGCAGCTGGGTTTGGGTTTTTTGTTTTGGGTTGAGTTTGATTTTTTTCCCCCCCATCCTCTCTCCATATATTTATGCAGTTTTGCAGCATGTCTGGCACACAGATTTTGGATCCATGCTTTCTTTTGTCCTCAACAGACATATTTTTCCATGTGTGAAAGAACACTTCTGGTACTTCAGATGCATGTATATAATTCGGTGCAGCCTTCTTGCAAATACAATAAAGATTCCTGATTTCAAAGTTTGTCCTTAATCAAAGTCCGGCATGGCGGAATTTCTGGTTTTCAAAGGTTTTTAGGTGTGCTTTCATGATCTTGCAGGGGCACTGTCAGAATCTAACCTGACAATATCCCTGAAGGTATTTTCCAAGCCTTCATTAGAAATGGTATTAGTAACCACAGAATGGAGGTGCAGACATCTGTAGAGGATGTTTGTGCTTCCCATCAGTGGTGCATGAAATGATGTTTGCCAGCTGGCCCTGGGAAAAGCAGTGATTTGCAGTGTCAATAGAGTCCCAGCCCTTCGCTCTGTTCCTGTGTATTGTCCACATCTGTACTAATGTATTCATCTCCTTTTTGTCCTGTGAGTGGCCAAAGGTTCTACATAAAATCTCAAACCCAGGTCATCTCTCACATAGGTTTGCAATCACATTTTTGACAAATGCAGTTCCATTTCAGATCCCCTTTTACAGTGACTCTACCAATGAAATATAGTGCAACTTCAGCCCATTTGGAAAGGAGGAGGGCAGCATGAAAATAAACCTATGTACAGGCTTGACTTACTGTTCTGTTTATGTTAATGAACTCAATTGAACTGGACTGATCTCAAGGGCACCGATTTACTGTGCCAATTTGGCAGAGTGCTTTTTCTGGTGGACTTCACATGAGACTCATCACAATGATATTTTTAATATATTTCAATTTTTAGTCTTTAAATTACTGCGTATCTATTTGTGGCCTTCATTTCATATTAAGGAAGAATCCTACAGAATAGTCAAAAATCTCATGTGAAAGGATAGTATTTCTTTTCATCACTGTTACAAGTAATTATTACAGTTGGCTACTTTAAGGCTTATCTCAAATCAATGTAAGTTTTCTAGCGAAACATCATGTTTCTCTGCCTTGTGTTTTAAGCTGGAATGAGTTTTGTTTGGTTTTATTTTTTAATCGTTCAGTCAATGGAATTCCTCGTCTGTAAATTTTCTGTTGATTTTTCTTTTACTATACATCATCTTATTGTCATGAACTGCAGTAGAAGTTCCTAACTTAAAATAACTACATGTAGAGAAGTATCAGGAGAAAATACTGCTGTTCATGTGCAGTCTTTTGTGGGGAGGAGTTTGGAATAGGATTTAATGTTGAAGTGCTCTGGGTTTGGTCAATATGTTAAGATCCCCTAATAAAAAGACAAGTTTTCAGGAAACTGAGGTCCCTGAGACCCAAGGAGAAGTATGAAGCAGCAAAGACTCACTCGTGGTGGAGGAGGATCAGGTTAGGGAACACTTGAACAAACTGGACATCCATGGGGCCCAAGAGATCACATCCGTGAGCGTTGTGGGAACTGGCTGAGTCATTGCAAGGTAGCTCTCAATAATCTCTGAAAGGTTCTCATATTCAGGGTAGGTTTCTGAAGACTGTGATAACGCAGATGTCTTCAAGAAGGCAAACTGTGGGCTGGTCAGCCTCACCTCAGGAGGTGAGATACTGAAACAACTAATCCTGGAAACAATTTCCAGATGTGTAAAGGACAGGAAGATCATTAGAAGTTTCCATCCTGGTTTTATGAAGAAGAAGTCATGCTTAGCCAATCTGATAGTTTTCTATAAATGAGGTGACTAGTTTGGTGGATGAGAGCAGTGCATTGCGCTTATGGCTTCAGTAAGGCTTTCAACGCTACCTCTAATAAACAAGCCAAGGAAGTAAGAGTAGGATAAATGAACAGTGAGGGGGATTGAGAATGGCTGGGCCCAGGCAGCTGTGATGAGTTGTGATGAGGCAGAAGTTCACCTGGAGACCAGTCCCTGGTGCGGCACCTCAGCGATCCAAACTGTGGCCAACACCAACTAACATCTTAATTAATGACCTGGATGGTGGGACAGTGCACACCCTCATCAAGTTCATAAATGATACAAGGCTGTGAGGAGTGGCTGATGTGCCAGGTGCTTGTGCCACCACCCAGACAGACCTGGACATGCTAGAGAAATGGCAGAGAAGAACCTCTAGTCTCTCTGTGAGGGGAAATAAAAAATCCTGTAGCTTGGGGAGGAGCAATCCCATTCACCAATATGTGCTTGAAAGCAGCTCTGCAGAGAAGGACCTTGTGATTCTGATGGTCACCAAGCTGATCATGAGTCAGGAACACATAGTTGCAGTAGGAAGGTCGAAGCAGCTTGATCTGTGTTAGGAAGAGCATGGACAGCAGGTTGAGCCCTGGTGAGACCACATCTAGGGTGCTGGCTCCTGTCCTGGGGTTTCAAGTACAAAAGAAGCTTGGACATACAGGCATGAATCCAGTGATGAGCCATGAAAATGACTAAGGTACTGGAGTACCTTTCCTCTTGAGAGAGATTGAGAATTGGGACTCTTCAGCCTAGAGAAGTTATGAAGTTCAGGGGGCTCTGGTCTTATCGAAGTGTATAAATACCAGAGGTGTTTATTCAGGAGATGACAATGAGCAAGCCAGGCTCTTCTTGGTACTGTACTTCTTCTTGGTACAGTGACATGAAAGAAGCACAAAATAAAATGCAGGAAACTCCATCTAAACACAAGAAAAAGAAGTTTGTTCTTGTGAGGGCAGTAAAAAACCAAAGCAGGCTGCCCAGAGATGTTGTGGTAAGAGTCAAGGCAAGACTTGGGGTGGTAGTGGGTAGCTGGGCCTAGGGCTTAAGTAGGGGATCTCAAAAGGTCCCTTCCAACTCGAAGATTCTGTGATATGCTCTTTAAAAGAAAACAGTAACTCCTGAATTGGTCCTTGTTTTGCACTTTTCTTACAGTACACACAGATAGAGAGTGCGACTTGGTCTGCTTGAGAGCATTGTTCTGCAATTTAGATTGTCTTTGCCTTTCTCTACCACGTGTGCTGGCATTGCAGCACTCTTGGTCAGAATTTTTATGTCACCTTCTACACCTGTCACCCCCGTAGTACTTGCACTATTTTCCAACTATTTTTAACCAAGGCACTGACTGAGTCCAAATTTTGAGTTTAGGAATTGCAGAAAAGCTGCATACAATGTGATCTTACCAAAGATGTAATTCTGTGGTATTTCAGTGACTTAGAAGGAGTCAGTCTTGCTCCTAACCAGGTAGTCAGGTACATGAGTTGAAATAGATTTCTTGGTGAACTTGACAGGACATCTTTTTCTGAGGAAAGTAATAACATCTTCGGTGTGTGGAGAATATGTTATATTTCTTACGGCAAAATAAATACCTTCAGAATAAAAGGCTGATTTGCTTTCCTAGGTCAAAGCTGTGAGCTGTAAAAGGGCACATTCTGTAACTTCCTTTTCTTTTCCTGCCCTTACGATAAGCTTAGCATAGTCCCACTTCTGTGTGCTTTCTTATTAGAGGTGTGAAGGAAAACAAAGAAAGAAAATGTATTTAGTATTTTTGCATTTCTCCTATCATCAAGAATAGTGTTTTCTGGTTTGGTTAATGAACTATGCATGAATTTTGCTCTTTAGCAAAAGGTCACTTTTATCTCAGACCTGTGCCAAGTGGCTTTAAGGAGGTGTTAAATTGGAATGATAAATAAAGCAATTTAAAGTACATAAAGTACATTTGGGTCAAAATTCCTCATCACAGTTATCTATCATTTCACTACCTATGCAGCCTTGTAATTGAAATCCACTGAGAACACATTCCTGGCTAACCTAAACAAATCTGCTTTCTCTTAGCAGCATTTTGGTAACAGATGTAGTCCAGAGACTGAACTTTGCAGATTGTGTATTGGAATTGAGATGTTTCAGCTTAATTCAATAAATGTTAATAACAGTTAGCTAATTGCCCAAAAAACATACCCCCAAATTGTGGGGAAATACAGTTATTATTTATGGTTCTACATTTTTGTCATTTTTGACCTGAAGCATCTTGGCATTGTTCATATTTTGAAAGGGAAGGTGATGCCATTTGACTCTGATTTTGGTTATCTGAAATCCAATTATTCTAAATCTTGCTGTAGATGGTTAGAAAAAAGGCAGTACATGTATTTTCAGTATTTTTGTACGTATTTGAAGAAATTTTTGTCAAATAGACTCAAGTGATAATTTTTCACAACAGCAGCATTTGAATAAACATTAAACAGGTTGAAAATTCATGGTAACATTGCTCCAGGGTGATGTAAATTATATATCCATCACTTAAGCACTCACCCTTTTCTCATTGACCTTGATAGCAATTACAGATGCCATATTTCTCTACAGCGATCCGAAGTCTGAACAATTTATCCACTATATGAGAGGCAAGGAGGCAAGACTCCTACATGCAAACTGTGAGTTGTTAGAGCAAAACTTTCTGTGGCCATTGCAAATAAAACCAGTTTTCATTTATACTGAGCTCTTCCAAGTCTCATGAAAGAAAGTGCCAAAGCCAAATTTGTACTTTTTTGTTTTGTCTTTTAACACCACAAACATGAATCCTATTGAAGGCTCACAGTTTTACTTTGTAGAGACCAGAGAGGCTTGGGGCTGGGGTTTTTTCTGGGTTTTTTACAGTCAGCATATAGGAATAACTGTATTCTGTCATGTGTCACATGAGAAAGGGGAAACAGGTACGCAGGTCACTGGTCTGACTGGGCAGTGGGCAGTGTATTCCTACAGCAGGGAATGTATAGCCAACCATCCTGGGTATTTGATGGCNGGGAGTAGCTCGGGAAATGTTTCCTTTGTGTGGGATCATTCATGGTTAGGTACTGTAAAGCAATGGCAGGACCAACCAGGTTTCTGTGTTTCAACTATGTATCCAGTTTGTGTTGTTGAACATGCTTTTTTAATATACAGATGGCTTTAACATAATAAACTGATACCAGTGCCTCAAACTCAGTAATTAAACAGGCCACATAAATTGCCTTTTATTAAGCTAGCCATTATCTTGCAGTACTATGCTTTCCATAATATTGATTCTCTCCTCTTCTATTGTCCTTTCACTTTTCCCTATAACATGTTTGAAGTAACTTCCTTTGTTATGTGTTTTTCACACTAAAAATGCAATGTGAGGAAATAGTGACAGGTTTTACAAAGGACTCTTGTAACTCATTTTTGTGGAAGTATAGAGATGGATTGTTTTGAATGCCAGAGCAAGACTTCTCTTTACATCAGGTGAAAACAAGTAGAATTTAACTTTTCCTTTATCTGTTAAAGTCAGAGCTACCCAGTGCAGTTTTCATGGCAGCAAGTTGAACTAGTAGTGGTTTTTACAGTCTTTATTGTAGAAGTGGAAACTTAAAATGCATGAAGAGGACTTCCCTTTCTTTAGTGGCCTTACTGCACTTTATTCTTGAGAAATGTCCAGGCTTTTCCTTCCAAATGATTTGCAGTCTGTAGGCACTTCTGTCACAGAGAAGGAGATTTTTGAGTATTCTAGCAAAATGGTTTCAGGTAGTATTGAATATCTTTCACCAGCCCTTTGCATAGATCAGGATTTTTCCTATAATTTGTTTAAACAATTCCTTTACACTTTATTTTTTATTAAAAGCACAAATAAGAGAAATGAGAAATGAACTGGGCCTTTTTATCCTGGAGAAGAAACAAATGAGAGGGGATCTTATGAATTCACAAAAGCATCTGAAAGGTGGGTGTCAAGAGGGTGGGACCAGATTCTCTTCAGTGGTGCCCAGACAGGATAAGGGGCAGTGGGCATATAAACTGAAACATGAGATGTTGCTTTTGAATATGAGCTGCCCACTCCCTCAGGGTTTTTCATTCAGATTTATACGGCTTTTGTAGCACGAGCAACCTAGAATGGATTTCTGGTGATATCCTGGAGCCATTCTAGTTCCATCAGCATTCTCATGTTTTATTCATGACATAAGAGATGTCTTCGTTTGTATCACATGGATATCAGAAGGGGGTTTTTGCCATTACAAAGTGGTTTTGCCTGACAGGTTAAACTATAATAGCTATTAACTTTAGGATTTTCTTTTGTGTTGACTTGCCAAAGAAATAACATTTATTTTCTGTAATCAAAAATATGTGAAATGTAAGCTAGCACTTCCTAATTAACTTTGTACTGGAGAATGACTGCAAGTGACAGTGAGATTCTTAGAGACTTTCAGGAGGGTAAAAATGTATTCCACAACTCCTGGTCTGTATGGTATAGTATCCAAAAGAGAGGAATTAGTCTGCTGCATTTTAGCAGTGTACACTGAAAAGAACTCATTATCCTGCAAATATATCACTAGTTTGTACAAAGTTAATACAGGGCATGTATTTTTTATGACTTATAATAGTACAAATATTTACAGAGGGTTTCATTCAGATGTAGTATCATTTTAGTATTAACTGTTAAGTTCTTCTTATATAAGATCAATATTTAAGAATTTGCTTTAGGTATTTGATTTTACAAGATACATATCTTTACCAAATATAAAAATATTCCTTCAGTGTATATTTTTTACCTCTAAATTGACTACAAGTTCATTGTCCCTTGGAAGATAAAGTAATGTCTTTTTCTGGGCTCACAGTACTTTTCACAGGTGAGACCTAAGTGCTTTTAGCCAATTCAAGTGTCTTCTGTAATCAAAACATTTTGGTTTAGAGTTTGAATTCAGTAAAATAAAAAAAAAACCCTTTGAGCCAATACAGCAATCTTAAGTGTTCACCCCATAAATTTAATTTGAGTAGTCTTCCATTATTTTTGTTTAATATTATTTAAATATTTGTTGCATATTGTTTAAATTTCCAGGAGTTTGGGCCCCAGTTTAAACAGTGATCAGTATGTTCAGCAGCAGAGGAAAGAAGATTTCTATAGCAAATTGGTTCTGTGGCTGTCATGAGCAGATTGTCCAGGCCCCAGACGTTGCCTTTTTTTCCCTCCATTGTCTGAGAACAACTATGACTTTGGATCTGAAGGTTTGTCACCACGGATAAATTTTGTAGTAATAGTTTTTCATCTCCTAGGTCAGGATTAAAATATAATACATATTATAATACATATCAGGCTGTTTCAAGTTCTGAGTTTTTATAGTTAGGACTGCTTTTCTTTTCAAGTAACTACTTTCAACATATCTTTGTTTTAAAATACCTTAAACGTTGTATAATTTGCTATAATCTTTAGCCAGACTTACGGTTTTGTGCAACAACTGCTCATTAAATACTTAATCTCACTTGATAATGCATTACAAGAAGTTGTTTTTAGTTTAAATATTCATAAAACTTTAAATGTCATAGTTACAGAACCCCAAATTTATTATTGTTTTACAAGCATATTTTGCTTGTCTTATTTGTATTTGGATTATTTTCCCTTCCATAACAGATGGGTTTATTGGCTAGAAATTCTTTATCAAGTATTATACAAAAATTCATGGCAACATGCAGTGCCAGTGTGATAGACAGTGTTTGGCAGGATGCTTCAGTCACGCTTAGGCTTCATTCTTGTTCCCAGATCTCACTGTTCCACTGCACAAGCCTAGGTGAGGTCTGCATGCTCTTGCCTTTCCTGCCATGGAATAGACTGTGACAAAGAGCCCTTAGGGGCAGGTGATTGTAGGGTGACAGGGAAAAGGCCTCTTTGTGTTCAAACACTGCAAATGTGGATGCTGATGGCAGTTTTTGCTGTTTGCTTGTTTCTTAGGCCCTGAATTAGGACTGGT
Source organism: Rhipidura dahli (assembly GCA_013399225.1). Classification (NCBI taxonomy): domain Eukaryota; kingdom Metazoa; phylum Chordata; class Aves; order Passeriformes; family Rhipiduridae; genus Rhipidura; species Rhipidura dahli. Next base: position 17,826 of record VXAC01005233.1, on the reverse strand, counting down.
CAATGCCATGTGAACACCAGGAAGCGGTGCCGGGAAATCACTGTGATGGCAGGTCTGTTCCATATCCCACAAACCCATCTCAGAGCCTCTTGTTTCCTTAGAGCAGGAGCAGTGTTACATCACCATTTCTGACAGAAAGGTGTGTCTAACCTTTGCTGGAGGTGGCAGTCCTGGAGCAGTGTCACCCAGAGCTTGTCCCTAGCCTGGGACTCAATGGCCCATCCAAGCGCTGATGTGTAGACCTGCTTATATGCAGAATATTCTTGCTATAATGTTTTAATTTGGCTTTGAAAAGAGTTAATTGCTTAGAAAGCTAGATGAGAATCTAATTTTTTTTTTAAAGTAATCTATTACAATTCAATTCAATGGACACAGGAAATAAAAAGGAGAGAAAGGTGCCTCAAACGCTTATTTTATTTGTAGAGAAAAAGGGCTCTGCAAATTCAAGCAGATACAAATTTGAGCTCACTGGAGGAATTGGCTAACATTCACACACATGCCTACAGACTTTTTCATTGCATTATTTTCTTCTTTTGCCATGAAATTCATGTCTTGTTGTGCCTTTTCTCTAACTATGCATCAGCTTTTGATGGAGTGGCAATGAAGTATTATCTCTTTTTTCTTCTTTTTTGTAACGCCTCATTTAACAAAACTATTTCTCATGCAGTGTATTATAAAATTTAATGTAATATAAAAGTTGTGTCTTTCTTGTCGTTCATTTCCCTTGTAAAGAAGACATAAAACATCTTTTTCACAAACTATGTTTTTCTCAGAACTTTTAGTCATGTTCCTTTCCCAGATGATTTTTTTTCCATGAATATCCCTTTCTAAAATTATATGCCTGAACAACAAACCAACAAATTTGATTATCCTCCTAGAATATGTGCAGAGATTGTTTTTCAGGCTCTCATATACCTTTTTGTTCTTCATTTTTAAACCAGATGAAGAAGGTAAAATATTTTAATGTTAAACCAGAATAAAGCATACATAAATAAATTAAACTTCACTCTCATTTTGTTAAAAAAAAAAAAGTTCAGTGCTTCATAATCCTAGAGCTCTGTAAAGCACAATATTAATAAAAATATATTTTCTGTATTTTTAATAAAAGATTTTTGAGAAAGGCTGTGTCTGGTGATCAGTAAGTCAGATTTTGGAATCTGGCCACTCCAGATGCCTCCGACTGGCCATAGGCTTTTGCTGTGTCCTGGCAGTCATGTCGGGAAATTAGGGGAGTGATGAACTGCCATAGCAATAGCAAGCCTCAGGTTCCTGTTGTGTGGTTTTAGCCCTCTGAGAGTTTGGTGCCTCCCTGGCCCATCCTAAAGCAGGTGCTCTCTCCATAGGCAGAATGAGGTTGGCTTTCAAATGGCTGGCTACAGGAAGAGGTGGAATGACTAGCTTGGAATAGGTCCCTAAGTATAAAGGAGAATTTATATGCCCATCTTTTGGCTGATCCACATAATGAATCCTAATTTGATAATTTTTAGGTTCAGGCTCTCAGTTATGCATCCACTTGGTTGTTTTAATAAGATGTAAATCTCAGTAAAATTGCATGTACTTCTGTCATATAATCCAAAACCAATATTCTCTCCTATTTTTTTTCCTCTGTATTCTAATATTTTTCCTGGTTTATCCTTAGTTGTTTTCCCCAACTGGAAGAATAGCAGCAATGCAAAATGTAGATTCTGCTTGTACTTGAAATCTACTTATGTATGCTTATAAGATCGATTAAATGTTTGGACATGTTTCACTCTTCAAGAGTGCCTGGTTTCCGTGGTGATGGAATTCATATTGGTTGTATATCCATTTCAGTGGCGTATATTCAGCCTTGAAGTGTATCCCTTTTGTATTCCAAACTGTACTGCCATCCATGACTGATGCTGGAGTTACATCCATACTGTGGTGTGGCATTTGCACTGGCAGTCACTGGCTGCTGTAGGAAGGGTTTCTGGAAGTAGTCAGGTGGTCACAGACTGACTCCATTGTCAAGGAATTCATGCTGTTCTTACCCCGGGAGTAGACCAAAGCCGTTTCCAAAAGCAGGATGAGTGTTGTCTTGATGCATAAGTGATCCCATGGATAATGAAGTTGGTAGAAATGTTTCCTACTAAATTGAGTAACTCAGGCAGCACTGGGGTTTGGGCTGTTTGGGATTCCAGCTCAGTATCCAGAATGTTGACAAGGGTTTAAAATACACCACGCACCTGTTCACACTTGTCTGATTTTTATGGTGTGTTTCTGGAAGAGTTACAGTAACATAGAGAATTGTGAGAAGATGACAAGATGGTTGAAATTTCCAGCTAGCCTTCTCTCACTCTGTTTTCTTTTGGACTCGGGCAATTGCTTCCATTGAGGTCAGCTGTTTCAAAGTACTTACAGGAACAGATTTTTTGAGTAACAGAGTCTTTTGTGGTGCTTCTAAGAGTCAATAACTCAATTGCTTAGCATTACATGACCAACATATACAGACATTCCCAGGCTAGGTAACTAGTACACAGAAATGGATTAGCTCTTGTGACTGCAGAACAAATAATGTAACATCCACACACTATTAATTACACATTTCAGCACAAGAAATTTGAAGCGATGTAGCTAATAGATTGCAAGACTGGTTGTTGGCTTAATAAACGTATCAGGGATGTTGACATCTAGAGACCAGCAAACTGGTAAATTGAAGATGACCTGGTTTTGCTCAATCTCTGGTCATTTTCTCAGCCACATACATTTTACTGGGATGCTGCTGCTGTTTGTAGGTTCTGCCTTTCTAGGACAGGTGCTGGTTTTAATTTGTTTGGCTTTTAGCAAGTCAAAAGAAAGACATGGTAAAGCCTTGTTGAAGCTGTTGATGGAATATGATTATAAGCTGTGATGTTGATCCTGTCACTTCTTGAGAGATTCTCTCTCCTATCTATTCTGTTAGAGTGGCAGGCTCAAAGAACTTGAAGAATTCTTTTGCAGCCAATGAGAAAATATTAAAAAATTAATAGTAGAGGGAATAGAATGTTCATCTGAGAAGGAAAGCTGTAAACTTACCCTGTTTTTCCTTTCCTTTGCTTTTTCAAAAGTCTTTTCCAGTGTTTTTTCCCAGTACGTTCCCTTGCTTCCTCCCCTGTCCTCACTCTCACATAACCTTCCCCTTCCTGAGGAGCTTTGTATTTTCTTTTTCAGAATATTCATAATAATTTCCTTGTCTCATTCCTGTCTCATTGCTTGCATTCTTTTCCTGCTCCAGAGACCTTTGAACTCAATCTCTTACCAAATTAGCTCCCTAGTATTGTTTTCCATTTCAAATGAACTCCAAGCCATTCATTGTGTCCATCAGCTGAAACCCACAGCCATGTGCTCATGCACAGCCAGTGGTGGCAAGTTGTGGGCTGGTAGAGGGAGGTAGCAAAGTGCAAAAGCTGCAACTTCTTTGTTGGAGGAGAAGGAATGTGAGAAAAGCCTCCTTTATGTTTCTTGTTCACTCAGGTGCTGCAGACTTTATATTTTGACATCTTATTATCTTACCTGTAAAAAAGTTACCATGGACTGTTACCTTGACAGGCTAGGTAAACACGTGGAAAAGAATTAAGCAATTACCAAACTACTGTATCCTGACAGAGACCTGCGTGAATAGAAGAAAAGAATTTTCCTAGTTAAATAATAGAGATCTGCGACTCCTCTCTCAGAATATGTATTGCATAAACTCCTCTGATACTCAACCAGTAAAAAGGGGCAACATGTGTGATAGCATCTTCCCAGCTGTTTTCCTGCAAAGCATATCAGAAAGTAAGCCTTATACCAGACTACATCCTGGAAAAGCAGGGGCTGGTTTAAAAATTTAAGGGACTACGTGTAATGGCAGAAGATCCATTAGAATCTGCTGTAGCATACATTTATAAATTTAATGTGAGTGAAATGACAGACTCAGAGTGAAGTCATGTATAGTAGGATGCGTATTCTTGTCATTAAGACTATACATGCATTAAAATAGTAGATGGCAAAACCAAAGGGTGTGTTCATTATTCCTATGTTGCTGTGTAATGTCAAAACTTCTAAGGCATCCGCCTCAACATAAGCATAAAGGAGATAAGTGACACCAGCACTGGTTCCTTGACCTTTCAGTGTAGTCTGTTGAGTGACCACATATTTTAGCCAAGGGTTCTTATTTTTAGGTCACTTATTTTGTGCTGTTCTGAAAGCATTGTCCCTGGTGCTCAGGGAGTTCCAGCTAATTGCGTTTTTTGCCACCGGTATTTGACTGTAATCTTTGATATACCTCTGTGTGTGATTTACCTCCAGACATGGTGCACCTTCCTAGCAGTGCCTCCCATCACTGCAGAGGAAATGTCTTATTGTAGCCAGTTAATGATGGTTTATGTCCATTTTTGCCTGCTTTTTAACTTTGTTCTGCACTAACTGAATGACTTCTATTAGCATTTTTGAGAGTTTGGTTAAAGTTAATTTCTGATCTGGGGCTTTAGGAAGGAGCTTCCAAGAGCTGCATTTTGATCAACCTAGGAAAGTAAGGAGAAGAAAAGTTCAATAGGGGTTCATACAGCATTACAGGTTCATGAGGTCTGAGGAGAAGAGTCCTTGTCAAAGAGTGCTTATCATAGGGAGAGATTGACTGCTTCCATTTTTTTTGTAATCTCTCTAAAAGAAGAAATAGCACCTAGATCCTGTGGACTGTGTGACTCTTGTGAGTCCATTAGTATGACGTTCACAGTGAGCAAAGAAATGAAACACAGTGGGAATTTTCCAAAGACATAATGAGGTTACTGGTGCCTCAGAGTAAATACCTGTAATGGTGCTGTCCTCAGTGAAGAGAACTTGTTGCATACATTAGCCTTCATAACTGTACTATTTCATGCTCTGATGAGTTTTTATCTTACATTAACACTCCCACCAACTGAAAGAAGGGTGAACTCTGTAAAAGTGATGGGAAGGTACTATAGTGCTAATCTATACCAAAGGTCAGGGTTTCTTCAGTAGGATTGCTCTGAGTGCTGGGCCCAGGTTGATGCCACCACAGCAGAAGCTGCAGGCTCTCTCCTATTCCTAACCATCCATGTTTCACACGTAGTTTTAGGGAATGCTAAGGGTGCATGATGTTTTAGTCACATGTTATCTACATTTAACTGCAGGGAAGAGCTGGCTGAAAGCCAATTGCATGAATCTTAGTCTCAGTGGAGAAGGTGTGACTATTTTATACCTCAAAGCAGAATTTCAGTTCTCTTCATCAGATCTGCTATCTGATCTTTCCGGCTGCCATTAATTACTCACAGTTCTTTTGGGGAATATGAACTTTATGGTGTACTGTGTTTGAAGAAGGCATGTTTGATGTGAAATATCTTGTACAGTAGCAGGGGAAGGAGTGAATTACTTAATAGAAAATTTTCATAAATATTATTAATATTATTTTCTCCTGTTAGTAAATAAAGCACAGTTTTAAGAGCATGAGGCTCTTTTTGTTAGAGCTCATCTTCATTCTTAACATCCTACAATATTTGTATGCTTTGTCTGTCCAGGTCAGAACTGGTTTTATAGGTTGCTGGAAGAGAAACCAGAACTACCTCTTTTTAGCACTGACTTTTAAATCTTGAAGAAGTGTCATGTATTTTGCCAAGCTCTTCCTGCCTACTTGTCCAGACAGACTGTGACTGAATGAAACCACCAAAGCTGTAGAAAAAAACATTCTGATGACTAAATTAGTGCATGGTATTCTTAAATAACTACCAAGCAGCTCCAAATATGCCACACGCTCCAAAGAAAAAGAAGTTCTGGATGGTGCCTGCCATGCCTGCCATCCTTTCTGCATCTGATAGCAATATCCTGTCTGTACTCACCCGGTGCTGTCACCAGCTGCCATATCTGAGAGTCACTCACAAGGTTGTTTGCTTAGTTAAATGCTCAGTTCAGCCACTGGAGAGCCAGAATGGGAAAGGAGAAAACATGGAGCTTGTTCACAGCCTTGAAGCTTCTCATCTGTCTCTGGAATTGTGTCATTAGAATGCCAGGTCTCCATTTTGGTGTTTCATTTTCCATCTTTGCTGTCAATGCTCAGATCAGAATGCTATGACTAAATATTTTTTCCCATCCCACCCTGCTGCCCTCTGTGCGGGACAATCCAGGCTGGTAGAATTACACTTGTTTTCATGTTTAGCTGTAATTATCTTAAATTAACATTTTGCTTAGTTTTAAGACCAAGAACAATCGAATTGCTGTCTCAGAAATGTCTCTAACACTGCGACCTGGGCACTGGCTGCCATTTTTCTTTAGGGAGTTGTCAAGGAAAACTTGTGCCAGCCAGAGCTTTGAAGTGTATCTTCCTGCATCTTTCTTTTGAAATGTGCTCACAGTGATGGAAACTGCATCCCAAATTCAGTCTCGTTTGAAGACAATGTAAAACTGTAAGTTGTTTTCATACAAAGCTGTGAAACTGCTGAGGTCTCCAGGTTGAGACTGGATAAAAATAACTTGGTTTGGAAACACATCTCCACTTCATTTAGAGTGTCAGTGAATGACAAGTCTCCTGCCTCAGATTGTTCTCCATTCAGCAACTTCCAATGGCTTTTTGGGTTGTTACGATTTTGACATGACCATGCAGGGTCCTCAAAGTCAGGCATTCTCTTGCACCTGGGGCCTGGATATGCTTGTTTCTTTTTGTACTGTGGACTGTCTGCATGCTGTGTTTGTCATTCTTCCTCCTGTTTCACCTGCACTCTGCAGCCTTTCATCCATTGATCAGTCTGCGCAACTCAGAAATGGAGAGATTCCTGTACCTTGCACCTTTCCCCAGAGGTATGTGACTGACCCAAAGTGCAGTACTTAGGTGCAAAGCAAAGAGGCATATTTATCACTGCCACCTGCAGCCCCCAGAAAAATGTAATATTCAACAATGAACAACATGTTGTGAACAAATGAAGCAGACACCTCTATCATGATCAGCTGATTTTAGGAGCAGAGGTGGTTTTTATAGTTCATAGTAAATCGGTAACTCCTGCCAACAAATGCAGTGCCTTTTAATTCCTATCAGAAATTAAAAGCTGCATGTAAGACATCCTTGCTATTCTCAAAAACTTCATAAACAAAAAGATTTTCCTCCATGCCCCGCTCTTAATATGCACTATTCCAAGGTCTCTGTGGCCCTTCAACACCTGCCTGAGACTCTGTATGAAGTCTCTGCCTTGGCCAATAATGAAATAACTTCAGGTGGTTGCACACAGAAACTTAATGACAAAAAGCAAATACAGGAGGAAATCCAGCAGTCCAGGAAAGGCCTCCCTTCCTGTGCACTGTGGAGGCTGTAGCAGAACTGTTTCACCAAACTATTGTGAGTGCATCTGGGCACTGGTTGCCTGGCCAGTGCTCTCCTGCTTTAAAGCGTATGTTCAGGCTGGTTTCTGGAGATCCTGTGCGGGGGGAAAAGTGCTGTGTGACAGACAGACATGGCCTTTTCAGTACGAGGGGAGATAAGGGGAATTGGAAAAGTCATTTAACATCAAACTTTGTTGTTGTGATGTCTTCTTCACAGTTCGTGATGTTGTAAATCATGGAGCAGAAAGAAAAAATATGACAGCTGTATGAGAGATTGCATAGACTTAGTCTGGCCTGTGTTTTATTCTTTACACATGATTCTCTGCCACATTTGGTTGCTCCTATTAAAGAGAATAAAAAAAAATTGCTGTGTCAGCACTGTCAGTTCAAAACCAAATCTAGCAGTAAATCAAGATGCTCTGTATATGAGTGCTCTGCTGTCTTAGCCAGGAATACTTCTCTCTGTCACTTCACTTGATCTTACAGAGAATATCCTGCTATTTCTGGATTGACTGCAATCAAAAGTAGGAGCACTGTCATTGTACAGGCTGACTTTGGTCAGGACTCTTCGTTGCCTGTTCAGAAAATAGAGATGCCAACTCTACTGAGACCTGCTGATCAGCAGGTGATGGGAAGAGAGACATACCATGCCTGTAACAAGCATAGCTGGATTTTATACCTGCTAGAAATAAAATACCATCAGATAAATACAACACATGGAGCTGCTTTTTGTCTTGCTGTGACCTCAGATATAGGTAGTGTGCAAGCAGATTTGTGTCACGTGGCAGCGCTGGGTGCAGGCAGCAGTTTTGAGGCAAGAAGGCTCTGGTAGTTGTTTCCCTAAGGAAAAGGAGATCATGTGTGTATGTGTACATGTGCACAGGAGAGAGAGTCCCCGTGCACTCTCAATAAGCCCTCTTCTCATAGCAAGAGGGAGGCCTGCTCCAGAGTCACTGGGGACATTTGCCTTGGTATTTTCTCTAGTACCTTAGAGATTTCTCTTACACTTGGTATTTTCCTCTGGTAGGGTAAGCGGTCCAGTAAATAAAAGGACTAGATGTCTTGCCTGTACTGCGGTGTTCTTGAAGAGACAGGTGTTGGGTTGCTGAGATGTGACTTGATGATAGAAGTTGTGTGTGATGAGAACTCTAGGAATGGACACAGGTAACTCCAAGTAAAAGCATAAGGTTCTGAGGTCACCTGAGAGGTCTTGGCAATTAGGCTGATCCTTTAACATGTCCTAAGGCCCAGTCCAAGAATTGGCCCAGATGGCCCTGCAGGGGGTATCAGTTAATCTGTTAGTAAGGTTGGATAAGTAGTAAGCTGCAGAGGGAAGACCTGATAAATCAGAGGCATTGGCTCAGTGTTACCAGGCTGCAAAGTTCTGCAAAAGTAAGGAGAAAAGATTTCTTGTCATGAGAATTAATGAAAACTTCCCCAGGATAACAGTAGCTTTAGAGAGGAATCCCTTTTACCAGGGCTTAGGTGGAATAGCCATGGGGCTTAACTTTCGGATAACAGAACTGTTTTGAAAAGCTAAATATCCATAAGACTTAAAAGGTGCAGAAAGAAAAGCTAAGTCTTTGTATCTCTCATGTTGTATTTATGATGATGTTTGCTTATCCAAATGTGCACATCAAATAAAGCCAAAGTATTATAGTCTGACAACAGAAACTTGCAATGGCTGTCCTCTGTGAGAGCATTACTTTCCTCTCCTACCAGCATTATTGTAATTGATTAGACTGTGATTGTGAAGTTCAAAAGAAGACAGCCACCTGCCTGTTTTAAATGGCTCTTGAAACTCATTGATCAGCAACTGGTTAATCTAAATTTAAACTGAACTGAAAAATCCTTATTCATTATTAATAGGCATTGTTAAATCCTTACAGTCAGTATTGAATTCAGTATTAGCTTTCATTCAACACTAAAAGGTAGCATTGCATTTTCTTGTGCATTTCAGTGGCTGGTCTGTGATTAATGAAATCCAGCATGGTGCCTCCTTAAGTCGACAGAGTTTGAAGTGCAGAGACCTGTGCTCTGAGCTTGCCCAGTAGAAGGGAAAATGCTGCCAGCTCTAGCAAGCGTGTGGCACCAAGGAGAACTGCACACTGAGGCCAGTGGATTTCATGTCATGGCACCTGGTGTAGCGTAATTAGAGTTAGTTAATACTTCTGTCACAAAGAAGGCTCAACTATCATTTAGTCCAAGTGATCCTTGTTTGATTACACTGAACAATTCTATAGAAGCTGTGAAGCAAACCAAGGTGGGAAACACTTGTTATCATTTCTTTTTTTTTAAGTGACTTAAATATAGATCTGATACAATTTGTGAATGTGCACTGTCCTGTAAAAATAGAATAATAAGTATTAGCCTTATAATATTTCATTTTTATTTGGGGAGTTTGAAATATTAATGGTTCTAGGTTCATTTAAGGTACCTATTTGAGAATTCCTACCTATGTTGACAACCTCTCCATGCAGTACTGGCACTGGGAGCTGTTTTTCAAATGTTTCTAACCCATTTAATTCTAAATAGCACCCAATTTGTTAACAGAGAATTTCGTAGCGGTATAAACATGCTGTTTATAGTGTGCAGCCTAATGCAGTTAACCATTTATTTTTAACTTCAGATAAAGACACAATATAAAAAGATTAAATAACAAATACTAAACTGAGAGTGAAATGAAAATAGATATTTGCTTGTCTTAGGCTGGAGCATTATGAACTACAAGTTCAGAATGAAATGAGAAACTATAACGTAACAGAAGTAGTATGTGGTTAAGAGATGTAAGACCAGGCAGCTAAACTAGCTGAATTATGGTATTTAATATCCTGTCTTGGCATAACTGCACTGCCTATTATGTATTTTGGTGCAAATTGTTTATGCATGTTCACTTTAAGTCTGTTCCCCTCAGTTTTGGACTGTTCTCCTCTTCTCCCGTTTAACTAAATTTACATGTAAGCACTAAACATGAACCTCAGAAGGACAGCGGTAATGATATTCCTGGTGATTCAGTAGACAACACAGCTGTTAAACACTGATGCCCAAGGCTAGAATTTGCAACTAAATCTGCTAATTAGGTTAAGAGCTAAAATACCAGTAGGTGCCTATCTGCATCCTTAGGCACCTAAGTACCTTTAAAATATAGCCCCATAGGCACTCTTTTAGTTGTTGAACAGCAATGATAATCATTCCTTACTTTGCAGTTATCCCAGGAAGACAAGACCAGGAAGTGTCTCAGCAGAACTATAAAAGGGGCCAGAAATCAGGGGATCCTTCCTGTCTCAATCTCTTTTGCTCCTGGTTAAGGCAGCCTGTTGTGCTGACTTTCTGGTGTCTGCACTAACAGCTGTGCTCCTGCCAAAGCACCCCTTCAGCTTGTTGAGAACGTAATCCATCGAGAAAGTGGTGGCATCAAGATTCAGGGAGGCTTATGGAAGGAGCATGCTGTATGTTGCATTGCATGTTTTAAGTGGTCAGTATCTCTTACTGTCTTTTAAGCCACCATTTTTACATGAGTTGAGGTGGAAGAAGTTGCAAATCTAATGCTTGCTCTTAAAGCAGCTGTGGACAGCAGTGGGTTTGTACCGTGATGGTTGTATGGACAGTCACTGGGATTTCCTTGTGCTCTTACTGATTGCATGACACTGACTATGGCCAGTGCTTTCTGTCCCGTTCCTGTTTAGCTGCCCAGAGACACAGGTTATGTGTGTTTAATGACTCTTGGCAGGGGGGAAACTGTGAGGAATACCTGCTTTTCAGTTGACTCTCCTTCAGAACCAGAAAGATCTTTTGCCCAGCAGCTCACAAGCATGTATGAAAGAAACAGTGCTTAAAACAAAGCTAAATGGCTAATGTCACCTATGTGAATAAAAAGTAAAAAGTGTTGTAAAAAGATGTCCTCAAGGCTTTATAAATTTGTCCCTGTCTGTGGCTCATATGGGAGCATTGACTTTATAAAGGAAGTACATTTAGACTGGATTTTTATATTGAGTGTATAAAATTAATGAGTTATTTTAAGGAGAAATGAAACTAAATTCTTTGTGTTATTCTGTTATAGATCTAGAAAAACTTCTAGAAGTTTTGAAGATTGTATTTGCCTCAGATTAATTCTAACATAACTAATACGTGTCTGGAAACAGAATATTTTTAATAGACAGCCCAGCTGAAAAGCAGTTGTGTTTTAACTATAGGAAATAAATTCCGTTTCTTCCTTAGTCATGGGGTCTTTTTTCAAAGAAAAAAGTAATTTTGATGATGCTACATTTAAGTTTTCTACATTTAATCAAACTATTTGAAGGTGGTTGTTAGGTCACTGACCTTCTTATATATGCAGAAGGAACCAGTACAGGTTAAGATAACTTTCTGGAAGAATTAGTAATTATTTTAATTAGAGCAGCTGTGTTGTAAGTTGCAATAAAGGAGTGGTGCACATTCCCTTACAGATTTACATGCCCACGTCTGCATTTTAGAACATACTTCTGCACATGAGTGGTTTGGTTATTACCAGTAATAAAAAATAATATTCAAGATTCTTAAAAGCTGATTTTAAACTTCAGTGTAGGAGTGAATTTTTTCAAAGTTTTCCAGCAGCATCTCTATAGTTGAAAGAAATACAAAGATTTTTAGCTTGCAAAGTCCAAATGACATTCCTAATAAAAAAAGAATACTGTGTGAAAAGATGACCAAGTTGTCTATTGTCTTCTAATACACCCAGGTAGAAAACTAATTCCCAAAGGTTTGCAGATTTGAAAACTATTTGTGTTTGACATCTTTAGTGCAGATGATGAACCTGAAAAGTAGGATGGGTTCCTGCATGACAGGCTCTACCTTTGAAACAGGAGATGACAAATCATTTTGTTAAACTGATTAGTTGGCAAAGCCTGGGAAATAAGTTTAAAAGAGTATGTTAAAAAATGCAATTTAGAAGTTCTCTAAGTAGGTTCCCAAGTGGAGAACTTTGAGAGAGGGGTGAGGCAGGTGCAATAGGACTTGAGAAATGGTGACATTATCTCCAAACACTTCAATGGAAGACAGCAATAGAGAGTTGGGCCTGAGGTGGAAATAAGAAAAGGAACCTTTTCTTTTTCCATAAGGATTTAAGAATTACTCTGATGTTTTTCTGTCCTTAATTTGAGTCCTATGTGATATACTCTGTCATAGTAGATATTTTGTCAGAATAAGTTACCTAGAAAAAGAACACTCTCATTTCAAACATAACAATTAAAGCTCCTAAATGAAGATATATATAGGAATGAAAGAGATTAGTTATATGAGGTAGGACATAAAGACAGACATTTTAAAAAAAAAGAAATTAATTAGTGGTGTACAGAAGGTGAACTGGGAGGGTTTTTTCCCTTTCTTTAATATTAAAGAATTTAGCAACATTCACAATGCAGTTAAATGATACAAAGACTTTCTTTTCCCTTTTGAACAATGCAGATTGTCTGAATATGTTCTTGAATTCAGGTGTGCAGAGAACATTGTTGAAACAGAGTGAAGTTTAGACAATGCTGATGGCTGGTGGTTCACTGGTGTGTGGTGCCATTCCTCAGTTTTCTGCAGCTCAGGATATGTCTCCTAGTGCTTGACTGTGTAGTTACTTAGGAGAACAAAGGAAACCATATGAAGAGTATAAATGCTCTCTACTGCAAGTTTAAATCAGATTTAAAATCTCAAAGAAGAAAAGGTAATAGATTGTAACTTGTTTGGCTATTGCTTTCACTCCAGAGTGCTGGGTGTCTGGTCTGGAGGTGCCTCCAGCAGTGCTGCCCGTGGGTGCCATGGTGGCAAGGGCTGTGGCCATCTCTGACTGAGGACTGTGAGGCCAGGCTGTGGCCAGTCCAGTGGATGATGTGGCTCTGGACCAGTCTGCTGTGCCCATGGGAGAAGGGAGAGCAGGGCCCATGCCTCTGTTCCCTGTGCAGCTGCACCTGGCGAGATGGGAGCTTGTGGATGCTTTGTATAGCCGTGCACCCATTCACTCAGGCTCTGAGCTGCTTCCCAGGGCTGGATTCTGGGAGAAGTTTGGCCCTTCTGTTATCACATTCAATGTTTCACAGCAGGTTCAGCTTTGGCTACTTCAAGGCTTTTAAAATACCACTGGAGTTTGGCAATGGCCCTGGAGAAACCCCTGGCAGCCAGTTATCTACTCTGCTCTGTGCTGTGTGAGCCTGAGCTGTTCCACCCCACCTCTGAGTCTGCACATGAACTTGGGTTTTGTTCTCACTAAACAGGAGGAAACTGGGCTTAAAGTAACAATTTCCAGAAAGATAGGTCAGAATCAAGGTCAGGGTCAGCCCTCATGTAAATGGCTACAGCTACATCAGTTTTAGTGAGGAAGTGCCTCTCCCTGGGTGGATCCCCTGTGCTGCGATGTTAGGTACATTTGCTATAATCTTGCTTTGTCCCCAGAGAGGATTTTCCCATGCATACACACATGTGTGTGCACATAAATAAAATTAGGATTGATACCTTAAAAATCCTGACAGTGTATATCCACTCAGTTCAAGATGTAACTACTTAGAGCAATCATTAAAGATCAGTGTTTGTGAGGAGTATTACCTGACTGTAACAAATTTGTTTGAGGAGATTTACAGGGTGATATCTGGTGGGGGACAGATCAGGGCAGGGTTGATACACTGAAATCAGTTTTGAAATATATGCTTGCCTCTGTGTACCCTTAAAGAGAATAAAGGCATTTTCTTTCCAGGGAAAAGGAAAAAGAAAAATAAAAGGGGAAAAAAAAAAAAAAGCTTTCTTCCAGGGAATTCAGAGTAGGAAAATTTTAAATCTGTCAGCAGTGGTTGTGTTTGGAGATTTCTCAAGCAGTGCATGAAATAATGTTCAGTGAGCTAGTGAATAGCAGTATCAAGTAAAGAACATCCAGCTTGAACCTTCCAAGCTTTCAGTGCCCTGCTCTCCTTTCCAAAGCACTGCAGCAAGACTTAAATACCGTTTGAAAAGTGTTTTTCCATTCTCCATTTGCAGAGTATAGCATCACAGAAAATAGGATTCAGAGAGCCCCCCCAGATGTTATGTTGGCCACTCCTTTGCCTGGAGAGAGGATAAACCATACTTACTTCATTCCCAACAGATGCCTGTCTAACCTATTCATAAAAACTTCTAATGAGTGAGATCCCACAGTCTCCTGGGAAAATCCATGGCAATGCTTCACGCTATTAATCCTTAATTTTTTCTCCCCCTTGCTCAAGTAGCCAAAACCTTCCCACATCATTCATTATATGTGATGATCTGGAATGCAATGCTATTTGCTTTTAGAAAACTGCATGAGCCACTTGGCTGCTAGGTAATTCAGTTCCTTTGGCAGTCTCACACTTCAATCCTGCACTAGGAAATTCTTGCTAGTTCTTTGTGATTTTCATGTCTGTCTCATGATACTTGGTGTTTTTCCTGAAGCTGCAGTTACTGAGCCACAGATCTTCACTTTTATTGCAGAAAAAAAAAGAAAAAATCAGGTGTTCCCCACCCAGGAAAATGCTTGCAAAGACTTATAAAAAAAACCCAAATCAGAAACAAAGGATTTGGCAACCAGTGTTTTCAAGTTTGCTTTAGAATTTTTTAGGCTTTTTAAATGCTTCGATTTCAAAGAATTAGAAGTTTTGATCCACACATTCATGAAGGTCTGCTAACTTGCCTGGATCTGTGCAAGCACAGCAATCAGCTCAGAGAAGTGAATTTTAAACTTGGTAATCTATAACTGCAAAAACATCTTTCTACTGTTTTCAAAATGAATATAGAGTTGATTACTACAATTGCCCTGTAGAATAATGGTTAATAAACTTTATTTTATAAAAGCATGGTATTTGCAATTGCAGCCTCATACCAATATCAAACCATAGTAAGGAATGTAGTGTTTGCCTTGAAGGAACTGAAGTGGTTCAGAAAGTTTGGTAAACAGGGAACTGCACTCCTGCAAAAAGGAAGATATTAAGGTGAAATGTTTAGATGTGGCAGATCATTTTTGGGAGGAATATCAGAGGCATTTTCTTGGTTTGTCACATTTACATAGTTATATATGTTCTATATATACATATATTTGTTATATATACATATACACAGAAATATATGTTACTTCATTTCCAGACTTTTTCACATAGATTTTACCTCATGTCAAAAAAGGTAACCTCATGTACATATAAGAAATACTAAATTATAAGGACCTATGTCTTAAAAAATTCAGGATTTTATAGATTTGCAGTAAAGTGGAGTTACTTGCTCAGAAGAGTTTTGCAAAATTCTTCGGAAAATAGCATTAAAAAAGGGATCGAAGCGAGAGAAATGCCAACTGCCCTCATTTTGTATGTTATAAACACATACCAGATGTCTCTCTTACAGAATAGATTATGAGTTGTGACTGAGTGAGTTTTAGTAACAGACCTGTAACTTTTCGAGTCAGTGAAATATTAAATGCTCTGTGTATTTTGTCTTGTAGATTGCTACAATGCTGAAAATAGATTTGGAGGTTTTTTTCCTCCTCCTCTTGCCCCAAATCAGAATACATCTGGTGTTTGTTGTCTTTCTGTAAATGATGGCTGGACCTAGTGGTTTTGACCCTGGTTCATTTTGATTAAGCTTGTTAATATTTTATGGGTTTAGTATCTGTTTTACAACATTTCCATTACTATGTATTTTATTAAGGTTCAAGTGGTTTGTATTTTTATGGTTGCATCTGGTTTGCATAAACTCTGCTTCAGTTTAAAAAGCTGCTTGTCTCAGTACTGGGAGTTTTGAAGTATAGTGGGATGCGTGCATGTTAATCACATGTTGGCATCTACAAAACTCTTGCTCCTGGAGGAGCTCACAATAATCTTACTGCCTGAAGTATGGAAAAAGCTGTGTGTCCCTGTTCATTCCTTTGTGATTGTTCATGCTTGTGTATGTATGTTTCATATATCCACACCTTCAGTATTTTGCTGTGTTTGCCTTCAAAACAAGAGTAGTTTCTCTTGAAAGGTGGTTCAGAATGCTCTCGTGGTAAGTTACATGATACAAGTACACTATTGCACTATTATGTATTTTATTAAGTCTTTAAGAAGAAATCCTATGTCAGAGTCAAGGACTCTTGAGCTTAATTACCCATGAAGTCAATATGATGTTTTTCTCTTGATAATCATACAAGTTACTGATTTGCTTTGGTGTTCAGCTGGCTGCATGTTGTGTAAGCTTCTTCTGCATCTATTGTTTGATTTATGTTTAAAAAGGGGGGGGGGGGAAAGGTTGTTTTCTTATTTTAGTCCCATAGATTATTACATTTCTGAAAAGTAAAACAGGTGAACCTCAAAGCAAATTAGAATGGTACTGTATTAAATAACTAGTTTCTGAGACTGTAAGTGCACTGAAAATAATGTTTCCCAAGTCTTTCTTGGTTTTATTATCATAGCCCTTCTAACATGTTTGTTCTGGAGCCCTGGGAATTTGATGGAGTCCTTACCTGACTTTCTGTAGAGGCATCTGCCTGTAAAGCATTTGTTGAAGGACTGAAATACTGATGCAGCAGGATGAGTTCACTGGAGTGAACACAGTTCACTGCACAGTCACTGAACACGACGAAACATTCAGCGATCCCTCTTTCAATTCTTTTCCCTAAAATCTGATCACGTACCTGAGGATGCAGTCTTGATTACGTTGTGAGTTGGGGTCTAGACTCCTCATGAACTGCTGTGTCTGTGCATCCTTTGCTTGGCCCTATCCTGGCTCCTGTGCATCAAAACCAGCTGTTCTGCACCAGCATTTTGAAGAGGATATTGTTCAAATCTTGCTGCTGCTAAAGTGCTCTTGAAAATTATGTCTTGCTTTTCATGTACCTCACAACTCCACTGCAATTCTGAGGTTTTTATTTCATTTTTTTTCCCCTTCTGCTCCTCCAGCACTGCCTGTCCATACCGTTAGTCCTACTCATTTTCTCCTACAAGACACATTTTGTTAATGGCATAAGAATATTCCGGTATGCCAGAGGTATGTGAACAGGTACATGAACATATGTATTTTGTGCATACAGAGTTTTCACAGACTATAAGATGGGAGTAAAACATACTCATCGGTGTTGATAAAGAAATTGGACTAATTGGGTTCTCTGGTGGGTTTTAATTTCCATTTTATTTGTTTCTTCAGGTCAGTCAGTGATTTGAAGATGATCTGTCAGCAAAATCTCTATCAGCCTCACAATGCAAAAAGGGACAGAATTGCACGTTAATTCCCTGGTGTCTGTGGTCTGTAGAGTATTGGAGAGCTCAGTTTCTCATGTGCTTAGCTGGAACAGTGAGACTGTGAGGGGACTAGTTTAACACCTTAGAACTGCAAGAGTATTTTCACAGCACAGGGCATGGCAGTTCATTTATGTGCACTTGTGCTTTGAAAAAAGTAAGTTAATGTCTGCAAACTTTCAGTCTTGTTGTCACAGAACAGCCCTGCCAATGAAAAAGCAAAATGAAAGCTAAATTAATACATGCTCCTTAGAGAGCTCTGTCAGTGTAATCCAGCCCCAGCTGGATGTGGCTGCAT
>VXAC01005230.1:401561-420381 GCA_013399225.1 Rhipidura dahli | reverse complement strand
TCACTGCCCCTCGCACCCCCACAACCCTGCCATCCTCACCCCTCTCTCTTCCAGGGACCCTCCACACCACACCCATGGCCTGCTGCAATCCCTGCGGACCCACCCCGCTGGCCAACAGCTGCAACGAGCCCTGTGTGCGCCAGTGCCAGGACTCCAGCGTTATCATCAACCCTTCCCCTGTGCTGGTCACCCTGCCAGGACCCATCATGACCTCCTTCCCCCAGAACACCGTTGTTGGATCCACTTCCTCTGCTGCTGTTGGTAGCGAACTCAGCGCCCAGGGACAGCCCATCTCTGGTGGATTTGGCTTTGGCCTTGGCTATGGGCTGGGCTGTGGCTACGGGCTGGGAGGCCTGGGCTGCTATGGCAGAAGGGGCATCTGCTAAGGGCCCTCAGCACCACTCCTGACACCACCAGCTTGGTGCTCTTGTAACAGCTCCTGCAAGCACAGCAATTTGCATGATGATCGCCCTACTTGAACCTCCTATGGGTTCCCTTCTTGCTGCCCCGTCTATTCATTCTTTTGCCTCAATAAAGTTTTCCTGCAGCAAAGCCTGAGATGCCTCCTCTTCTTCTACCAAAGCTCTAGTAGCTACAACCAGCACAGGTACTTTGCTCCCAGCCTAAATACCTGCAGTCTCTGTGACACCATCTTCACTTTCAGTGGGATGCCAGGACCACCCACAGAAGGGGTGCCTGTATCCTTGTTCCCTCTTCCTGCAAGTGCCTTGGGTCCCACGGTTTCCAGGTCATCACACACCTTTCTCTGGGTTCCTCAGCTGATCCAGGTGGTGGTCATTGTTGCATTGTCCATCTGGCTGGACGGTCCCCATTCCACCCCTCTGGGAGTTTCCAGGCCAGAACCTCACCTTGTTATGAGGTCTCCAACAGATCCCTGATGGAGATCCCCCTTCCCCTCCTCACCACAGGGTCTCGTTCAGGGGGTCTCTGGCCCTGCCTCCTCCCTGTTCAGGCTCCCTGGATCATCTGTTCCAGTGACCCCAAGCCACCAACCTTCTGCTCTGAGGTCACACAACAAGTCCCCATTGTGACTCGACTCCCACCAAGTCACTGTGGCTTCCGGAGGGACAGCATGGAGACCTCAATGGGAATGAGGTGCAGGAACAAGCCTGTGACCCTGCTGATGGTGTCCCTTGTGCCAACTTCCTCCCTCTTTGCCTCCCAATTTCGACATTCCAACATGGATTTTTGGGTCATAAAGATCTTTGGTCTCCCCAGATTGCTTCTTACCGGTGACGTTCACTGTTTCTCGTCCTTTGATGTGGTTTTTTTCTCTGTACAAAGGCTCCCAGCAAACAGGTGAGCTCTGGGCTGACGCACGAGTTCAAAGTCTCCAGGGCTATTGGCAGCACTAAAATATTCATCAAAAGCAAATTAAAATAACATCTCTGGAGCAGCTGGAGCCCAGGGAGATGGAGAACTCCATGCACAGCTGGATTTGGTTCAAAGAAGAAGAGTTTGCTGAGGAACAAAGACCTTCCCTAAAACCAAAACTAAACACCCCCTGCCTCTGAGCTGGGAAAGGAGAGATGGAATGGGTTTGGATCTGTTTGGCCTTTTTATATCTTGATTTAGTGTAAATAGTGCATTCCCCCTGGTTGGCCTTGAGACATGAACTTCAGCTCATCTTAAAGTCAAGTCCAATCCATAAAGGACAAGTTTAAGTAGTCCGTACTCTTATACTCATTCACCTTGGAGTTCATCCAGCTTGACATCAACCCTTGGAGTGAAACAGGAGTGGAATTTCGCCTTCCCAAGGTCCTGGGACATGCCCGAGCAGCCAGGCCCAGCGGGATGTCTGCCTCATCCTCGGGAGCCTGTCTCATCCCAAACCTGTGCCAGAGACGCTTTTTTTGGGCACAGTCAGCTCACGTGGGTTCCAGGGAGCACTGGGAGGAGGCTCAGACCCACATTGCCCTGTGCCCACATTCCTCTCTCCCATCCACCCTGCAAAATCCAGGTCCCTTGGGTTGCCCCCTGCCCAGTTCTCCGCACCCCATCCAGGGAAACCCCAAGCAGGTGAGATGTGCTGGAGGGAAAACAGGTGGCACCTCTTCCAGTGTCTCTCCCAATGGGATTCACACCCACCCAGCCAGGATCCTACTCCCAGAGTTACCCCAAGCCCCATTATGGAGCAGTGGCAGGTTGGTCTCCCTCCTCCAGAGGGACTCAACAAGACCAAATCCAACATGATGGTGGGAAGGACATTCTCGTGCAGCAGCTGCTCCCAATCCCATGAAAAAGAGTTTCTTGGAATATCTGTGGCCATCACCCCCATTCCCATGCCAGTCTTCCCCCTCCGTGCTTTTGGATAACTCCCATTGCCAAAGGGCTGCACATTGTGGGAAGCGATTCCCAATCCCTATGGAAACTGGCACAGGCCATCCTGTGGGACAGGACCTGGAAAAGGGGCCTGGAAAAGGCCTGCTGCTCCCTAAAAACGAGCCACAAAGCCGGAATTTTAGCAGGAAAGGGATGCTTAGAGCTGCCATGTCTCACCTGGGCTCCTGGAGCTTGGCTGCCGCTGTAAAGCACCATCCATCCCCAGACAGCTTCCACCTGGGAATCTCATTCCCATCTGCCCCACTTTCCTACAGGCATGGGGAGGGCAGAAAAAGGAGTGGGGCCGGACCCAAACCCGGGCCCGTTCCAGAGAAATAGGTCACCCACAAGGAAGCTTCGTTACGGAAACGACGCCTCGCACCAAGCAGCGGTTCTCCAGCAGGATCTGGCCAAGCCACCCAAGCTTTATCCTGCCGGCTGGAAGGTCCTGGGATGTCCTCTGGATCGTGTCACGCAGACGCCCTGCCCAGATGAGGTAATGGGTCTGCTCCAGGCTTTGATCCTTAAATCCCAAGGCCTTGTTAGATAACATCAGAAGCCTGGGTGATATTTCATTAACAAATGAGTCCATCCCATAGGGTCACCGCAACTTTATCCCTTTCCCCTGTGATCTTCCCTCGTGCTCCAACAGTTCTTTGGTAATTAGCCCCAGAATTAGCATATTTAAGCTCCAAAATTACTACATTTAATGCAACATCGTGGTTATTCAAGTGCTGTCACAGCAGCTCTTGGCTGCGCCACCTCCCAGCAATTCCTTGGCCGAAATACGGGTTTATCCCTAATTAGTCTCCCAAAACTTGCAGGAGGCAGCAGGAAGATCTCATCCTCCAACCAGCACATGGAAAATCTCCCTTGGCTTTTCCCCCCACCATCCCTGGGAGCGTTCAAGGCCACGTTGGAGCAACCTGGTCTAGCGGAAGGCGTCCCTGCACATGGCAGGGGGGGTCGGAATGGGACGATTTTTATTTACGGGAATGATTTTATTCCCACCCAAACCCTTTCATTCCATAATTTCACCACGAAGTGAGGTGGAAGCATGGATGCAGCTGGATCTGACTCATCCCAACATCAACATGAGGGTTTCTTCTTGCCAAACCTCAGTGTCTCGGGGAGCATGCAGGACAGACGTGGAATTAGCTGGCGTGGAGAAGGAGCTTCAGTGTCCATCCCTGGCTCTGTGGGTGAGATCAGCCAGGGAATCCTGTAAAACAGCAGGTGGGAACAACACCAGGACTTCTAGGAGGGGGGTTTTGGAGCTGGGAAAGGCCTGGAAGGGCTGGGCACATGCTGGGACTCAGCCAGTTGGGAGAGGGGACAGGCACTTCCACGGGACACAGGCACAAGGTGACATCTTTTAATGTGCAAGGCAGGAAATATGACCCCCCCCCACCCCTGCTCCCAGCTCCCAGGAAGGAGATCCCCAAGGATTCTGAGACTTTCCCAAAGGAAAAGGGCACATTTCCAGGTCTCACCCAGGAGAAAAGGAATTAAAACCTGATATTCTACTACTCCTTGACACTGGGGCTATCCAGGGCTTTGGGGGAGGAAAGTGGGAATTCCTGGCAGGGTCTCCTTTAATTCCACTTTCAAAATTTTAATTTGGAGCAAAGCCCTGGCTTTGCCTCACAAAAATCCTGAAGGAAAAGCCAGCTGGAGGTGGGGGTGGAGGGGGTGCCTTCAAAACCATCCCCACCACGGGAAAGCTCCGCTCCATTTTAATCTCAGCTTAAGTGAATTAAAGGTGATTAAAACGTTTTCACTTTGAAATCCCTTTTGATGAGCCCCTTTGAGGGAGAAGGGGGGCAACTGGGAACCCCCTTCCCTTTCCTGCACCCCTTTCCTTGCTTCTGCACCCCTTCCCATGAATCCCCGCAAAATCCCTGCATTCCCTTCCCCTTGCACGCTCTTTCCTGCCCTTGCAGCCCCTTCCCATCCACCCTTCCCTTTCCCTGCACCTGCATTCCCTTCCCTGCATTCCCTTTTCCATCCCACCTTCCTTCTCCCTGCACCTCCTTCCCTTCCCCTGCACCTCATTTCCCCACCCGCACCCCCTTCTCTTTCCCTGCACCTCTTTTTTCCTTGTACCCCCTTCCCTTATCCCTCCTCCCCCTCCCTAAATCCCCTCCCCTGCTCCCTCGCCTTTCCCCTGTCCCCGAGCACGGACTACATTTCCCGAAGAGCCAAGCGGCAGCGCCCGGTGACGGCAGCGGAGGAAGCCGAGCGCAACCGAACCGAGACGAGCCTCACCGGGTCGACACGAACCGATCCGAAGGAAGCCGAGTCCTCAACGAGCTGATCCGAGTGATCACGAATACAGCCGAGCAGAACCGAACGTAACCGAACCCAGCCGGGCCTCCATCGATCCCCGCCGAGTAGACCCGAGCAGAGCCGAATCCAGCCGAGCCCCCACCGACCCAATCCGAAACCGCACCGAGCCGAACGCAGCCGAACTCAGCCGAGCGCAGCCGAGTGCACCCGAGTGGCCCCGAATCCAACCGAGGGTGAGACGCGCCCCTCACCCCATTAAGGGATATTTGGGGGGACAGGAGCCCCCTCCAGGCCTGGGGGGAGGAGAAGCGGGGGGTCCCCAGAGGGGGGGACAAGACGGTGGGGAGGGCAGGGATGCGGGGACGTGGGAGGTTGTGGGTTGGGAGGGGGGACGCGCTGCGGGACGGGAGGGGGTGCGGGGAGATTGGGGTGCAGGAATGGGATTTGAGGTGCAGGGGTGGTAGGGGGGTTAGGACTGGGTGCAGAGCTGGGAGATTGGGGTGCAGTGCTGGGGTTTGAGGGGTAGGGGAGGTGTGGGATGCAATCCTGCGTGCGAACCTGGGATTTGGGGTGCAGGGGAGATTTACGTTGCAAACATAGAAATTGGGGTGCAGAGGGAGATCTGGGGGGTGCAGACCCGGGTCGCAGAGGGAGGTTTGGGGTACAGAAAGAAATCTGGGGTGCAGGGGGAGATTTGGGGTGCAGATCCATAACTTGGGGTTCAGGAATAGATCTGGGGTGCAGCGGGAGATTTGGGGTTTGGGAGGCGATTTTGGGGCTGCAGAGGGAGATTTGGGGCACACACCTGGGGGCGCAGGTGCCCTTCCCTTTCCAGAGGCCGGGCAGTGCCACGTGGCAGGTCTGGCTCCAACCCAGCTGTGGCCTCCAGCTGAGGAGTTTCAGCCCCGTCCCAGCCAAACACGCCCCTTTTCCCACTTCCCTTTTTGCCAGAGATGCAGAAATTTCCCCCCCGAAAACCTGATCGCACCTGCCTGGGATGTTGATGATGCTCGTGGGTGCCCACACCAGGGTGGTCCATCCCGAGGTGACCCCAGCTTGTCCCCCCGGCTCCTCCCTGCAGGGTTTTGGCCATGACGGAGGTGACCAAGTGCATCCTGGTGACAGGTGGCACCGGCTTGGTGGGCAGAGCCATCCAGAAGGTGGTGGCCGATGGAGAGGGGAGGCCGGACGAGGAGTGGATCTTCGTCTCCTCCCGAGACGCCGACTTGACGTGAGTTGGGTTTTTCCTTGGAAACCCCCAAATTTGCTCTATTGACGCCAACGAACCCCAAAATTTCCCATCCCAGAATTTGGTCTTCCAAATTCCAATTTGGGAATTTCCTTGGAAAGTCCCCAGTCTGCTCTGCTGACCTCACCAAATCTCAAATTTTCCCATCCCAAGATGGGGTTTTTCCTTAGAAACCCCCCAATCTGCCCCCACCCAAATCCCAGATTTTCCCATCCCAGTACTGGGTTTTTCCTCAGAAAAACCCCAATTTGCTCCGCTGACCCCACTGAATCCCCAAAATTTCCCATTCCAGGAGCAGCTCCGAGACCAAAGCCCTGTTTGAGAGGCACAAGCCCACCCATGTCATCCACCTGGCTGCCATGGTCGGAGGCCTCTTCAAAAACATCCGCTCCAACCTGGATTTTTGGGTGAGCACCCACGGAACGGGCACTGTCGGGATCCCCGTGGAAGCTGCACTCCCTAAATTGGGATACAGGGCACACAAGGGATGTGGCTTGCTCTGTTTCTGGAGCCAAACCAGAGCTCCAATGGTTTCTGGAGTTATTAAGAAGTTGTTGGTGAAGGGATTTGGGGATCCCTGACCCCACGATCCTGTTAAATCTCCCCTTTCCCAGAGGACAAACATCCACATCAACGACAACGTCCTGCACGCGGCCCACGAGGCGGGGGTGCAGAAGGTGGTCTCCTGCCTCTCTACCTGCATCTTCCCAGACAAGACCACCTATCCCATCGATGAGACCATGGTGAGAATTCCCATTCCCACGCAAAACCCAGGGAAAGTCCCTGCCCTGCTTCATTTCTCTGCTCTGACATTCCCAGATCCACAACGGGCCACCTCACAGCTCCAACTTTGGCTACTCCTATGCCAAGAGGATGATTGACGTCCAAAATAGGTGAGCTGGGAGCATCCACTGGTTCTTAAGGCAAGGGGAATCCATTGGGATTTCCAGGATTTAAACGGCACCGCGGTGGAAGCTGCGGAGATACCTGGGCTCAGCAGGTGAAGGTGCTGCTGTGGCTGGGGTTTTTTGGGGGCACACCAATGCTGGAGGGGGGCTTGACAGCCCACCCACCATCCCCTCCCTGCCCTCATCCAGGGGTTATTCCGAGCAGCACGGCCGACGCTTCACCGCCGTCATTCCCACCAACGTCTTCGGGCCACACGACAACTTCAACATCGAGGACGGCCACGTTCTGCCGGGGCTCATCCACAAGGTCTACCTGGCCAAACGTGAGGGTGGCAGGACTTCCAGGGATTTTTTTTGGGGAAAACCGGCTGCGGTTTCCTTCCCACCTGCTCTGTGGGGTGGGTGAAGGTGGCTCTGGTGGTCATGGCTCCTTCCTCCTGCAGAGTCCGGCTCTGCTCTGACCGTCTGGGGAACAGGCAAGCCCAGGAGACAGTTCATCTATTCCCTGGTAGGTGTGGCCTTGGGAAGCTGGGAATGGGGCTGGAGGACCCACTGGCGGGACCCCAGAGGGGTCTGAACCCCCCTGGTTTGTCCTGGGCCATCCCCAGGGCTGTGTCCGCTTGGAATGGGAGGGCTGGGGGACATCAGTGACCTTTCCAAGAGTTGTCTGCTCTTCCACAGGACCTGGCCCGGCTCTTCCTTTGGGTCCTGCGGGAATACGATGAGGTGGAACCAATCATTTTGTCAGGTAAGCCCTGGCTGCCCCCCAGAAACACCCTCTCCACGAGGAAACAGCCACAATCCTTCCCTTCTCCACAGTGGGAGAGGAAGATGAAGTCTCCATCCGGGAAGCAGCAGAGGCCATTGCGGAGGCCATGGAATTCAGAGGAGAGCTCGTTGTATCCTTCACCACAGGCTGTCCCCCACTTCCCACCAGCTCCCCTCGGAGATTCCATGATCCAGAGGATCCTTCCCACCAAAGGACCAAAAGCAAGGCCTTTTTTTTCCTCCTTAATCCTTCCCACTCCAGTTTGACACCACCAAGTCCGACGGGCAGTTCAAGAAGACAGCCAGCAATGCCAAGCTCCGGCGGTACCTGCCCGGATTCCAGTTCACACCTTTCAGGAAAGGTGAGATGGGGGGGCCCTCCAGGAGACAACCAGGGGTCCTACCCCCTGCCATCAGCTGTGGTGGCATCAAGGTGGTCCATCCTTTCCGGATCAGGAATGAGGGTGGTGAAACACTGGCACAGGTTGCCCAGGGAGGTGGTGGTTTCTCCATCCCTGGAAATATCCAAGGTCAGGTTGGATGGGGCATGGAGCAACCTGGTGTCTTGGGAGGTGTCTACTTGCATGGTGGTTGGATGAGGAGACCTATAAAAGTCCCTTCCAACCCAACGCATCCCATGATTAAATGACCAAAATCCATTCCCAATACCCAATCCTGTCCCCATGGTTGTAGGGCCAAAATCAATTCCCAAACCCATTCCATGATTCTATGACCAAAATCCATTCCCAGTCCCCTGTCCTGTGATTCTATGATCAAAATGCATTTCCAAAATCCATTCCCAGTTCCCAAACCTGTCCTGTGATTCTCTGACCAAAATCCATACCCAATCCCCTAAACCCATCCCGTGATTCTGATCAAAATCCATTCCCAACCCCTAAACCCATCCCATGATTCTATGGCCAAAATCCATTCCAAATCCCCAAATCCATCCCACTGTATCCCTCCCCCAGCTGTGAAGGAAACCTGTGCCTGGTTCAACGCCAACTATGCCAACGCCAGGAAGTGATGGGCACCGGGACCGGCGTCACTCGGCACCGGGATCATCCTCTTCAACTCAGGGTTGTCCTCTGCTGGGGCAGAGGACGGGGCTGGGGGGGGTGACAGTGACATTTCCAAAGTAAAAATGGGAGCCCGGGGAGCAGTTCCCACATTCCTGCCCCACTGCTGGGAGCGGCGCGGGACGCCCAGGGCAGGGGGGAGGGAGGAAGGTTGGGGCATCCCAAAATGATCCCAAATTAAGTGGTAGGAGCCAACTGGAGCCATCACCGGTGGCCGTGTCCAAGAGGGTGGAGGCTCTGAGTTGTTAACGAGCTACACTAATTACCTGCAATTAGGCATAATAAAGGGAAGGCAATCAGGATTCCAGGGCATGGAAATGGCAGCAGGGAATTTGCTGTCACTCTTGGCACATGGGGATGATCCCACAGCCCCCCAGTCTCAGGATAGGAGAGACCAGAATGGGAAAGACTCCAGCTGTAAATGTGGCATTTATTAAAATATATGCAAATAGCATAAAATGGGTGGGATAATGAACATCTGCTCTGTACCTACAGCCAGTGGCATCCTTAGGGTCCATGTTCTCCACCAGGATCTGGAAGGGTCATAAAAAGGGTTAAAACCCGTCAGGGAGGGGGTAGAGGGTCAAAAATGGGGAGCTGAATCCATGGCCAAGCTACTGCTGGTGGTGTGGATGTGGCAGAATTCCTGCCCGGGAACAGCTTTCTTCCGGCATCGCTGCCTGGCCCTGGTGAGCCCCTGGCATGGGGACCTAGAGAGGAGACACCCATCAGCACCCCAGGAAGCCACCAGCAGCAGGGTGTCCCCCTGAGGTGACACAAAGCCCTGGACAAGGGACATTCTGGGTGGTTGCTGCTCACATGTTGGCCCTTGGGCTGCAGGGTTTGGGCTCCCGGCGCTTCCCAACATCCATGACCAGTTCTGCTGTCACCTGGTTTGGGAAGAAGGGGCTTCCTGTAGATGTCCCTTGTCCCCTGGGGTGCCTTGGCCATCCTTTAGAACACCTTCTTCCACCCCAAATTCTTCCCTGTGTGTCATGTCCCCTTGTCCATCTCCCAGTGGGATGTCCCACACCCAGAGGTGTCACTGTAGTGAGGACACCCCAACCTTGGAGGACCTGACCCTCAAGGGAGACCCAGCTGGCCCCCAAGAGCTGGCTTTTGGGGGACACCAACTTGGGGACATCCCACCCAGCATCTTACCCCACATGAGCTCAGAGCTGTCCTCCGGCCACTGGGGACAGGTGACGCCCGCCCTGCGAATCCAGGAATGTCCCCGGCCACCTCCTGGGGCTGCTCCAGGTATGAGGACTCTGAAAGAATATGGCCTAGGTGGAGATACCCTCCCAGTGCTCCTGTCCCCAGGTGGAGGATGGGGACGCTCTTGGGAGGTGGCACCTGCCCTGGCAGAGCTTGGGGACACTCTGGGATAACACACACGTCCCAGCACAAGATGGGGCTATCAGGGCTTCGGATCTGCATCCTACAGGCACCACACCTCCCACCTTGTGGGTGCCTTTCACCTCGCAGGCAGCTCATCTCCATCTTGTCCAGCTCCTCCTGCAGCAGCTCTGTGTCACATTCCCTGCATGGGAAGAAGGAAAACTGGAGTGCCGTCACCTTGGTGGCTTCTGTGTCACCACCACCACCATGGCAGACCTGCACTACTCCAGCCTCTCCACACCCTTCTCCAAGCAGAAATAGGTCAAGGAGCTGTGGTGAGGTACCCAGAAGCTGTAGGAAAGCCATCAAAATGTGTCCTGTCCTTTCTTGGGAATGTCTGCCAGATGGCTCCAGGATGGAACATCCAGGATGGCAGAAATAGGGCAGGGAGTTGGAATGAGGTGCCCAAAAGCCATAGGAAAGCCATCAAGGCATGTCCCGTGCTTCCCTGGAGAACTATCTGCCAGATAGTTCCAGGATGGAACATCCAGGGTGGGAAATCCAGGATGGGACACCCATCTGAGCAGAAACAGGGCAAGGTGCTGGGATGGGGTGCCCAAAAGCCATAGGAAAACCATCAAGATGTGTCCTGTCCCTTCCTGGGAACTTCTTCCAGATGGCTCCCGGGTGGAAAATCTGGGGTGGGGCACGAAGGATGGCACCCCAAGGATGGGACTCCTAGGATGGAACCCAGCAGCTCCCAAGGGTTCCATGCCACCTCCTCAGCCATCTCTTACCTCTCTGGAGTGGAGGTGAGCCGGTACCGGGGCTCTTCTCGGGGAACCACCGGCCGGATCTTTCTGGCACCACGGCAGGCAGATGCCACCAGCCAATGCCCTGTGGGAAAACAAGAGGGTGGGAGAGGACAGAGCACCCCCCAGCATGGTGTGTCCCCAACCAGGTGTCCCCACACTCCTACCCACCTGCCACAGCAAGGACCAGGAGAGTAGAGATTGCCGGGATGTCGAGGGTGCCAGAAGCGAGGAAGAGGAGGAGGATGGTTCGGAGCGGCGTCGGCACCAGTAGGAGAACCAGGAGCGCGAAGTATGAGCCGTGTGGGATGCAGGAGGAGGTGGCACTTTGGCTCTGACCTAGATGGGGGAAGAACAGCCTGGTGTTGGCACCCACCAACTCCTATCAATCCTCCAGCACCCATTCCCGCTCACCATCCGGGTCAGGGATGGCTTTGAGGTGCTCCAGGTGCTTTTCCAGCCGGCTTTGTGCATCTTCCAAGGCCGTCAGCATCAGCTCCAGGCTCTGGTTGACCCTCCGCAGCTTCTCCATTGCCTCCTGAAGGACCACCTCGCTCTCTGCACGTGGAAAAGAGGGATACAGCAGTGGGATGAGCTGGGGAAGATGCAGCCCGCTGTAAAAAAAAGCTGGGAATTTGCTGTGTTCCCACCTAGTTGGGGATGAACACCCTGAGTTCTTTCCTGCTCCTGATGGAGGTTGAATGGGACAGCTTGGTGTCCTTCCCGAAGCCCTGCAGCCCCATGGCTGCTCACGTTCCCTGTGGGGAGGGACAAGAGGTTAGATCAGTCCCAAAGTGGGATGTGGGGATGTTGCAGCATCCCAACCCTGGCTCGTACCCATCCAGTAGGTGATGTCCTCCATGAGCTGGACCAAGGGGGTTTCATCCAGCGCCGACCTCATCCATGTCTCCCACCGATCCTCCTGAGGTAAATAATGGGGGGTGGTGATGGGGGAATGCTGGTTCTCCCCATGGACACCCCAAAACGAGTCCTCAGCACCCCTGGGTGGTCCCAGCACAGGATAGGGGGGACAGAGGAGTGGGTTTGGGGTGTAAAATATGGAAAAAAGGTGTGAATTTCACCTTCATCCCCCAAAAACCATCCCCACACCAGGCAAAGCGGCTGCCCGGGGTGGAGGATCCTGGGAACCTCCATTTCCCAGCCAGAAGGAGTCCCACAGTCACACCGCATGGTGACAGGAGTCCAGGAGTGACATCTCCTGGAATGTGGCTTCGTCCTGGAACTGGTTATCACCCGTGGATGTCTTGGGGGGGATGTGTGTGGAGAACCCCAGCTCTTGGTGGCGGGGGGAGGGTCCCCACCTTCTTTGGGGGGCCAGCAAGGCCCAGCCACCCCAAAAACCCAGCAGCGGCGCAGAGGAGCAGCACAGCCCAGGAGCTCTGGAGCAGCATGATGGGAATGGGAGGGTCCTGTGGGGAAAAGAGGTGAGGTGAAGCCTCCCCATACTCATGGACAAATTACAGGACACCCTCCCCCCCCCACCCCAAATCTGGGGGATCCGCCCTATTAAGGGGACCACCCATAGTCCCAGGGATGCCGGTGGGTGGGGGTCATGTGGGAGAGAGAGGGTGAGGAGCACCGTGGAGTGGGAAGCATCACCCATGTCCACAGCCAAATCTGGGGACCACCCCATAAAGCCGGGAATATCGGCAGGTGGGGGTCCTGTGGGGGTAGGAGAGGAGGAACCACCTCCCACATCCACCCCAAATTTAGTCCTCACCCCCCTGGTGGGGACCCCGCCGTGGCCCCGGGGGTGCTGGGGCTCCGCTGAGGGGAAGGTTTGGGAAGGTTTAGGAATAATCGGGTATGGTCGGGAACGCCCTTCGGGACCCCTACGCGTGGACCTGAGCGAACCACGTGGCGCCCGCGCGCCTGCGCAGTGCCCCCTGCCCACCCCTCCACCCCGCCCCTTAAAGGAGGCTCAGCCAATAGGAGAGAGGGGTGTGGCCGGGCTTGACCAATCAGCGACGGGGTGTGTGGCTCCGGGGGCGTGGCCGTGGGTAGCGATGGAGGCGTCCGAGCTCTGGGTTGGGTTCGTGGGCGCCGGGCGTATGGCCGGGGGGCTCGTCCGAGGGCTACTGCAGGCAGGTACGGGCTCGGGGGCGACCGGGGGGCCCCCGACATATGAGCAGGGAAGGGGACATGGGGACAGTCTTGGTCTGGCGCCTCCCCGGCGTCCCTGCGCATCCTGTGGCGCGGGGAAATGTGGGGGACATGGGGACAGCGCTGGTCTGGATGCTCCTTGCACTCCCTTCCCTGTTGTCCAGTGGAGGGACATGGGGACAGTCGCGTCCTGGCCCATTTCCAAAGTCCCAGCCCGCCCCCAAGTCTCTGTCCTCCAGTGCAGGGACACGGGGACAGCCCTGTCCTGGCCCGTTCCCAAGGTCCCAGCCCTTCCCCAGGTTCCTGTGCTCTATGGGAGGGACATAGGGACAGCCCTGCCTTGAGCTATGCCCAAGGTCCCAGCCCTTCCCCGGGTTCCTGTCCTGCACTGGAGGGACATGGGGACAGCCCTTTCCTGCCACTCTCCCCGGGAACCCTGCCCTCCCTGGTGTCCCTGTGCCACAGATCAGTGTGGGGACACGGGGACAGCCCTGTCCTGCCTCTCTCCCTGACATCACTTTCCCACAGATAACGCTGGCACAGCCCTGTCCCTGCTCCCTGTGTGTTGTCCCCAGATTGTCCCTCTCCCATAACACACTGTGGGGACAGCCCTGCCCATTCGGGGCCACCTCCATTGTCACTGCACCATGACACAAGTGGGTACCAGTGCCAGCCACACTAGCAGGGTCCATCCCCAGCCACCTTTGCTCCATGTCCCCCAGTGGGACCGTGCTGGGATTGGAGGAATCACATCCTGGTGGAAATCGGGGTGTCTGGGCTGTGCTGCGGTGTCCCCCACACCCTGGGGCCATCCCGGCCGCTCACCCCATTTCCCGTGTTCCCCAAGGGAAGGTCCCAGCCAGCAACATCCTGGCCAGCGCTCCCTCGGACAAAAACCTGGATGCTTGGCGGGTGAGTGGGGCCGTGGGGTTGGGAGATGTTGGGGTGTCCCTCGCTGTGGGGGTCAGAGCACCCTTCCCCCCCCCACACTGGGTTTGGCCCATCCTTCCCAGGTCTGGGTGAGATCCAGGCAGAGCCTTGGTGGCTTTGTGGCCAGAGCAGGTTCCAGAGCCATGTCCCTGCCTCTGGATGTGCCGTTACCATGGGGGTGCTGGTTTTGGGGTGCTGGTTTTGGGGGTGCCAGGCTGTGACCCCTCTCCCTGTCCCCGGGCAGGAGTTGGGCTGCCGGACCACGCACTGCAACCTGGAGGTGGTGCACAGGAGCACCCTGGTTTTCCTGGCCACCAAACCCCACATCCTGCCAGGTGTCCTGGAGGAGATCCGGCCTGCCGTGGGGTCCCACCACATCGTCGTGTCGCTGGTGGCCGGCGTCACCATCCAGACCCTGCAGCGGGTGAGACTCCTCCTTTTTCCTTCTCCTCCTTTTCTCCTCTCCTTCTCTTCCTTTTCTCCTTCTCTCCTTTTCCTTCTTCCCTTCCCTCTTCTCTCCTTCTCCTCCTCGCCTCCTTTCTTTTTCCTACTCTGCCTCCTGCCCCTCCTCCTCCTCCGTCTCTTCCTCCTCTTCCACCTCCTCCTCCTTCTCACCTTTCTTTTTCCTCATTCTCATCCTTGTCTTCCTTCTCATTTTTCTCTTCCTTCTTCTCCTCTCATTCTCCTCTTTCTCCTCCTCCTCCTCCTCTCCTCCTCCTCCATTTGCACCCAGGCCCATGCAGGACACACCGCTGCAGCCTTGTCCCCACCCGGCTGCACCTTCAGCTCCCTCCCTGTGCTCCTCACTTCTCCGCCAGCCTGATGGGTGACACCCACCACTGTCTCCAGTCACCCTCGAGTACTTTGCAGGGCTGGCACCCCTTCTCCCATCCCCATCTTTTCCCAGCTCCTCCCACCCTGGACCAAAGTGCTGCGGATCATGCCCAACCTGCCCTGCGTGGTGCAGGCGGGGGCCATGGTCTTCTCCCGCGGCAGCAACGCGGGTGACGAGGAAGCCGCGCTCCTCAAGAGCCTCCTGTCCTCCTGCGGCCTCTGTGAGGAGGTTCCCGAATCCTACATCGACATCCACACCGGTCTCAGCGGCAGTGGCGTGGCCTACGTAAGCCAGAGGGATACGGGACACCCTCTTGGGATTTGGGGGTCTCCCCTCCTTGCTCCAGGCTCATCCCTGGATGCTCCTCTCTTCCCCAGGTTTACCTGTTTGCCGAAGCGCTGGCTGAGGGCGCGGTGAAGATGGGAATGCCGGGAGCCTTGGCCAGCAGGATTGCGGCGCAGACGCTGCTGGTGAGTCCCTGGCACACCCTGGCATCGCTCCCCTTCCCTCCTGTTCTGCCCCTGGGCTCCACAACATCCATTGGGATGAGGGAGGAGTGCTGGATGCTGCTCTGCCTCAGTTTCCCCTCCTGGAAAGCAAAACCACCAGAAGGGTGGTGGGACAGTCCCTTGCCGTGGGGGGCATTGGGATGGTGATGACTTCCCAAATCTCACCTTCTTTCCAACCCGTCCTGGTGTCCTGTAGGGTGCAGCAAAGATGCTGCTGGAGACAGGGGAGCACCCGGCGAAGCTGCGGGGGGACGTCTGCACGCCCGGGGGCACCACGATCTATGCCCTGCACCAGCTGGAGAAGGGAGCGCTCCGGGCCACCGTCATGGATGCCGTGGAGGCGGCCACCAACCGGGCGTGTGACATGGCCAAGGACTAGTGGGCGAGCCCCTTCTGGGACAAGAGGGGCGATGGGGACCAAAGCGAGCTCCTCTGAGGAGCAGGAGGGATCCTGACATCTTCAGGAGAACCTGGATGGGGGGGTGGGAGGTGGTGTGGACACGTGTTACCTCTGCAGGGCTGGAACCAAATAAACGTGGCCAGAGCAATGGAGGGGGGTGTGGGGTTTTGTGGTCCCTTTGGTCCTGGGGGGGCCGTGGAAGCCACCATGGTCTGGAAGAGGTCAACCAGCCAAAAAAACTTCACCATGATCCTTCCCTGGCACCAGGGAACAGGATGGAAACCCAGATCTGCTCCCAGCTCAGCTCTGGGGATATTGAGGGGGTAGAAACTCAAACTTGCCCATCTGGAGAGGATCCAAGCCTTTTCCATGCCCTAATTAAGCTCCTTTTGCCTCCTGGCACCTGCACGGATGCAATTAACGATGATTTGGGAACTCCTTTGAGGATGAAAAGGTTTTTTCCAGGCAAAACATCACTGGGGGGAACATCTGGATGCTGAGCCCTGAGTTTGGATAAGGGCCTGGAGTGACAGGACACAGAGAATGGCTTCCCACTGCCAGAGAGCAGGGATGGATGGGATATGGGGAAGGAATTCCTCCCTGGGAGGGTGGTGAGGGGCTGGAATGGAATTTCCAGAGAAGCTGTGGCTGCCCCTGGATCCCTGGAAGTGTCCAAGGCCAGGTTGGACGGGGCCTGGAGCAACGTGGGATAGTGGAAGGTGTCCCTCCACATGGCAGAGGGTTGGACTTTGATGGTCTTGTAGGTCCCTTCCAACCCAAACCATTCCATGATTTGATATTCTCACCCCACCAAACCAGTTCAAAGATCTCCAGCCCAGAATCTTCTGTTGATCTCTGCAACATTTCTGTCACACAGCTGAAGCCTCCTTTAATTCACAAACTCCTGCTTGAAATGAGCCACATCCCAAGCTCCAAAATCTTTTTGTGGGGTGATCTTGGTGCAAAAGATGATCAAAATAAACAGGAATGTGGTTTTACATAATTACACCCCGTTGGCATAGAGAAGGCCACACTGAGAGGACACAACCCCCATGAAGGTCCCCGTGGTGCCATACCAAATCCCTCTGGGATGGCTCCACATGACAGTTCACAGATGACAACCTCCACATGGGAATAAAACTCCATTTAATTTCCATAAACTCTGCAGTGAGGAGACAAAGACCCGACAAGTAAAAACCCCCACCCACCTGCTGACATGGGGCACGGCAGCACCGAGGAGTTCATTTAATTTCCCTCTTCCAATAATTTGCCTAAATACCCTCAAATTTCATCCAAATTAGGTCGGGAGCTGCTAAATTGCTATCAGATACCTCCAGTATTCCAAGGCAGTGCTGGGAGCCCTTCCTGCTCCAATCTCAACTCATCAAGATGTGTCCTCCAGCCCCAGCCACCCCACAAACCCCGTGGGGAACACCTCAACCCCTATCTCTGGAGCCTTCAGCTCCATAAGGATGCTTGGATACCTGGGTTCAGCAGGTCTCCGTGGTCCAGGTGTTCCCAGCTGTGATGGGAATGATGGAGGTGACCCTTTCCAGGGAGCTGCAGCTTTGTGGATGCCACCCAAGTGTCCCTTCCCCAGTCCCGTGCCTGAGACAAGGAAGTTGTCTTAAACCAGCCCCAAACCATCCTGGTTTAACAGGATTCCCTTTCAGCAATGGGAAGAGCATCACCAGCCTCTTCCAAGGTGAAATATTTCCCCTGCAGCACCTCAGGAGTGGTCCCTACCCAGCTGGATGTGCCCACCTCATTCCAGGATTTGGGGATTTATCCCAGGGACACTGATCAGGTCCTTCCTTCACCCCTTCTGCCCATGGGATTGGGGGCATTGGGCAATTTGGGGTGGGGCATCCACCCCCTTCTGGCAGTGCCAGTGACCAGGGGCCACAAGTGACATAAAAAATAGCACCTCCTAAATATATTTAGGTGAGGAACAACCCCCGGAATTCGAGCTGTTGCACAAAAATCCCCTAAACTGTGCCCCACAGGTATCTGGCCTTCCTGATCCCCATGGAATCACGGTCACACAGGGATGAGTGGCACCTCCACCGTCACCTCCCTGGGACAACTGGGCTGTCCCCAGCTCTGTGGCCAACCAGGGGTGGTCGGTAGCCAAAAAAGTGGAGGCTGCCCCTGCCCTAGGATTGGGGGCTGCGGCCACGGCGCAGCCGCTGGGCCATGGAGATGAGGGAACGGAGCTGCACCAGCTTCAGCGGCCCCACTTCCCGGGGGTCCTGTCCCTCCAGCCAGCGCAGCGCCGTCTCCAGACCCTGGATGGCTTCCCGAGCTGTAGGCAGCAAAGGATCTCCTCCTTCCCCACCCCTTTTGCCACAAGCTGCTTCCTCCTCCTCCTCCTCATCCTCCTCCGCCCCACAGCCCTCGGCGCCTTCCTCCTCGGCGTCCTCCTCGCCATCATCATCATCATCCTCCTCC
The DNA here is from genome assembly GCA_013399225.1 of Rhipidura dahli. Taxonomy (NCBI): domain Eukaryota; kingdom Metazoa; phylum Chordata; class Aves; order Passeriformes; family Rhipiduridae; genus Rhipidura; species Rhipidura dahli. The sequence continues at coordinate 402,343 of VXAC01005230.1, read as the reverse complement.
TCCACGCCCGGAGCTGCGTCATCCAAGTGCAACCAGTTGGACACTTCCTCGGGAGCCAAGCGCTTGAAAGCCAAGGCGGCCAGGTGGGTGAGGTCACTGAAGACCTTGCTGTCCCCTCCGCCTTCCTCCCCTCCCAGGGTGTCCCCGTGCTCCTCCTCACCGGGCTGGGGCTCGAAGGCAGCGCGCAGCCCCAACAGCCAGCACTTCTCGATGGATCCAGGCGGGATGAGATCCCAGGAGAGGCCGGCCAGGTACAACATGTCCTTCAGGAGGAAGGACCGCACAAAATCCGCGGGACCGCCGGGGCCGCTGCAGGACACGGCCAAGCGCAGCAATTCCCGCTTGTAGAGCTGCTTGAAGGCCGACACCACCCCTTGCTCCAGCGGCGCCGGGATTCGGCCTCCCGCTCCGGCCAGGCCGCTCCCGGAGGAACCCTTGGAGAGGAAGAGAGCACGGATGGACCCATCCGGAGTCTGGAGCGGCGGGGAATCCTCAGCCCCCGATCCAGAGCGGGATGGAGCGGAGCTGAGCAGCAGCACAGCCTTCTGCTGCAGGCAGCTCCGGCGCAGGTACCGCTTGACCCCCGGCACGAAGTCCTCAAAGAACCAAGCCCGCAGAAGCGCCGGCGCCAGCCGGGCCTCGGGGCTGTAGCGGTAGCAAGCTGGGAATTTCTCCTGGTTGTGATGGCGGAGGCTGGCGGGATCACGGAGACCCCCAACCACCAAGGGCTTGAGTTTGTGGGAGCCGGTCAAGTTGGCAGCCAGCAGCACCGTGACGCGCTC
>VXAC01005230.1:384286-401251 GCA_013399225.1 Rhipidura dahli | reverse complement strand
GCCAAGCGCATCTTCTTGCGTTGGGTGCCCACCTCGCCGCCGAGCTGCTCCAAAAACCAGCGGAGCTTCGCCTCGTCCTTCAGCCACCCCCTGAGCGTGCCCCCCGGCACCCCGAAAGCCCGGCACACCGACGCCTGGCGCTCGCCCTTCTTCACCCTCTCGATGGCCTGGAGCTTGTCCTTGATGGAGTAGGCGCGGCGAAGCGACATCTTCACCNTGGGTTGTACCACTCTGCGAAAAGGGGAGGGCGCGCCATCCCGCGGCCCCCTCCCTCACGCCGCTTTCCCCGCTGAACTGTTCCACTTGGCTTTCAAGGCAGGGAGAAGCGGTGAGCGGAGGGAGACAGCGCGCCGCACGCACAGTGCGGAGCTTCCCCCTCCCCGCAATTTCCCCTCCTGGAAAATACAGGGGATTATCCCGGGGGAGGGAGGGAAGCAGCGTGGGGGAGGCAGCGGGGTGGCGCACCCCCGTTTTTGCAGAGTGGTACAACCCACGAGCGCTGGCGGAGGTACGAGGACGAATCCAACATGGCACATAAAGGGGGGGCGACGCAACCTAATAATTACGGGGGGGGGGTGGTTCGCTCATCCCGCGTCCACCCCCTCTGTGATGTTCCACACGTTTCTTTTATTGTGGGGGGGGACATGCCCCGCGCTGTGTATGCTGCACGTTGTCTGCCCCCAGCGCACCCCCTTCGCCACCCCCCCACGCACCACGTGTGGTACGCGCCTCTCCCATAACTCTCCGCGCGGCGCACACCGCCCCCCTCTATCCCGGCGGCGGCCAAAGGGAGCGGAGGGGCCTTGAGGGGTCAACGTTGTCGGTGAGTCCTGGTTTCCAGCCCCTTCCAGGCCCTAGGGTTCCTTATACCCGGCACTTAGGGTCCTTTATTCTTCTCTCTGAGCCTCGGTAATGGAAGTTTCGGGGGTCTCCAGAGCGTCCTTTACCCCTCTGGGGCAGGGGTTGGGGGGGGCTCCTCATGATATTTGGGGGTAAAGGGCTCAGGGGACCCTTCATGGTCTTTAGGGTTCCTTTGTCATCTCAGAATGCACAAGAAGGAGGTTGTGGTCACCCACTGTATTATCTTTAGGGCACTTTTCCCGTGGAAAGAGGGATTTGGGAGTGCCATCATTGGGAATAGGGCTCCTTCCCTCAAGTGGTGGGAAGGAGGGAATTTTGGGGGCCCTTCCGTGTATGTGGGGGGGGGTGTCTCTCACCCTGTTAAAGCTTTAGGGAAGGGAATTTAGTGACTGCCCTTATTCTCTGTGGGGTCCCTTCTTTCCCCCCAGATTCCTGAGGGAGAAAATTTGGGTTGCCCTTGGTTTTTGGGATAACTTTTCCTGGCTTAGAATCTTAGCCCCCCCCTTCCCAATGTTTTAGGTCCCTTTTCCCTTTGTAGGTCTGGCAGGGGGGTCATGGGAGTCCCTAAGAGTCCTGAAGGAAAAGATTTAGGGATGAATCTCTTGTTTCTTGAGATTGCCTTCCCCACTTAAAAGCCATGGGAATATTGAGGTGACACCCCCCATTCCCAATGTTTTAGATCTCTTTTCCCATAATAGTTCTGGGAAGGTGTGTATGGAAGCCCTCCCATATTCCCTGTGGTGTCTCTCCTCCCCTCACACCCCAAAAAGGAGGATGTGGGATATCTCTTCATTATCTGGGGGATCCCTTTCCCCTTTCCATGCAGAGGGAAGGGGGGGATTTTAGGGTTCTCCATGTCTTTGGGGTCCCTTTCCTTTTCCAGGATTTAGGAACTCTCTGTTATAGGTAAGGGGGGCGGGTGGATTCATGCTGGGGGTCTCCCTAAACATTTGGAGTTTTCCACAGCTTGTGGGGACACATTCCCTGTTTTTTGGGAATATTTGATGTATTAAAGCCTCACCTTTTTAAGCCTGCCCTGGGAGGGTGGGGAATTTAGGGACCCCACACATCCCCAGGTGCCTTGAGGATCTGCTCCTCCCCCCATTCCTTGGATTTTTTTTGTCCAGTCACTTGCTGCAAAGGGAAACTGGAGCTGCTGCCGTGTCCTGGCACGGAGCAGCTGATCCATCCCATATCCCAGCCCCCTTGGCTGCCTTTCCAAACTTATCCTGGAGCTGGGAACCCTGGAAAATCAGCTCCTGTAGGTGCACCTGGGTTCTGCTTATCTCACCTGTGTCCTTTTCCCAAATTTCCGTCACCTTGGTGGGGTTTGTCCTCTCCCTGTTTTTTTTTTTTTTTTTGTCTCGATGCTCAGGAGGGAGGGATACATTTCCAAACTATTTTGGGAACGGGCAGAGCCTGCTGTTTTGCTCCATGAGGTTTTTGGAGGATTACATCCCTGACTAAACTTGCTGAGGCTGCCACATTGGCGTTCCCAGAAATCCCATATGGATTTGTTCTGTCGCATCCAGGTCACTGATCATTTGGAATTGATTGGGATCCCGATGGTCACAATCCTTAGGGATGAGAAATTCCCTTTTCTGAGCTGTCTGCCTGTAATTCTTTCCTCTCCTTTTCCAGGTGTGTCCCATTTCTCCCTGACCTTCAGGTAGGATTTTTCCTCACCTGAGCTGTTTATTCCCTGCTCTTTTTTTTCCTGTTTCTCCTGAAGGTGACACATTCCCTGTCTTTCCCTACTGCTGATTTCCCATATCCTGGATTATCTCATTAGGGATCAGCAGCTTGGAGCAGAAAGTTGTGGTTTTAGGTCATCAAGGATGGGAATTGCTGTGTTTTCCTGGAATGTGGAGTTTTGCGTCATGGCAAAGGTGATGCCGACGGTCTGGCTTGGGGAAGAGCCAATTTTAGGGAATGAATGAATGGCTTAAAAGAAATAAAATATTAGACATGAGTGTTAAAACTTTCATTTCTTTTGATTTCCCTGATGTATCTTGAACTCATCCTGAATTTCTGGGCTCTGATACTTCCCTGTGGAGAACATTCCCAAAAGCACTGCGTGGTTTTGAATCCCAAAACTTTGTGTTTGAGGAGGCAAAAATGGCAATTTTGGGTGGAAAATGTTAAAAGGTGGTGGTTTGTGCGATTAAAATCCCTTTTTCCCAGGTTCTTCCAGGAAAACTGATGGACACAGAAGATAAATGACATTTTTTTTCCCAATTTTACCCTGTTTAGAAGCTTTATTTCCTTGAAAACTTGGGATTTATCAGGACTAAAAGTTTGGCCTCTCATGGAAGGAAAAAAGTGCTGCAGGAATTGTAGGAATCATTTTGGTGTTAAATCAACCAAAAACTGGGATCCTGAGCTCCATCAATACATGCCAGGCTTGGGATGGCAGGTTGGGAATTCTCTGGGAAAATTCTTTTGGATAACATCACAATAATGTTCTTTTCCTTGTTATTGAAAATGAAAATAAACTCATTTTCCATGGCATTGGTTCACAAACTTCATGGAGTTCTGAAAAGTTCATCAGTTCTAAACTTCTTTCAATATGTTAATGAATTAATCCATTAATTATTAATTAAATCGTTAGGCTGACAAGCTGCTGCATCCATAGAAATTGGATTTTTTCTCTAATGTTATCCTGTTTTTTTTTTAATGCTGTCATAGGAGCTAAAAAAGTAAGTACCCTCTGACTGTTGTATGGTTTCTTTTGGGAATTCTGGAAAATTTGGGAATATCAGCACTGGGGGGATATTTATTAGACAAGTTATTACAGAGTTTGCTTGGAAATAATTTAATTTTAAAGGGTTTTTAAAATTAAGTTCAGCTCTGTTAAAACACTTCTTTGATGGGAGGGAATCTGCTGGTAATTCCTCACTATAGAATTCCCATGGAATTCCTGCTCCATAATTCACCTCATCCACGAGGGCTGCAATTCCAGGGCTTGGAGCTGCTTAAAAACTGGAGCAAAACTATCTGTAATTAAAAATTAATGAATTAATTGGAAAAAATTAAAATTTAATCTAAAAAAAATCAAAATTTTAAATTTAGTTTTAAAAATTGAAATTTTAGGATTTTTTTTGTGGAAAATCCCTCAGAATTAAAAAAAAAATCCCACAATTTTAGGGTTTTTTTGTGCAGATTCAGCTCTAATTTAAAAAAATAGAGTAAATAATTAAGACATAAACTCCTTACTTCATGGTTTTTTTGGGTGCAAAATCTAACTAAATCCTGACTTTTTCCACCTACAGGAGGTTCTTGTTGAAGTAGTAGAACATTCCCATTAAAATACTCTATTTTTCCTTGGAATCACTGAAAGAAATGGGAATTTTGGGACAAGCAGAGCATTTCCTAAATGGGATTTTCTGCTTAAAAGTCCTAAAAATTCCAATTTATTGTCCTATTAACACACTTTTGGTGGGGAATTTTGCTTTTCCATGGATTTTGGGCTGCAGTATTCCCGGATTGCTGCTCTTTGGGAATATGTGGAAGGGAATTAATACCCAACACGTGGAATTTATGTCATTTAATTTATTTTCCAGCCAAATTAATATTCAGTGGAAAATTTGCTTTATTCTAATTAAATTGAAACTATTTTCAATTACTTGCTTTTATTATTATGTTTATAAAATTTATTAATTCATTATTTATTGGCTATAATTAAGTTTATATCTACTTAAAGGTACTAACAAGAATTTATGGCTCCATACAATAAAAGAGAAAAACATAAAATGAATATAAAGCTTCAAAAGAAGCTTCAAATTTTGATTTCTCTTTTTAGAATTCTGAATTGAAAACTCTGTTTTTTAAGCATTTTTAGCTGAATTGGTTTCTCAACTCGGGGGAAAAAAAAAAAGAAAAATTTCCTTTTTCCATTCCTAATGATTTGTGTAATTGGAATTTGAAAAAAAAAAAGAAATTTGGTATTTTAAACTATAAATTTTATATTTCAAAGACAAATGTTCAGTTTTTTAATATATAAATTCCAGTTAAAATAGTCAAGAGGCAAAAAAAGCATTATGTTTATTAATTAAATTTTAAATTAAAGGCAATAAATTTTAAAATTAAATTTAAAATTAAAATTTAAAATTTAATTGAAATTTAAAGCCAAGCCTTTGACTTGAGGCTTCCAAAATTTTCTAGGAACCATTAGAATTACAAACCTTTGAGGACATTGGATCTGTCTGGGAATTTTATTTGGCAACCTGCCACAGATCCATTTTTTATTAATTAATTATTGAATTCATCACGAGATTTCCAGCTCCTGGACAAATTTAATTTGCCAATAACTTGGATTTTATCCTGGAATTAAATCCCAGTTTTTCAGCAGCTGCCTTCTAGCAGGAAAAGCCAACCAGGAGTAAACAACAACCTCCAAAAACTCAACAATTGGAGCCAGTTTTCCCAAAATTTTGCCTAATTTGGAATAACTAACATATAATTAATGACTAATCCACTAACTTGGAATAATATCTTCTAATTCCCAAGGATTTGAACAAAATCCTGTGGTTTTTTTTCTTGCCTGGTGCCTTAAAATTTGGAGTAACGGGGAGAATTCTTGGCACAACAGCAGGAATGTTTTAGGAAGAAGGCGGTTTCGGCTGCGTTGAATTCCTTGGAATTCAAACTTATCCCAAAAGGGAAAAATAAATGGAATATTGGAAAAAAAAACCCCCAAACTCCTGCATGCCCTTGCTTTGCTTTTGCTGCCACTACATTGTTGTGCTTATCTCTTCATGCTGCCAATTTTTTCGGGAAGATGAGGACACGGAAATCTCCCTGCTCCGTGGACAAAGTTTGGCTGGAAAAGCACCGGCACGACGAAGCCGAGCAGGAAGCGCCGGAGCCCGAGGCCGTCAACGGGATCTGCCACGAAGATTCCCTGGAGGGGGAATTCAAGGGGGACCCGAAAAAACCCAGGAATGGCAAAAAGCAACGGAAACGGAAGCGCTCCCCGAAACCCAAAGCTCAGGATTCCAAGCTGGACGCGATCCTGGCGGGAATGTCGGCGGAGCACGTGTGGTTTGACAAGCCCTTGTACGATCGTGCTGAGAGCATCTACAGGAAAAAATTAGCAGATTCTCAGAGTCGGGAATCTCCTGAGACTGGAAAAATGGTTCAGGAATCTTCCCCTGCCGTGGCCAGGTCGAAATCCAACCAAGATATTCCCAAGCCGAGGATGCTCCCGGTGTGTTCCCACCGGAACCTGGCTGCCTGTCACCACGTTGTGCAAGGGGTTTGGATCAACAAGGTTGACTTCGATAAGGCCGAGAGGGCGTTCATGGAAAAATCCCAGTTTTTCCTTCCTCCCAACGTCCTGGCTATCCCATCCGTGTGTGCAAATTCCAGGCTGGGAACGCCGGATGAGGGCTACAGCACGGCCTTGCCCACTCCTGCCACGCCAGGCTTGGCTCCCGCCATTCCCAACTCTTCCGTGGCCTCCATTCCCAGTTTGCCCAGCTCTGAGCAGCAGACAGTCAATGGGAAGCCGCAGATTTCCAACTGGGAAGTTCTGGCATCCGAGGTTTGGCTGGAAAAACCTCTTTACGATGATGCTGAGAAGAATTTTTATGAGAAGATGTTGGACGGACATCCTTCGGATAAAATCCAGTGGCGGCAACGTGGCTGCCCGGAAGCATCCAAGAACCACAACCTTGGGAAGGAAATGGGAATCGCCAGCAATCCTCAGCTTCCCAGTTCTCCCAAGGAAAACCCCACCTGCTTTTTCCTGCACAAGGACAGCGAATCCGTGTGGCTGAACAAGGTGACCTACGACAGGGCCGAATCCCGATATTTCGCCCTGGAAGCGGCCAGAGCAGCAGAGAAAACAGGGATCCAGGAATCTGCTGCAGGAAATCCCTCCCATCCAGCTGCTCCAAGCATTCCTGCTCCGGAAACGAAGTAGGAGAAGTTTCTGTGGGGGTAATGCCCATGCAAAAAACCGGCTGGGTCGGGATTGAGCCGGAAGGAATTTGCATGTGGAGAAGACTGGGTGGACTTGGAGATGCTCCTGGTGGGCAGGGAGCTGGGGGGGGGAAAATCCTTCCAGGAATTTTCCTGAGGAATTCTGGTGCATAAAAAGATTGTGGCTGTGTGGAGCCAGAGGCAGGGCTGGGAAGTTGAGCTCAGTATCCTCCTTTTTTTGCATGGATACAGCACCGTCCTCCTTCCCATGTTCTTATTCCATATAAAAATCAGCATCATAACCAGTGTCCAGCTTGAAGAAGGTTTGGGAATGACTGGAATACAATTTAGGGAGTCACTGTGGTTGGGAGCGTGTGCTGTAGTTTGGTTTTTTGAGGGAATTTATATCCGGTCTCTTGATTTTTGGAATGTCCTTGGATCCTTGCCAAAGGCTTAGATGTGTGCAGAGCTAAGGTAGAGACTGATACTCCTGGGAAAAAAAAAGACTCTTGGAGCATCCATCCTTATTTCCTGACACTTTTGATCCATGAGTTTTGTTGGGATTTGTTGGAAAGCTTTTAGGATCTTTGTATCGAGGCATTTAGAGGTCAAATACTTTTCACCTGCTCCTGTTTGGGATCAATTTCCCCTTATTTGGTCAGAACTGGATATTTGGGAAAATCCACATGTCTCTGTAAAAATGTGGGATAAATTTGCCTGTATTTGGGATTTTCTGCGAGTGATCCTGGTTGGAATTCCAGGAGGTCCTGGAGATTTTTGGGTGTGGAGAGTGGTTTTGGTGCAGGTCCTGTGTCTCTTCCAAGTGGGTGAATGAGATAAGAAGGGATTTGATTTCAGGAAAATCAACTTTGGCTTCTATGGAAGTGTTTCATGGAAAACTGGGATTTGGGATTACAAGGAGAAGGTTTGTGGAGCCTGCTCCAGTTGTGGTTTCCTTGTTCTGCTCTATCCCTGCTCTCCACCTCAAACTTCTGCTGGCTCTGTCCCTGTCCCCTGCTGTAGTTCAGAGCACTTCCTCTTTTCCAAGGGCTCTGTTTCCCTTCAAATTAAGAATTCAATCCACCTTTGGAAGCTGCTCCATAAAAGTCCCCCATTTCCCAGCAGGATTTGGGATGTTTTGTGCTGTTTTTCTGTAGTGCCAGGTTTGTCCCTTCTGAGTGTTGCCTTGCTGATTTTTATCAAAGATTTCCCAGAGAACTTGGGGATGCCCCATCCCTGGAAATATCCAGGAAAAAGTTGGATGAGGCTTGGAGCAACCTAGGATAGTGAAAGGTGTCCCATGGCAGGGGGGGTTGGAACTAAATGATCTTTATGGTCTTTTCCAACCCAAACCATTCCATGACTTCTATTCCCTTTTTATTCTCCTACACAAGACATTCTCCTTAGCATGAACTAGAAAATCCTGGGTTTTGGGGGTTTTTTTTGTGTGGAATAAGGTCTGGATCAGCTGATTCATCCCATCCCCACTCCACATCCGGGTCAGGCAGGTGGGTGATTAATCTGTCCTGCTTTTTTAAGAGGATCCTGAACATTTAAATCCGCAGCCAAGCCGAGCTGCAAGGCACAGAAACCACCCCCGATGAGCTGTTAACCTTCAATCCTTGCAGGAATTCACTTTTTGTGGATCTTTCCCCTCACCTTTTCCCAGGAAAATGGCTGTGGATTACTTCCTGCACGACAAGATCTGGTTTGAGAAGTACAAATACGACGACGCCGAGCGAAGGTTCTACGAGCAGATGAACGGCCCCATGGGCGGCTCCTCCCGCCAGCAGGTAATTCCCATTCCCAGGAATCCCAGAGTAAGTCAAAGAACATGAATCCGCCTGGATTTTTGTGGGATTTCCACTCTCGGTGCTGGTTTTTTTTTTCCCCAAACCTTCCTGGAGCTCTCTAAGCTGTTTTGTGACCCATTTTGTCTGGTTTGGGGTTTTTCTTCCCAGCATTTTCTGTGGAATCTGAAGGATTTGATCCCAAGGAGCTGGGAGATCAAGTGCCTTTCTAACAGGTGAACCTGTCCCAGCTTCCAGCAGTTGCCCTTAATTTTTCCAGGCTGCTGGGATCTGTGGGGGCACAGTTTGAGCTGGAAATCCCCCAAATTCCTGATTTTGTTGGCAAAGAGTTGTCCCCCTTCAACCAGGGAAATGCTGCTTTGCTTCCATTTTGGAGCAGCAAAGCTTTCCATTGGGATATTCCAAGGGAAATACACATGACCTAAAGTTTAAGGAGAGCCACCCCAGCTCCAAAGATTTTTGGGTTTGGATTTTTTTTTTATCCCTCTCTTTATACCCCTGGAAATATTCCAGGTGTTCCAGTGGAAGACTCTGTCATGGTACCGGTGAGTTGGGATGGGGAAGGTGGAGGGGGATGCATGATCCTGCTGAGCTGAATTACTTCCAGCTTCAATGTTACCCCAAAATTATTCCCATTCCAAGGTTCAGAGCTTTCCTAACCTCTTCCCGCTCCTAACTGCTCGTGCTTTTGGAATGATGAGCATTCAGTGCCTCTTTCCAAGTGTTTACAGGGTATTATTTGCTTAAATAATAAGTTTTAGCATGTTCTGGCTATTCCTGCTGCCCATCCTGGCTTAGGTGCTGGCACAGCACCTGGGAGAAGGGAATAAAAAAATTTGGGAAACTCTGGATGAGTGCTGGAAGTAGATTTTGGAGTGAAAACCTCTTGGGACAGTTCAACTATTTCAAGGCACATCACGAGCTTCCAGTGAAGGAGTTTGGCTTGGGAGAGGTGGTTTGAAGGATCTTTGGAGATCCTGCAGCAGTTTATCAGCCACTTTTCCTATGGAAAAATATCCCCACACTCCTTAAAATCTTCTTGGAAGCAGCAGGAAGTGGGGCCCACCCGGATGTGTCCAGGGTGTTCTCCTTTATTTTCCATTTACCTCAGGATTTGGGGCTTGTGGGAATTTTCATGTCTCAGATCTTGCTGGTTGGATCTTGGGGTTGCAGTCTGGGAGAGGGAAGGAGTTGAATGGATCATGGAATTTCCAGGGACGGGATCTTGAAATCCAGGCTAAGGCATGGCAGCAGGAGCAGAGGGAAAAAAATTCCTGGTGTTGTGGGTTGCACCTCTCTGAGTAGAGCACTGGAGTCAGGGTTGTCACTTCCTGCCTGAACTCAGGTAATATGGAAAAATCCTGCCTGAGGCTGGATTTTTAAGGAGTTCTGGAGTCACTCCAACCCTCTGGCAGCTTCCCAAACTTTTCAGGGTAATGACAGGGAATTTAAAAGCTCTTTGACTGGATGATCCTTCAGGACACGTGACCAGGGATTGCAGTCGGTGCCGCCTGATTTATCCCCAATCCTCGCGGCAAAAATCGCTGAATCACGGAAAGGAAAATTCCCGGTTCCCCCTGCTTTTCCCTCCTTTTATTGGGTTGTTTTTTTGTTGGTTTTTTTTTTTTTTTTCCAAACTTCCCTGCTGAATTTTTTTTTTCCCCTCCCTTTTTTAATATTTTTTTTTTTAAAAGAAACTCTTGGTTCTTTCTGCGCTGTTTGCAGGAGAACGGAGCCAGCACGATCCTCCGCGACATTGCCAGAGCCAGGGAGAATATCCAGAAATCGCTGGCCGGAGTGAGTACCCAAGCTCTCACCAGCTGGCTGCCTGCATCCACATATATATATTTTTTTATTTTTTATGGAACTCTAATCCCATAGATTGTTTGGCTTCTTGGTTGGAAGTTAGAGGAGAAGACCAAGGTGTGCAGCGCCGTGTCCCGCCAGCTCCATCCTGTCCCGACGCGCTGCTTGCTGGCAGCGCTGCCAAAACTGGATTTGGGTTAAAAGAATTCCTTGAATTGGGCTTTTCCTTCTTTTTTTTTCTTTTTTTTTTTTTTTTTTTGTTTTTTTTTTCTCTCCTGGTGGGATTTTCCCATGGGTCTTAACTAACAGGTTCCAACTCCGAAGCACTGGAGTTGCATGGCTCTTTTTCGGGATACGCTGGGCTGCCACCTTCTCTTCCCTGTTTTGCTTCCAGTTTAAAAGTATGTGCAAAAAAAAAAAAAAAGGGGTTTTCCATCTGCTGCATCCAGGGAATTCAGCTTGGCTACAAGCTCTGAGGCTGGAGCATCCTGGAGGAGCTCGGGAATATCCTTTATGGAGGTGTTTTTGTGCTGAGTGCAGAGACAAGAGCGTTGCAAACCTTTTCTTTTTGTAAAAGGAAGTTAAAATATTAATAAGTGGAGTGGTTTTATGGAAAGGAAAATGCATGGATTGCAGCTCAGGGGTCTTGTTTTTCCTACCCCTGCAGTGGGACTATCAAAGGAATCCATCCATTATTTGGCCTCCAAATTCCCTCTTGGAATGTTGAACACCTTCAGTTTCTACCTTGATCAGCCCAATATTGGGGAACAACAAGGAATTCCCCCTTTCCCAAGGGGAATATTCCATGTTCCTCCTTACACCAGGACAAAGGAACCAGATATTTGGGATAAATGTAAGGAATCAAAATTTCAACAAACAGCTTGAGGAAAACTTTCCTGACTCATTTTATAAGGAAAAAAAACCCATGAATAAAGGAGGTCCCCATCCCAGACAGGGTCAAAGAACTCTGCACAAAAATTCCATTGGGAAGAATTTCTGGAATTAGGCAAGGGGCAGGGAATCTAAACCCAAATCACCTGGAAGCGCTGCTCATCCTCATCTTCTGGAATAGTTTGCCAAAGATGAGGAATTTCTTCCCTGACTCCTGTTAAAGAGCTTTTTTTTTTTTTGGGAGAGAATCCCAGAAGTTTGGATCATCCAGGTGCTGTAACAGGGAACTGGCAAAAAATCCCAGCCCAAAGCCAGGACAGGAATTTTGGGCTATAAATTGTTTGCAGAAGTTTTTGGGGATTAGTGCTGGATATAAAAAATTCCTCTGCTGGTTATCTTTTTTTTGTTCCTGGGAAAGGGGTTGGATCTTCCATGGGACTGAAAAATACTTGGAATACTCAGTTTTTGTTGCTTGCATCCCTCAAGGATCATCCTTAATCTTGGCTAACCAGGCTTGACTTTAGGACATTCCTAAACTCAAACTTATTCCTTACATTCCCAAAACCCAAATTTACACTTTGTGATCTGGAAAGGAGCGGGAAGAGCGTTTTTATCCCAGGATTTTTCCCTTTCCTCCCTCCAGAGTTATTGTCAGGGGTCTTTAGATGTGTCAAGGGAAGAGTTGGCTGTGAAAAGCTGGGAAAAAGGGAGTTTTAGCCTTTTTGCTGGGAATTTCAGGCTGGGGTTGTGTCTTAAAACGCAGGAATGAGAACTTGGAATGGTCGAGGCCTCTGGGAAAATGGGATAAAGCTCTGCCACTGGAAACATTTGTTTGCACATCCCTTTCATCCAGCTTTGCATGCTCATCCCAGCTTTTAGCAGTCTCCACTCGGCTCCATGGCTGGAGATTCCCTGGATCCCGAGTTGCTCCCTGATCCAGGGAGGTGATCCCACCCTTCTCCCCAGCCCAGCTGAGGCCTCAGCTGGAAAACTGAGTCCAGTTCTGGGCTCCTGAGGAACAGAGAGGCCTGGAATGAGTCCAGGAACATGATGGGGGTCTGGAGCTCCCAGATTATGAGGAAAAGCAGGAAATGGATCAGGAAATTCCACCTGAACATGAGGGAAAACTTTATTGTCTCTGATTTTATAACGTATTTTAGGGAATTAAACTTCAGGGAATAAGAGATGTTTATATCCCAAGGTACCCTTCATGATTCCCAGGGATTTATTTTGCTCGGATGATGAAATTTATGCACAATCCTGGTGAGATTCCAGCTTTCCCAAACACTTGAACTGTCCCAAATATTTGGAATAGGCTGCAGCTCCGAGGTGGGTTCAGCACAAAAATAAAAGAAAAGGAGGATTTAAGGGCTTTATCCAAGCAAAGAATGCACAGGAAATGAGGGAGGTGATGCTCTGCAACTCCTCACCTTTGGAATTCTGATTTCTTATCCGTGATAAAATTCATGGATACTTGTGTGGAGCTGGAAGTTGGAAGAGGGAATAGTTTTTGTGTGCTCTGATGGAGTGGTGGTGTCCTCATTCCCAAATCTTGGAGCATTCTCTCCTCAGGGAAGATCCCACAGTCTTGTAAAAGCAATTTTTCCATCATTTTTGAACTCATCCCAGGATCTGGGGCTTGGCTGTGCCTCTTGCATTGTTTTATGGGATCCAATTAAGATCTCTTGATTGCTTGAGCTTGGGACAGGCATCCCTTGCTCTTCCCATGCTCTTGCCTCTTTTTTCTTTGAGGAATTGTTATAAACAGGGAAGAGAAATATCCTCTCCCTGTTCTGGCAATGCTGAGGCACCTCCAGTCCTGGTGGGAATTTTGGGTCCCTCACAAGGGGACATTACAGGGAAAGAAATGGATTGGGAAGGGTCTGGAGCACCAGGAGCAGCTGAGGGAGCTGGGAGGGCTCAGCCTGGAAAAAAAGGCATTCAGGGGGGAAACTTCTCATTTCCACAAATCCCTGACAGGATTCCCAAGTGGGAATCCAGGGAATGAGGGATGAGAGGAAACCATACTATAGAGAAGGTTAGCTGGAATATTAGGAAAACTTTCCTCATCCCCATCCATGGAGGGATTTTGTGGATGTGGCACTTGGGGACACGCTCAATGGTGGCCTTGAGGGGAAACAGTTGGACTCAGAGGGGTTTTCCCAGCTCCGTAATTCCATGATTTCCATCCTTGGAGCATCAGGGCTGCCATGGTGTGACGAGCCCATGGCGCTGCATGAGCTCCCTGCAGGCACCGAGGTGTTCACGGCAAAGATCCCAGAATTCCTGGGGGAATGTTTGTGTGCAGTGCGAGGCTGTTTTCCCACCGCTCCCTAACTTTTCCTTGCATGCGGATCTTCCCTGCGCTTGAGTGCCCTCTGGAATAGTGAAACCCTTTCCCATCTTCCCAAACCTTTTTCCACCCCCTCTGCAGCAGAAGACGCCTGCTCGGAGCAAGGAAGCTCCTTGTGCCCGTCCCAAGAAACAGTCGGGACGCTCCACTGTAAGTGAGCCGTGCATGGATTGGAGCCTTTGGAAAAACTGGAGAGGATTTGGTGGGACGAGGATGGAGCAAGTTCTCCTTCCTCAGTGTTTGTCCTTTGGCACCTGGATAAACCTGGATCATGGGATCTGACAGCAGGGAGTTGTCCCAGCTCCGTGTCCAGGGATCTGTGCTCACCTTCCTGAGCCTGAACCCACGGCTGAGGTGTTGGAGATGGAATTTTTTCCTGCCCTTTTGATCTCTCCCAGCCTCATTCCCTGAAAGGGTCCAAGGCCAGGTTGGACAGGGCTTGGAGCAAGCAGGGATGGTGGAAGGTGTTAGAATGGATGATCCTTAACATCCCTTCCAATCCAAACCTTTCCAGGATTCACACCTTTCTTTGTGCCTCATATTCTTCATCTTATCCCTGCTTTTCTCTCTCCATCTGCTGAGATTCCACATTGGAATTACATGCAGGGTAAAAGAGAATAAATTATTCTCTCTTACTTTCACTTAGAAATGACAATTCAAGGGCAAATCCCATTATTTTCTTTCCCTTTGCTGCCTGGAACTGGTGGATAAGGAACCTCCTTAACATAAAAAAAAGCAAAAAGCTCTTTTTTTTTTTTTTTTTTTGCTGTCAAAAGATCCATTTGAAGCCAGAATGGAATAATTATTCCCTCAGGATGTGTTAAAGCAGGTTGAAATTGTTAGGAATAAAAAGCTGACTTGGGGAAGGTGGGAGTAGAAATCCTGGGATCTTTCCAGCTTTCCCAGTGTTATCTTGGGCAGGTCATTCCTGTCCCTCAGTGGCTTGGGAGAGGAGACCGAGAGACTCCAAGATTTTTAAGGGGCTTGGTGTGAAATTTTCATACAAATTTAGTGTGGGGCTTTTTGTGGCATTTTGGGATCTGAGAATGGGAAAAGTAGTTTTATCCTTTGCTCCTTGGTGCCAGCTGAAATTCCTCGGGATTTAGTCCATTCTTCATTTTCTTGAGCTGCCCCATTAGTTCCTATCCTAATTTAGAGCAAATACCCTCGGTTTTAGTTCAGCTCCCAAATTTTCTCCCTCCCCGAGGGCACAGCTCTGCTTTGCTTCGTGGAATTTTCAGGAAGAGGGGAAACAACTCGGTTTTATCCCGGTTTTTCTCGTTGCAGAGCACAAGCACAACCTCCTCGGGGGCTGCTGGTGACCAAAATGAGCTCCTGTCCCGAATTTCTCACCTGGAAGTGGAAAACCAAAACCTCCGCAGTGGTGAGTGGGAGAATCCTTGTCCTGGCTGAAGACCTGACACAAAACTGGGAATTTTAAGGTCATTTTTCCTATTTTTTTTTCCTCTTCTTTTTCCAGTTGTTGCAGACCTCCAGATGGCCATTTTCAAGTTGGAAAGCCGCCTGAATGCTCTGGAGAAATCCTCAACTTCCCACCAGCCTTCACCTGTTCCTCCGACCCAGGTGAGCCTTGGAAAAACGCCGGAATTTTTCTCTGGGAATTACAATTATGGCCGGATCAAAAATCCATGTGGAAAAACATCCTGTTGTGATAAATCCATATAAATCCCACAGCGTGTGGGGATTGTTCCATTTCCTGAGCTTTTATTTTTTGGCTGCTCCAACTCCAGGTTAACCTTTTTCTCTCTTTTCCTTTTAAAAATACTCGGATCCGGCGAAGAAAGTGGAACCGTTCAGCGTTCCCTCAAAAAAAGTGGAGCTCCCGGCCAAGAAAGCCGAGCCGGCTGCTGCTGAGGAGGATGAGGACGATGACATCGACCTTTTTGGGAGTGATGATGAGGAAGAAGACCAGGAAGCTGCCAAAGTCCGGGAAGAGCGGCTCCGGCAGTACGCGGAGAAGAAAGCCAAGAAGCCGGGACTCATCGCCAAGTCGTCCATCCTGCTGGATGTGAAGCCAGTGAGCGGTTGGGATTTGGGAGCTTGGCTGGGAATCCTCTCATCCGAGTGGGTGGTGGTGGGATTCCAAACAAGGGGGCTCAGAGCGAGGTGGGATTTGTTGCCATAAAAATCCTGGTTTTGGATGGGTGAGACCTTGAATCCCATCTCGTTCCATGAGCCAGGGACAGCTTCCACTATCCCAGGTTGTTCCAAGCTCCATCCAGCCTGGCCTTGGACACTTCCAGGGATGGGGCAGCCACAGCTTGTCGGGAATTCCGTTCCAGGGCCTCCCCACCCTCCCAGGGAAGAATTTCTTCCCAATATCCCATTTAATCTCACCCTATTTCAGTTTAAAACCATTCCCCCTAATCCTGTCCCTCCATCCCTTATCCAAAGTCCCTCTCCAGCTCTCTTGGATCCCCTTGAGGCCCTGGAAATGGCTTCGAGGTCTTCTGGAGCCTTCTCCAGCCAAGAAAGGGAACTTTGGATCAGCTGTGACATTCCCAGAGGTGTCACAGTGTCACCTGGATACCCCTTGGAGCTGCTGCTGATCTCCAGGAAAACACTAAAACCTCCTGATTCCCTCTTTTCCAGTGGGACGACGAGACCGACATGGCCAAGATGGAGGAGTGCGTCCGCTCCATCCACATGGACGGGTTGGTGTGGGGAGCTTCCAAACTGGTCCCAGTTGGATACGGCATCAAGAAACTCCAAATCCAGTGCGTGGTGGAGGATGAGAAAGTTGGGACAGACATCCTGGAGGAGGAGATCACCAAGTTTGAGGACTACGTAAGTCTCGGAGTGGGATACTGGGAGGAATTGGGAACAGACCCATGGGAAGGGGTTGACTCCGGTGTGTTTTCCTGGGAGCACCTGGATGACTTCCAGCTTTTGTCCCCTTCCAGGTGCAGAGCGTGGACATTGCTGCTTTTAACAAGATTTAGAAGGAAAAACTGTATCCCCCTCATCCGAACGTGGAACTAATAAAGATGAACATTGGGAGTGCACAGTTGGGTCGTGGGTTTTTCCTTCAGGTGCAGCTTCTCCGGAGGGATTTGGTGGGAGATTTTGGGATATTTGAACAACATGGAAGGTGGCCCTGCCCATGGCAACAGCTTGGAATGAAAGATATTTAAGGCCTCCTAACCCAAACCATTCCATGATTTCCTCATCCTTTGTGGAAGGAAAGATCTTGAGACATGGACCCGAATTTTGGGGCTGGAATGAAGGTCTGAGGATGTTTCAGTCACCTTTGCCAAGGTTTTAGAGACCCCAGGCACTCCCTACAAAAAAAAAAAA